>BMAU01021335.1:1642500-2242500 GCA_019973935.1 Trichonephila clavipes | reverse complement strand
TAGGATTTCTCAGAGAACATTTAGTAATAGTTCTTTAATACATAATTTATTAATTTTCACCCAGACAAATCTTTAAGTAACTTCATTAAAATCACTAATGCATATTTAGTTTAGTTTATTAATTTTTCCATTGTCTCATTTCTCCGAAATTACGGAACTAAATTAAACTAAAAAGCTTTTTGTCTTTGACAATTATATCCACCAAAACACGAAGCCTTTCTCCAGGAAGTTCACTCTTCCATGTACACGACACAAAGTAAAAAACGCTCTCTGTACTAAGTGCTGCCAAAATAGTACAAAGCAAAAGTAAATTGCTTTAGCAAAAGTTAATGGCTTATATGAAGAGGCTAATAAGATTTCCACCGCCAGGGGCACTATGCATCCCTTTTGGCAACCCTTTCTTCTAAGACTTTCGAAATGTCATCTCTCTACCACTATTTGACTTCTTTAAAACTATCACCAGCAATGTAATTTATGATGAAAAAGACACATGCAGTTTCTGTCTTTTAACAGCTGACATGGAAGTATTCTTTAAATTTTGAATTGAATCTTTCTTCCTGATTTGATGTAGAACATCCTTTTGAAAGGCCACTTACTTGAGAGGTAATTATTGATGTCAGAATGGAGATACCAATCCCATGAAAGTTATTAAATCTCTATAATAACATTACTTTTTACGTCATTAGGAAAGTATACGTTCAGCCTTATCTTTATCAATATTACTGTGGTATATGATGGATATTTTGGAAATATAGCGAATTAATGTAATGATGAATGATATTTGTTCCATTTTTATATTTTTGATAATTAATTGCTTACTCTTATGGACAAGAAATTAAATTGAAAATCAAAAGTAAACTGAAGTGATTTAATAATGAGAATCAGTATTGGAACACTTTACGTAACATTATATAATATGCATGTCTTAGTTCTTTTAATAAGAAATAAATGGCTTTTGCTGATTAGGCCTTTACATTCTATGTCTGGTATTTTAAAAAATAAATTAAATTAGTTAAATTTCAAATTCTATTCTTCAGCCATTCGAATGCTTTTGAAAGAATCTACTTATGTTACATTTGCGAACAGACTATAGATCCTATAATTCAGTTACTTATGTATATCATTTGCAATGCCTTAAATTCTGAAACCTTTTGATTTAGAATAATTTTAAATAAAAATATAATGTGTGAAAAAAGACTTCAGTAAAACAATAGGAATAAAAATTTTAAACTAACATAATTGCACTCAAATTTAAGTCGAATCAAAATTAATAAGTTATTTCTAAAAAAAAAAAAAAATGAAATGTCTGTGAAACTATATATATATATATATATATATATATATATATATATATATATATATATATATATATATTCTCTACAAACAAGAGATAAACATTCATCAATCACATTCGAAAAAAACACAAAGACAATAAAGAGATCATACAATGAAGGACACTAGATTAAAAATTATAAAATGGATGCTGCAGTATTATAAACATTGCTGACTTAAGACAGCTAATATGTAAAATAATTCATAGAAAATAATTTATATATGTGGGAGTCCGAATAAATCTTCGAATAAAAATCAGACTCTTCAGAAGGCGGGATTTTAGATTGGCGAGGTGGTTTGTCTAGGGGTAAGTATTTAAGGATGAGTGATGAATTAAATGAATCTAAGTCATTTAAACACAAATACTTCATTTAAGTAAAAAATAGAATTTATTTAAAGTTAAAGGAAAATATTTACAAAAAGGGGATATTTACAAAGAGAAAGAAATGCAGGAATTAGGTTAATTAAAAGTTGAGTTATACCTTTAGAAGACGGGGAAATAAACCTTTCTCATTCTTGGATGTTAGGACTGGTGGTGCCGCGCTGGGCGCGGAAATGCGGTAAAGACGTGATATGTTGAACAAGCAGTGGTTAGTTGGCCTCTGCCGAAAAATTATTCAAGCCGGAGCTACGAAAGCTCACTAGATGGCGCTGCTTCGGAATGCAGTAATAAATAAAATTGAGATTTATGGTCCTCTGAAAAGGATATGACTCAACCTTTTAACAAAATGTTTCAAAGGGAAAATCCTACAAAATCACCCTCTCCTGACAGAGCTGGTCTCTCAGCTCTTACAAAATGTTGAGAGCTAAAGTACTTTAAATACAAACTATTTTTAGTTACAACTATAAATTTGATGATTATTGGAATGTGGATGCAATAAAGACAAATAATACGATTCTTAAAGATAATAAAATAAAACATTACAGATGAAAAGATGTATACCTAATATTCACAATTCCGGACCTAAAATAAAGCATATAAAAACAAAATATTCTATGTTGTGATCTACAATTAACTAAACCATAAAAAAAAATCCTTCGCATCAATAGAAAGATAAAGAATAATACGAAAATATAATAAATGTTACAAGTGAATATAAAGTGATTAATGGAAACGAGTGTTACCATAGAACATCTATTAATTTCTCAAGAGGGATATGAGAAAAATTAAAAATAATAACAAATAAAAAAAAATTCAATTAAACATAAAAATGTTTCATCAAATCAGCTGAGGTGGTGGTTGAGTTCGGTCCATCGTGCTGACCAACCTTTTCCACTTCATACCTATCCTTGGAATTAACTTTTGTTACTTTTTAAGGGCCTAAGAACTTTGGTCTTAGTTTCAGTCCAGCTCCAAATTGGGTTCTTTGGATGGCTACTAAATCACCTTTGTATAACGAAGCTTTCTTTCTTCTTCTGTTATACCTCTTTCTCTTTTCAGACTGCAGGGTTTCGATGTTCTTTTTTGCATCGTTTCTTAAAAATTCGCGTTGTTCTAGTAATTCTTTCGCCATTTCTTCTAGAAGTAAGTCTTCGATTAGGATGTCTTCCTTGTTACGCATTTTGATTCCCACTAATAGTTCGAATGGTGTCCACTTTGTACTGCGACTTATAGTACTATTTAGTATTCTCTGTAATCTGTCGACGTATTTGTACCATTTCGTTGAGTCGTCTAATGATAGTTTGGTAGAACTGGAATCAAAGTTCGATGAATTCGTTCAACTTGTCCGTTTCCTCGAGGAACACCTGTTGCTATTTGTAGATGTTGAATGTTTTCTTCATCACAGTAGTCGTTGAATAATTTTGAAGTGAACGCTGAACCTCTATCAGAGATAATTCTGATGGGATTACCAAAGGTTTTCTGCTGTTGTTTTAGTTTTTCGAGGGCACTTTCAGCAGACACAGTTTTGACGGGATATAGCCAAGTAAATTTGGTAAATGCGTCTACTACGGTGAAAATGTGTTGATAACTTTTGTTTGTGGTGGGTAATGGACCAATGAAGTCAACATGATACGTACTTAAAGGAATGCTTTCCTTAGAAATAGGATTCAAAAACCCTTCCTTTTTGCCAGTTTTCTTATTAGCTAAGATACATGGAACACAATTAACTATTACTTTTTTAACGACGTTGGATAAATTTGGGATAAAAAATTCCTGTTTCACAATTTCTTCTATTTTTCCTACTGAGAAATGACCATTTTCGTGAATCAATTTAATTAGTTCAGCTTGCATTGCTTTAGGGGTTACAATTAATTCTCGACCATTTAAGTACTTATAGAGTATACCATTTCGCTCAAAAAATTCTTCTGATTCTTGTTTCTCTAGAAGTGATTTCAATGTTTGGATGTTGTCATCTTCCTCTTGTGCTTTTTTAAGCTTTGAAGTTAATGTATCATTGCATACCATCATTACGGGATATCGGCTAAGAGCATCAACGTGCTTAGTCCGAAAGGAACTTTGTTGAATACAAATTGTCCATCTGGGACGATAAAGGATGTATACTTTCTGCAATCTTCGCCAACATCGACGTGAAAGAAACCATTGCGTAAATCTAATGTAGAATATACCTTTGCTTCTTGCAAAGTGTCTAAAACATCTTCGATGATAGGTAACGGAAATTTATCTTTCACAAGCTTCTGATTCAATTTTCTGTAGTCAATGCACATTCTCGAAGATCCATCTTTCTTTTTTACCATTACGATTGGAACTTGCATATTCCGCAGAACTCAGACGTATAATTCTCATTGTGACCTAGATGCGTTGAGCCATTCTTGATTTGACGATTTTCATCTGTTTGTTTACTCATATTTGTTGAATTTAACTCCTTTTAGTAAAGCTTTCTGTGAAAGCTAGTCGACGAGGGTGTTGATTTTTTGACAGACTGGATTCTTCGTCTTTTAAAATAAAAACCTTTTTTAAAAAAATCGTTGAAACTCATTGTGACGTCAGTAGATGCTGTTTTTTTTTAACTGGCTTGTAGTCTTGAATTAACTTTTCAAGCTATAATATATCCTTCTTGATTTGACGATTTTCAACACGACGTCTGCTGAGGTCTAGTTCTTCTTGAAGATTTTGGATATTTCATATTCGCAGATATTTGCATAACCTTTTAGTTGTGCATGATTCTCATATTTGTTGAATTTAACTCCTTTTTTAGTAAAGCTTATCGATGCTTGTTCCAAAAAGATCTGATCCAATAACTGCTTCGAATTTTAATTTATCAGTCGGTACAACATGCCAACAAGTTAACGAGTAATTTTCATCATCTATTTTGAACTTATGTTCAAAGGAACCGATATTTGTCACTTGTGCTTCACCAATACCATGTGAGAAGCATCTTGTTCTTCAAAAACTTTCTGATAATTTATGCGGAAGAAATAGATTGACAGAGGCAGAAATCCATTATTCTTCTTTGCTAGCGTATTATTATTTTTTTACAAGCTATCACTCGAAGCAAACTTACGTTTACTATTACCACTGTCTATGAGCGCAAAATCGTGATTTTCACCAGTTTCCTCATTTAATATGGGGAATGTATCAAAACTAGAAATTTTGAGAAAAATGTGTATTGAGCCTTTCCAAAATATCTGGCATTTTTAGTACGTAAACCTTCCAAAATGTAACGATGAGTGTGCAAGTTTAAATTTTTTATGATATATTTATAATGATGGCTAATATATACTTTTTTTTGTAAAAAAAACCCAAAATTTATTTTTTACAAATTTTTTATGAGGTTAACGTTTGAATTTTTATAAATTATGAAAAAATTCAAAATTAGCTGCGATTTTGAATATTTTAATTATATGTTTCAAGCATGTACATATAACATGTTTCGAAAACAGCCAATTTAACATTGTCGGTATAGCATTGTGAACTTTGTTCGGAACCGATAGTTTCACTCGTAATTTTTGTTGTTGGATCCATTACCTGCTTCTGCGCGCTGTCTATGAGCGCCGTGATATCTTTGAACAGATGAGTGTGCAAGTACTTCGAATTTCTGCGATTTTGGTGTTTGAACATGCAGGGGCGTGTTTCGTAATTTTTGTTGTTTGTGTCTTGATATCTTTGAACAGATTCGTTGACGCTGGAAACTTTCTTATCTTTCCTGTTATACTCGAATTTACTTGGTGCTTCATATCTGCGATTCTTTTCTGTGAATCTGAATTCTTGTTTCTTCACAAATGGACTGCTAGATTTTTGTTTCAGAGTCCTTTTAAAGTCTTCGAATTCTTCTAGTTTTTCTGCTAATTGAACAGGGGAGTTCATATTTGCCCATTCATCAAGATAATATTCTTTAAATTCAAAAGGAGTTTTTCGTTTGAGTTGATCTGCTATGATTAGATCTGATAACTTGTTGAAAGTATCTATCTTCAATCCATCTATCCATCCGTTGAAGTAAGTGTTTAACTCATGGTAAAAATCAATCCATGTTCTTTCAGGTGCTTTTTGGTGAGTGAAAAATAGTTGTCGAAACTTTTCTGGAGTTAGTTTAAAACGTTTCAGCAGTAAATCTTTAACGTGTTCGTAAGAGTTGGCTTTATCGTCAGGCTCTCTCGCTATGATGTGAGATACTTCCGTCGGTAACAAGCCTAACAGATGAGAAACCCAGTTTTCTTTGATCAATATTTAATCTCTGCGCTTGACGTTCAAATAATTTTAGATAAAGACTGATGTCTTCTTTCAAATCAAAACGATGTATAAACTTTGAAACTTCTTTGACGAGAAATTTAGTATCACTTTCTTTGGATGTATCAGCGCCTAACTTGGATTGTGTTTGGATTCTTAACTTTTCCAACTCAAATTCATATTTGCGTTTTTGCTCATCTAACCTCAATTGTTCGAAGCGTAATTTTTCTTCTCGTTCTTCAATGCGTAAATTTTCTTCTCTGACTTTCCGATCCTCAACAATCGTTGAATGTATGTTTTTGGTCAGTTCTTCGTCATAATTTTCACTACCAATAATTAGATCTTTAAGTGTGGCGATGGTCATAGATTTATCGAATTTTAAATTTAATTCCGTGGCTAAGACAAATAAATCTTCGCGTCGACCTTTGCCAAGATACGCCATTTTAAAATTTAAATTTAAGTTTAGATAGTAACCAAAGGAATAAACAAAATTGTCACGCGTTCAAACAAAAACAATGATGTTGCTATTGGCAATTCTCGTTTGCATTTACAAAAATTCTCAAGTTAAAATGATATTGCATCAAAATACACTAAATATACATTGAAATATTCAAATTCTATTCATTTAGAAATATTTTAAACCAGTAACGTGTAAAGACAACAGTGCGAGATAAAATACGTAATGCTTAATTTAAAGTAGTCAAATCATTAATTTCAACTAAAAACAAAACCTTTTTTTTTAAAAAAAAAGCATTTGATATATCAGTTCTCATTTCGTTATAATAAATGAAAAAAGGATTTGAAAGAAAAAATAAATTAATATAAATCTTGTTTAGAAACAGTGATTAAATTTATTGTGATATAAAAAGTTAATCATTTAAAGTTCTTTGCTGAAAAAAGCAAACAATTAGAAGTTAGTCACTTAAAGAAAAATCTCATATATATTTTTTATTACACCAATAAAAATAAAATCTTTTTAGGATCTCATCAGCACATTCTAAGGATAAACACATGTTTCAATAGAAAACATAATAATTCGGTCAAAAATGAATTCAAAATACTTATATATTGAATGATAAAACACAACATTAAAATAAGATTATACATGATCTTTCATCAATTCTAAAAAACATAGCATATTTCTTTCAAAATATATTTCTCGAATACTCATAAAAAATAATTAAGTACTAAACAGCTGCGGGAAAAAGAAATGTTACACTATATGAGTCATCGAAATTACGATTGCATCCAAACGGTAAATCTTTAGGAATGGGAAACATTAATCTCTTAGTTCAAGGTCAATGACGTAACCCAAAAGAAAATGAGAACTTTTCATATGAAATGCAATTCCTTAATACAGTGCTTCTCAAACTTTCAATACTGGCGCCCCCCTTTTCAATCACAATTTTTATCGCGCCCCCCCCCCCTTATACATAATAATTTACTGAAAGCAATAATAATGCACTTTTACGATAAAGCAACAATATTTATTATAAACCGTACAAATTCATGACATAAATATTAAATTTTGTATATGTTACTTTTAAGCAAAAAAAAGTTAAGTAATAGGATAATTACTAAATTATTTTTCCTTTCTCTGATTTTTAAATTGGAACATATTACAAAATGCGGTGGTTGCTTAGAAGACAAAATATAGATATCAGCTAAATATAGAAAATGAACTCAGATGGTCAATTTCTTATCTTAAAACTCCTTTCAAAACTTTGCTCTGTAAGACAAGCCCATGGAAGTAGCTAATTATTATTAAACTTGTTCTTAATTTAGTATTAATTAATTAGTCATAAAATACTCTGTGCACCACTCATACATTAAAAGCAGTGTTTCTCAAACTTTCAATACTGGCGACCCAATTTTCAATTATAATTTTTGTCTCGCCCCCCTGTACAACAATAATGTATTTACTGCAATAAAAATGCACTTTGAGAGAGAGACGCTAAAGTTACAATACGATCTTAATTATAAACCGTACAAATTAATACGATAAGTATATTAAATTTTGTGTATATGTAACTTTTAAGTAATATATATTTTAAGAAAATTACTTAAAATATATATTATCTAGAATTATGTTATTTTCTTTTTCTCTAATTTTTAAATTGGAACAGATCGCAAAATGATGTATTTAATTAAAGATTTATTTCCTTCAGCATATTCATTTCTCAAAGTACAAATGTCATTAGAAAAATAGTCTAGTCAATGTCGCTCTCTATCATATCCATCACATCTGGCATTATAGGGTACGTTTGCGTGAGTCTGAGCAACTTATCGGACGTCTGCGCAAAATATGTAAAAATGCTTTTCCTCGTACAATTCCAGTCAGTTTTGGTCGACTCTATACTCCTATAGCTACCGAATCTAGCTTGAATGTACATTTTTTTTAATTTCCACGTTAATTGTAATTCACGGTAATTAAGTATTTACGGCAGTAGATTAAAACAATATCATACATACATTTTTAAGTCGTAAGCAAACATTCGACCATAATAAAGAATCAACAAGTACACAGACGAACGAGCATGGTTCCGAAAATTAAATCAAGGCGATCTTCTCAAAAATACTTAAATTTTGGATTTACCACTACTGAAGTAAATGATGGAAAAAAGCCCCAGCTCGATATGTGTTAAAACTTACAAATCTGTAGAACAACATGTGAAAGTTGTTTTTAAAACATGTAAAATCATTTAGCTATGTTGGCAAAGAATTTTAAAAAGTATTTTCTGGATGAGGACAGCTAGGTAGCAAGTTACGAGTGGATTAGGGATCTATTTCAAGATACTTCAGAAGGGCTCTCAACTTCCGAAGAAGAAATCTTCATAAATTTCACATCCAGTGAAAAATTAAAAGGCAATTTTGTAATAAATCGCTCTTTGAATTTGGGGTAGAGGTGGATGAGGAATTATCTGTACTGAAAACAAAAGCACTTCGTATACTATTACCATTTTCAACATCCTACCTTTCTCAAACCGGATTTTCTGCAGTGGATGCCTTGAAGACAAAATATAGATCTCAGCTAAATATAGAAAAATAACGCTTTAAGTGTCAATTTCTGATATTAAACCTTCCTTTGAAAAACTTTCCTCTACAGGACAAGCCTGTGAAAGTCCCTAATAATTATTAAACTTGTTCTTAATTTAGTAATAAGATTGATTGAATATTAACGTCGCACTGTTCAGCTGCACGAGGGCTTTTGACGACGGACCACGTAATTTTGAACCATGGTCAAGTGACGTGGATGACACCTGAGCTGGCACCCCTCTCTCCTAACTACCACACCACACCAACGGGAAAACGTTTCAACTCTCTACAGATTTAACGTGCATCGCTGCCCTACACGGCGGGTCTTTAGTGGTACTAGGCTCGAACTCGTGAGAAGGCAAGCCACGATCCGATACCTATACCACTCGGCTACCGCGGCCAAATTCAGTAATAAGAAATTATTTATAAAATACCTTCTTCAGTACTGATACATCAAACGTATACTGGCTGAAACACCGACTCTTCGCACGAGTTCATTTTTTAAAAAATAAAACATTATTCTTGATATAATAGCTGAACTGTAAGGAGAGTAAAACTGTGTGCACGACATTGTATACAAAAATGTAAAATGATTTTTTTAGATAAATGCTATAATTGTAAATAACAGTTTAAAAGAACTGTAATTTTAAACCTCACACAATTAGCATTTAGAATGAATGTTAAATTATGAAAAAGAATATAAAATTCCGATGAAGAATAATTGTGTTACTTTTTAACATATTTAAAGCGAGAAGACTTCAAAATGTTTTAACCCGGGAGCAGGCGCGTACTCGATACTAACATTAATGGTAGTGCGGGGGGACTCAGTCACCCCAATCATTTGTTTAGAATTATTTTTACTGTACACGATACAAATAGGAATTCTAGTGAATATTTTAATTTATAGAAAAAGTATACTTACCTTCTTTCAAGGACTATCCAATTCTTTGATGATTTGAGAAAAAAATCCAATAAAACTGAACTAAAATGATTCAAAAGTACAAGTCCATAATAAAGGACGCAAATCAGACACTTTTCAATTATCCTACAGAAATGTTAAACCAATCAATTCTTTTCCAAATATCGCAAAACTCAATTATTTACAATTTCCCTAAGCGAAAAGCAAACACATAAAAGATGGGAGGGAACTAATATTGATAATAACCATACCGTAAGATTGAAGGTCAATCAAATGATTAGCAAACGTAATATGCAGCCTGGCTGAAAAGTGAATCATGACTTCCTTTTCTTTTTCTACAATTAATGTACAGTATTTCAATAATAATTACAGTGGTGAATTGTTTATCTTCTTAGAATTTTCTCAGGGTCTGGGTTTCGTTTTTTCTTTTAACGAGTAATATTTTATGTTAAAACGTAATAAAAAATATCTCATTGAGAAAATACAGCAAATAAAACAAAATGTTTTTTTTTTCTTTAATTTGGTTTTGGGATCAAACATAGCTATTTGATGACGGAAAAAAGCCAGATAATAAACATAAATTATGTCAGTGTTGTGTGTATTTTTTTTTATTATGGAAGAAAGCATTTTGTTTTAGTTCTCTTTCCAGTTATTTTTTTTAAAAAAAATCTTTAAATTTTCGATACGCTCGCGCCCCCCCAGGGGGGCGCGCCCCACACTTTGAGAAACACTGCCTTAATAAATGGCATACACATAAAACACTTGAATATTACGTACGACTTTCTTAATATTTTAAAAGATATACTTGTGGAAAATTTTAATTGATACGATTTCTATACACATAGAAAAGTAGTATCTCAGAAAAACACACATGATATTTAAAAATATAAATTACTTCATGAAATCGACTACAACAATTTTTTCATAATCAAATTAACGGTGACTCATGTATTCTTTTAGATTTTTTTCCTTTTGAAGAACAATATAAAAAGTACCTGATACAGTTGACGACGTGTGATTAATTACTTGAAAACAAACTTCAAAGGCTCCTGGATGTGTTCACTGGACTTGTGAAACTCTTGTAGTTGTTGTACACGGCAGAAAATAACTTGGTTTCGGCGAGCGATCTTGTAAGATCTTGAGGTGTGACTTGTGACTCGTTTTATTCACCTAAATGTTAGTATATTATAAGAGGCAATCCGCATTTTCGATTCAGTCCGTTTATAATTTAGGCGTGCAGCCAAAAATGGGGGTTTTTTTAAAAGAAGAAGAGAGTTAGAAGACTAGAGAGTTAGAGAGTTCAACTTACTATTTAGAGAAGATTTTCGAAATCAAATCCCAGGCGATCCCCCAATTATTTCTGTGGGAGTCCGAATAAATCTTCGAATAAAAATCAGACTCTTCAGAAGGCGGGATTTTAGATTGGCGAGTTGGTTTGTCTAGGGGTAAGTATTTAAGGGTGAGTGATAAATTAAATGAATCTAAGTCATTTAAACACAAATACTTCATTTAAGTAAAAAAGAGAATTTATTTAAAGTTAAAGGAAAATATTTACAAAAAGGGGATATTTACAAAGAGAAAAAAATGCAGGAATTAGGTTAATTAAAAGTTGAGTTATATACCTTTAGAAGACAGGGAAATAAACCTTTCTCATTCTTGGATGTTAGGACTGGTGGTGCCGCGCTGGGCGCGGAAATGCGGTAAAGACGCGACGTGTTGAACAAGCAGTGGTTAGTTGGCCTCTGCCGAAAAATTATTCAAGCCGGAGCTACGAAAGCTCACTAGATGGCGCTGCTTCGGAATGCAGTAATAAATAAAATTGAGATTTATGGTCCTCTGAAAAGGATATGACTCAACCTTTTAACAAAATGTTTCAAAGGGAAAATCCTACATATATATATATATAAATTTTTAACACAAAAACTGTTGGTATTATTCCTAAATAATTGAATAATGAAAGTAAAAATTAATAAATATAAGATCTTATTTTTTCAATTCACCAAAACTCCTTTACATAAAACTTAAGATTTGCTTTGCAAAATAAATCTTAGGAAATTTTATCATAAGAAATTTTCTTTTTTTGCAAATAAAACTAAATTATTTGCTTTTATTACTGCCCTTATAAAAGCTGAGTTGATCAACATCAGTAAATGTCACGTTCTGTAATTTTGCAAGCTGCTATGCCGAACACAAATATTATTGATTATTGCAGAAAACTACAAAATTAAATATAAATTCAAATATTGGAAGTTATATATTTTACTTTTGGATTGCTGACTACAAAAAGTAAAGAAGAAACTGTAGTCATAATTATAGCAATGAGCTAATTAAATGAGGTACAAAAAAGTTGGAAAATTTATAAATATGTGAAATTAAATGCAGTATAGATGCAATAAAAAATGCAATTATTTCAATTTATTCTAAAGGGTAATTTTCATCCTAAAATTTAACATTGGTTTCGAAACAGAGGCCATATTTCCCCTTCAATCACACAGCACGCACGATATCTAGGATATTGTTTAATTAAATGTTAAGTAAACCACAAGCGTAATTAATATCACATAAAATGATTATTAAACAATTATTATAATTATATGTAAATATAAATTGTTTGCAACGCATATGAATATTTGTATAACTGTATAAATCATGAATTTACAAATATACACTGAAGAGCCAAAAAAACTGGTACGCCTGCCCAATATCATGTAGAGCCCCCACGAGCACGCAGAAGTGCCACAACATGACGTGGCATGGATTCGATTAATGTCTGAAGTAGTGCTGGAGGTAATTGACACCATGAATCCTGCAGGGCTGTCCATAAATCAGTAGAAGTAAGAGGGGGTGGAGATCTCTTCTGAACAGAACGTTGCAAGGCATCCCAGATATCATCAATAATGTTCATGTCTGGGAATTTGGGTGGCCAACGGAAGTGTCTAAATTTCGAAGAGTGCTCCCGGAGCCACTGTGTAGCAATTCTGAACGTGTGCGGTGTCGCATAGTCCAGCTGAAGTTCCCCTAGTCCATCGGAATGCACAATGGACAAGAAGGGGTGCTAGACGTATCAGAGGTCCCATATCACGTCAACTCCACACACCCCATACCATCAAAAAGCCTCCACCAATTTGAACAGTCCCCTGTTGACATGTAAGGCTCGTGGATTCATGAGATTGTCTTCAAATCCGCACAAGTCCATCAGCTCGATTCAATTGAAAACGAGAGTCGTCAGACCAGGCAACGTGTTTCCAGTCATCAACAGTCCAATGTCGGTCATGACGGGCCCAGGCGAGGCGTTAAGCTTTGTGCCGAGCAGTCAACAAGGGTACACGAGGGGGCCTTTGGCTCTGAAAGCCCATATCGATGATGTTTCATTGAATGGTTTGCACGGTGACACTTGTTAAAGGCCCAGCATTAAATTCCGCAGCAATTCGCGGAAGGGTTGCCCGTCTGTCCCACTTAATGATTCTCTTCAGTCATCGTTGGTCCAGTTCTTGCATGATCTTTTTCAGGCCACAGCGATGCCACAGATTTGATGTTCTACCGGATTCCCGATATTCACGGTACACTTGTGAAATGGTCGCGTACGTGAATATCCAAATTTCATCGCTACCACGGAGATGCTATGCCCCATCTCTCGGGCGCCGACTATAACATCACGTTCAAACTCACTTTATAATCTTGATAACCTGCCATTGTAGCAGTAGTAGCCTATCTAACAACTGCCTATCTCCTTATTTGCCTATGCATGTCTGTACCAGTATTTTTGGCTCTTCAGTATATATTACAAATACTCCTTATTATTTCAAAAAGTACTGAAAGTCAAAAAATTTTACAGTAATAAATAAAGACATTATTTTTTATAAACTTCGTGCATTACTATTGTTGCTGAAATTTATTTCATTTAATACAATCATAAACATATTTCAATGAAAGTCTAATATACCATTTAACCATATATTTGTACAAATAAATATATAATACATATAATAACGTATTTCTTAAGATTCATTCAAAATATGTATGTTTAGGATGTTAAACTATAATAAAAACATATTATTTATTGAAATTCATTATAATGAAATTGAGAAACATTAATTGTTTCAACATACTTCTAACTTTTTCCAATCGAAACAGTATTATTTAAAAGAGCGTGTGAAGGGATATTGCAATGGAAAGGTGAGAACAAATGATGGAACCAATTTTAAACAATCATATGTTGGAAACTACTGCATGTTTTAGAATAAAAGATACATGAATATAAAGAGAAATATACCAAATTTTTCGCACCAATGATCAAAAGCACATTCAAGGTCATTGTGATAGAAATCCAAACAGAAAAGAATGTGTGCGTGTTAGAGTATGCACGGTTTTTTTCAGTTATTTCGGTGCAACGTGCATTTACAAATAGCTACGAAAAAGAAAACCAACCAACAAGAGTATTGTACAATGGAACCATCAATTGGAGAGAGCGAAGCAGAGTTTTGTTTGAAGTCTATGGAAGTCTACGAAAGTTGCCGCCAATGAACTTGGAATGATCCCGGAAGACAGTATGGAAAATTTTACAAATAAATAAACTTCAAACCGTATTATATTTGCAATTGACACAACAAATAACAGAGGAAGCATTTCTGCAGCATTACGAGTCATTGATAGAGTGATACTACAAAATGCATGGAACGAACTGAATTGCATATTGGACGTATGCTGTGCAATAAGAGGGTTACACATCGAACATTTGTAACAGAACAAAAAACTTAGTATATTGCTCTACAAATTCATGTATCACTTATTATAAGATGTGCAGTATTTTCCATAATGATTTTTTTAAAAAAAGGGTTCATCATTTGTAGTTACCCTGTGCACGTGCAACAGTCGAATTTTAATTGCAATTAATTTTTTCTCTGAAAATAAATTTAACTTGAGAGAATTATTTTATATGACCATGTAAAAAAAGCTGTTTAAAATTCGTCGATTAAAATTTTAAAAGTAGAATAATAATAATAATAAAGACAATGATAATATCGCAAAAAAGATTATCATTAATTAATTTTATGAAGATTTATACATTGAAAATATCAAAAGTAATACAATATCAGATAAAATAATTCTCTCATAAATATTTGTTAGTTTAATTTTTAAAAAAGGAATTCAAAAGGTTTATGTAGAAAAATAAAATTTTAAAAATTAACTTTATTGAAAAACTTAGTAACAGATATCATTTATTTGAATTAATGGTAACAAGTAATTAAAACTGTGGAAATACAATTTTTAAACAAAAAGATGTTCAATATGATATTTATACTAAGTAGGAGTTTAAAATTATTTACATGCTACGATACCATTATTTCGCAACTTTTTTTCGGAAAAACATTTAAGTTTAGAAGACAAAATCTCATTACTTTACATTTTTCCTTTATTTTTCCAGAAATGCACATTTTATTATTACTCATAAAAATTATGAAAATATTTAACGGTTGATGCTCTTGATCTAAACCAAATACTTACATTCAATCTTTTTAAAATCACTGAAGCCCAAAACAATTTTTTGGTGAAAATCGCATTAATTATATAGTTTCAATAAAAACAAAAATAAATTGTAAATATTTTCACTTTTGACAAAATAAATATTTTCAATTGATTTCCTGCAAAATCTCTGTTTTATGTATATTTAAAAATTTAGCAAATCAAAATTAAAACTGAACAAAATCAACTTAATAAAAAGCGGAAATTTTTATTTCAATTTTTCCCTGGAAATAAATATGAAAAGTAATGATTAAAAACGTGTATGGAAAAATTTTAAAGTGTATAATGGAATAAATAAGTAATAAAAATAATAAGACTTAAAACAATGTTTCTTATCTAGAGAAATATTTATAAATGAATTAATTTAAACTTATAAGTAACGTATATACATATTTAATTCATTGTTTAGAAGAAGAATTTTTCAAAAAAAATATTTAATATAACATACATTATATACATATTATACTTATTACTGTAATGCTTTACCTCTAAACGTTCAGAAATCAAAAATTTATCGTTTTAAAATGATTTTCATACAATAGAAAATCCCACATTATTGTATTAACACAAAACATATTCAATAGTATTTAGCATTTATTTTTTAAGAATTACAATGCCAATCAAACGTAATAATTTGTTAAAACATTACGAATTTGATATCTACTATAATTGAAACATTACAAAATTGAAAATTCTATGCTGTTTGTAAAAATATTCATTTTAACTCTCTAATAAGTAAAAGTGTTTTAAAACGAACAAGTAATATAAAAAAATTAAGTCAATTCCTAATAAGAAACAACAAAGAAAAATTTAATTTTATAGTCACTTTTTATCAAATAATTACAATTAATATAAATATGTATATACATATGACAGAATCACAATATTAAGTGGTAATTAATTTCTATTAATTATAATTAAAGTATCATATTATCATCCAAAACAATCGGGTATATAAAATTTCAGTTCAACTGAATCCTTTAAAACGTGAGAAAAAAACCTTTTCAAATTTTGACACAAGTCGCCAAAAATGATTCCAACGTTGCTGTATTAGTAATTCTTTAAATAATTAGTTTTAGTTAAAATTGGTTTTAATTAATTATAATTAAATTATCGTATTAAACTCAAACTCAGTGGCGCAACAGCCCATGAGGGCCAGGGCCTACTTTGCCCATCCCAGTATACGTGACCATTGGGCGCTGAGGTGCATAAGCAGATGTCCCGATCAGCTGGTCAGTCTGAAGTGAGACTCCCAGTGTTTAATTCCCCAAGCAAGCTTGGTACTCATTTATCGACCCACTGCAGTAGGGATGAAAGGTTGAGTCGACCTTGTTCTGCTCGGGAATAGAACCCGACTTGTGGCGTAGAAGTGCGATACGCTACCACTCGACCACTGGGCCTTAAATTATCGTATTGCCAGCCAAAACAATCGTGTATAGAAAATTTCAGCTCAAATAAGCGCTTTAAAATGTGAGAAAACCCTTTTCAAGTTCTGACATATGCCGCCAAAACGGTCGCTAAGTCGCCAAAAATGATGCCAACGTGACTGTATTTGCAATTCTTTGAATAATTAGTTTCAATCAATTAATTTTTATTAATTAAAATTAAATTACCGTATAGTCACCCAAAATAATCGTGTATATAAAATTTCAGCTCAACTGAGCGCTTTAAAATGTATTTTATTAACAATTGAAAATTTGAACAAGATATATATAGGAAGTGTGAACTAATAGTAGGAATTTAAAAAAAAAATTAAATAAGTAATTTTATGGAAATAATATATATTGAATATGCAAGGGATCATTATGTTGATAACTACAGAAAGGCTGTAAATTAAAAATTTAAGCTAAAATCATGCAGAGCCGAAAAATAGTTCGGAACTATTTTGATCAACATCTCATTTATAGAACAGCTTTACTTACAAACATAGTACGTTAACTTTCTCTCAGATATTTTAGCATCCTCACTAGGACAACTATATGTCCATTTTTACTGACTGAACCTGGCAGAATTTTGATTTACGACTCGCCGAAGATCTTCCCTTCTAAACTGAAGAAATTCTTCCCTATCCAGTGTAAGTTTAAAATTTCTTCCCCAATAACTCGGTCCGTTAGGAAACTGCCTCTACATATTGCTGCTCTTCACTGCATAATAAGACGCAGTATGAGGAGAGAGTCCAGAATATATTGGTTTTGAAAGATTCTAAACTATTTCTAGAGATTTCTCGTCTACACGATTTTCGACCGGGAAGATTGAAGCTCTGAAACAGATGACGGCAGCATCTTTACTGTGACTTTGTTACCCCTTGGCTACCGAAATTACTTAGTAGCCAATCGGAGTCTTTATTAGAATCTGAAAAGTATGTGGCGAGTTTGATTCATATCTATGTAATCCAAAAGAGGCACTTCTAACAAATGACAAAGAATAAAATGTTCTGTTGTTTCACACAGCAATCGTCTATTAAAGAATTTAGTTTTATGTATCGAACACAATACATAATTCTTTTCCATAAAAATTGAATGTTGTTGAGCTGATAAGAGTAAATTAAAAAAATATCGTAGTTAGAGCAAATTTTATTCAAAATTTTCTGCTTCTTTAGATTCCATTTCATTAATTCCTGTAAAAATCAAAACTAAATCTTCTTAAATAAAAAATAGTAATCTTTAAAAATAGTATTAAGGCGAACCAAAACTTCCCCTATATTTGCTTATACTACTGGGCTTCAAGAAAAATATAGTGCAAGAATAAGATTCTATAAGTACTCTAAAGACTATAAGCAAAATGTTAGAAGAAAATAACATTAAACATTATTTCAACTAAGCTGTAGTATGTTCTATTCGCGCGCGCGCGTGGTTCTGACTAATTATCTAGGGTAAATACTTTTGCTGACGTTATGTGATGATAAAACCTCTTTCTGTAAAGGAACCATGATTTATGTTAACCCTCAAATGGTTTGCCCGTACATCGTACGGGTTACCGAAAGCTGACCACGACCGGTTTGCCCTTAAGCTGCAAAGGATCTGATTTTTTCTTCTTTCTATCTTTCATTTGCACATATTTTTCATTCTTAGAGGGAAATTATTAGTACTACTTTTTTTAAGAGGCACAGTACTGAATTTCAGTACTATTCCATGGTACTGAAATACTTCTCATCGGGAATTTTTTGTGGTGAAGGCGGGAATTTTTCATTTAAGGCAGGAATTTAGATTCTTGAAAATATTCGACAAAGAATAGGGATTGGCGAGGAAATGGGCAGTTTGTTGATTGAGAAGAAATGAAAATGGAGATATAATCCAAGAAATACGATATTATCTCCGTCTCCATCACAATGTGAGACTGCCATAACAAGTTTGAGCAAAAAATAGTAAAATATTATCAATAGCCCCATTAGCTGACCTCCAATTTCCGAAAAAAGGCCCAAAAAATTTTGATACAGAGCCCACTCAGGACTAGTTACGCCATTGCAACATATACACACGTGACGTTTTGCTTCAAAACACGTTAAATTCGTCGAAATTTACTTGGAGAGGCTTATTTTTAGACATCTTGATTACAATTAGGAATTGCAATACCGGTATATCGGGATACCAAATACCGGTATTTTGAGCCATTTGTACAATTTTGTAATACCGATATTCCCAAATTTAAATACCGGTTTTTCAGTATTTACTAGAAATCGTATAAAATTGTCTCCATTATATGTTCAGGGATCGCTAACATAACAAAATAGTATACATTTTTCTTTGTGTGTCTTCCTAACCGGCAAAATTAATTAGACTGGGGATATAAAGTCACACTATGTAATCAAGAGAAGTGATAAAATGTGAGAATCATCCAAGGAGGTGCGCCAAAACCATCCTATTACAGCTCAGAGCGATATTGCGCACGCGCAGGATCCATAGTGTAATATTCGTATATGTTAAAACAAGGTTGTGATTGACATTGTATGTGTGCATATCATATTTTCGGGTTCAAAATATTTTTTAGATTCATTATATATATTCATAAATAATAACCTATAATAATGAATAAGAATAACTTTAAAGAACATAAAAAATCATTTGATAATACTTCGGTTTGGTTTTATTATTCATATGATGAAAAGAATATGGTGGCACAGCGTAAATAAGATGTTACTTTTCTTTTTTGTCATTCTTCATATACTGTTATAATTTCTAAGTTACAAATTATTTTTGTGATATTTACACTCTCTAATAAAGCAACTGGCAAATAAAACAAAAAAAAAAACCACCTGTGTTTTTTCTTCTTTTTATTAAAACCGGTATACCGGTATTAAGATCTAAAAAATACCGAATACCGGTATTGGATTTTTGGTCCGGTTTTGCAATCCCTAATTACAATGAATGAATTTGTTTATGATTCTGGACGTAACATTATACAAGCAAGAGGACGTTAAGGATTAAGAGGACAAGAGGATTCTGGACGTTACATTATACATGGAAGCAGCAACAAAACACACGCGGAAATCTTCCAACAAACAAAAGTGTTTTTGATTCCAAATATACCAGTTTTAATTTTTCTCCCCCTTCCGATTAAAATGAAGGCAAAAAATCCTTAACGAATAATAAACCCCGAATTGACGAATTATTTCAACAACCAAATTTCTTTTTTTATCAGTATGGATTACTAAAAATCAGTTTTTGAATGACATATCCTTTTGCTAGAACAGAAAAAATACTTTTTTTTGTTAGCAGAAATTTTTGACTAGAAATGGTGCAGCCTGTTATTAGAGTGTAACTTATCGCATGAGTTTTGAATAGGACATTGTTTTTTTTTCTCTCGTCTCACTGCACACTGCAGGGATATCTGAAGAGATTTTACCATTTGTTCTATTTCTTGTCAAAAGTGAGGTTTACTATACAAGGTAACTTATAAAGAAGTATACACTTTCCAGATGCTGTAAAATAGTAAGCCACAATCACCACCTCAGCACACCTTGGAGTATATGTACTTAAAATTTGTGTCTCAACCCTACCGGAAGTGACGTAGTCAATAGCATGTGTGTCATGTGACTAGACAGCTAAAATGGCGGTGTTTTCAGGGGGAAAGGCTTTTTGTGTTCTTGAATTCAGCAAAATGTCGCGGGAGTCACTTTCTTGGATATGGTAACTCTCTGGTAGATGCCACAATTGCAGGACAACATCGACAACTTCGTTCTCCAATTGGATGGTATATCACCACACGTGCGAAATTACTTCGATGATCCTCACCGATGGATTGGGCGAGTCACGTACAGCAACATGTCATTTACCCAATTGCTATACAGGCGTCCTGACTTAACACTTTGGGATTTCGTCCAGTGGGGAAACTTAATGGACAAAAGTATTCGTCCCTACCTTTCCTGTTAATCCAGCACAGCTGAAACAGTGTATCATAACCCCTATCACTGGACTCCTTTAAATTTCAACGTTGACATTAGCTACAATCATTAAACAGCGAACAAAAAAAGAAATGGCATTTGCAGAATGTAGTGAAAAATCATCGAAAAAAAGCATTAAAAGCCACTCCTATTTCTATTTTTGAATCTCTGACTTTGGTTCACCATCGTTCGTTTTAGGAAAATAGCCATCAGTGGACCTTTTATAAAACAAATAGCATTTCAAATTGCCCAAAATCATAATATGGAAGACTTTTCTCTCTGCAGCGGCTGGGTCGACTATTTTAAGAAAAGATAGGATGCAAGATTATCAATCAGTACTTGAACATTTCCAATTAACTGGTGCGTAATAATATTTTTTTTCTCTAATGGGGCTGGGTATTGGTATTTCTACATTTGCAGACCTAGTGCATTTCCCAGAAGCTGGCATCCTTTTTAGCGCAGCATCATTTAGGCGATACCAATTACCGCAAGTAATTTTGACGCCCAGTTTCTTCCTCAGAGGAAGAAAACTGAGCTCTGCCGATGCGAAATTTGTACTAAGGAATTTAATTTTGCCGATAGCATCTAAGCCAAATGGACACTCAATAGGTCTTTTTCATGCCGTATAATCATACGTGTAATAATTAGCTAATATCACTTTTAGCTGCTGAATGAAAAGTGTGTGAATTATAGCTATGTATATTCTTCTCCTGTTGCTTACTATAGAATATTGGATATTCTGTAGTAAGCAACTAGAGAAAAATATTCATAGTTAGAATTAACTAAAGTAAGTGAAAAAAAATTGTATTTTTTAGGAACCCGATATTGCGAATAACCCCAAATTAACGAATCAAATCTGTGATGTACCTCCCGTTGGAAGTACATCCCTCGAAGTATCAGCGTGAGCTAGAGGTGTAGGGCTATCGTAAGAACTAGAATCAAACATTATCTTAATATGACTTTATTAAGATATTCAACTTAAACTTTGAACAAATATAATATTATTAATGAATGAGAGAATCTACGATGACGTAATACGCAACACACAATATAATACAGATCAATCTCAATAATCGAACCGCCTAATCTTCAAATATACTAATAAGTAATCAATCCTACCTTATATTATTCTGTAATAAACTTGTCTTTATCTACAATGGTATGTAGCTTGACGTTTAACTTCTAGTCGATCACCAATATGTTTATCCACAATACGTAGAACTTAAATCTTGAACCACGAACTCCAATAATCATCCAATACCACAACGCACCTCAATTGTCTAACATTCCTTTACACTACCATCACATTGCCATTACACTTACTCTAAGATCCTATATTTATCCTATATTATTTGCATCTCTTCACTTCTCGTTTCTTGGATTTGGTTGGAAAAGAGTTGCCATTAATTCTGGCCCAAAGAACCCAAAGGATTTGTTAAAGAAAAGACGCGGAAGACGTCACAAATCTTCGACCCCAATGAATTCGTTAAATAGAGGTCCGAGTGTATATATATATATATATATATATATATATATATATATATATATATATATATATATATATATAGGAATCATTATTATAATATTGCGTATGTGGTATTACCAAAACACAAATACTTGCATAAAACTCATTGAAAAACTAGTGGTTCTATATAGGAAATAATTCAATAAAAGCATTCATTATTAAAAGTTTACTTAACATTAGAAATGGAACATCACTTTTGCCTTTTTAAATATTACTGACGCTTTTAATAGTCATCATTAATCACTAGAAAGATATGTGCAATTATTCACGCCTTAACCATCCAATAAAGATTTTAATCTACGCATTTTCCCAAGAAGTGGCAATCAAATTAAATTAGGAATTTTCATTAAAATGAGCTCTCTCTCTCTCTCTCTCTCTCTCTCTCTCTCTAAGAGGACGTTTTTTCATCATTGCCAGAAATAAAAAGAATTTTTGAGTATATGAAGAGGAAAGAAGGGCTAGAAAAATGTTCATTAAAAAGATTTTACTGTCAAAATTTTAATTTACTTTCCTGCATCAAAAAGAGTTCTTTTAAAGATATCTTCTTCAGAAAGAAAAGAGATTTATAAAATTAGGCTGATGCACCGTGAAAAAGAAAGAAAAATAAATTACCAAATGACCAATTTTCTATAATTTAAGTCACACTTGACTTTTTTTTCAGCATTTTTCTTTTGGCACATTTGTTCTTGCTTTTTTTTTTCCAGAAAAATTTTAATATCTTATAATTTTTTTTTTATTTTTCCTTTAATAAGGTTGCAAATTTAATACTTTTCGCTTAAAATGTTTTGTAGCAAAAAGAAATTGTAATAGTTAAGAACAATCTTAACGTTGTTTTCTCTACAGATCGATATTCAGAAATTATAATTTTTAGTTAAGGATACATACTATTTAAATGTAAAATGGTAATACAGAAGAGTCCCGAGAGTTCGACACTCGACAACCAGACAGTTCAGATAACTCGGCTATACCTTTGCAGGTCAAAAGAACCTGGATGTTTCTGGATGTACAGAGGCTGATGACATCTAACAGTGGTACCAGAACGATACTGAACAAGGCATATCCAATGCAGAAATTATTGTTACTGTCACAGTTAGTGAAAAAATGCTGGAAAATGTTGCAGATGTTAACGTTGAGGAAACCATACATACTTCTATAATATTAAATAGTAAGGGACCAAAGGCTCTCGAAATCAGCATTTTGAACAACAATGTGCGTCAACAATGAACTTGCTGTACTTTCACAGTCTTCATGATGAAACAGCAGTCTGCAGAGTGCAGTATGGAAGACGACAGGAATTTCTCTAAAAAAGATAGCCAGTTTTTCCAACTTTTTCAGGCAACTTTATGCCTCCATAAAGTATTTTTCTGAGGAGTGTCTCTCTGATCAGGTATAAATAACTGTGTATACGGTAGAACCTAGTTTTGTGCGGTCCTATTTATGCTATTTTATTTTTGTGCGATTTGTTTTGTCCTATTTTATTTTTGTACGATCCTTTTTTATGTGATATACGAATTTCAACGGTTTTGGTGCCCCTGTAATGTTTTCTATCAATGTACATACACACACTTCAAGACGCTCTTTTCATTGGTTATAAATAGTCTCTCGAGAATGTACGTTCTATTGCTTTCTTTCAACGCACTAGCAGCACACACTTGCTTGAAGACGAAACTTTCAATGAGAGTGACATTATCAATAATTTGATGGACTATGAAGACGGACATGGAGAACCAGATTTTTTGACAGTGGATGCAATACATGCTGGTATCCAGCTTTCCAATAAATCGGAAAAGCATTTTCTTCAAATAGATACTATCACGAAAGTAGATTGAAATTACAAAAAATAGCTTCGATCATGCATATCTGATTATCGTGATGTTTACAAGCAAATGACTAACTGACCGCCGTCACAAAAACTTATCACTTACTTTATGGTGCCAAAAAATAAACTAATTGAAATTTTATCTTCAAGTGATGAGAGTGATTCTGAACTAATTTATCACAGGAAGTTGCGCGTTTTTCATTACGATGAGTAGCAGTGAATTATGTATGAGCACATTTTGAAAATTTCTCCGTGTATACACAATGAAAAATTAAATATTTTAAAAATGTTTCCATATGGAATTTAATTATTTACTTTGTTTAGAAGTACTTTCTCATAAATTTCGTAAATAATTACCATATTTTGTAAGTGTGACTAATTTTTATGCGGTGGAGAGGCACCACATGAAAAAGTTTTTTGTAGTATGTCGACAAAATTGTTTGTTATTTGTATATATTTATGAAATTTTCGAATATTTTTTGTGCGATTTTTTTTATGCCATCCCTATCTGACGCACAAAAACAGGTGTAACTGTACTATGTACTCATCAATTTTCATTTTCATGTTATAAATGTTCTGTGCCTTTCATTAAGTACGTGCGTTTCCTTTGTTAAAGGGTATTCTGGCACTTTATTTTCTGTTATATTCTCAAGCGAACAATGCAAACAAGTGCAAAGCAATATTTTTGAGGAAACACACACTCGTACTTACACTTTTTCAATTCCACTTTCGATAACCAGGAACTTCCACCAACTTGGGCATCCTCAGTTCACAATAAGTCGAGTTTTCGGGACTCTACTGTCTATTATCTTTTATTAGAATTCAATGTAGTTTGTACCATTTCAGAACTAAGATTAAAACTGGTTGTGTTAGCTATTCTTCATAAGGAATTACATCGAAGAAGAGGCCTTAGTCGCTCAAATTAGAAGCTACAAGCGCATTGGTTGAGTGATCAGAATTGAGTAACTTCCACTGAAGATAATGGAAGATATTCTGCCCATTAAAGTAAAGAGGACTGCTTTTTTCATGTTATTCATTAGTAAATCCTTAGCATGAAAACTTTTTTATCACATATTTTACAACAGAATATCATTATCGTTACATCACTGTTTTTTATTACTATAGTACAACTTACTACGACTGCTTGTTATATTGTAGCGAAACTTGTTTTTTTCACCGTGATTGCGATGATTCACAAGTATAGTATGTTCTTACAAAATAGATGATACTCATCCAAGGAATGTAAGAAGTATTCCCCACCAATTTTGACAAATATGATAGAGTTGAAAATGTATTGACGTGTTAAAAAAAATTTCAAGGAAACTACACATCGGCAACGAGCCGTTTTCAAGACATCAACAAATTTATGTCGCTAGATGTGTGAATTTACTTATGGTGTCGCAGACAGTGAACAAATTGCAAGTGAAAACCAAACATTTGTTTTTTCAGTCACATAAAATATAATCTGTAGACTATCTGTAATGTCAGGAACTAACTCATTGCTTGGTACTTTAGGTTAAAATGAAATCATGGGCATGGCTTAGTGGGAAATTTTTTCAAATGCTCAATCACTATGAATTACAACATTAACTATAATATTCACCGTTAGAGGACAGTGATTCTGGTGACCCGTACATGTGATAGAGAGCCCAATCATAGGGTTTTGCCGATGACCTCTCATTCTGTAATGAGATTCTCGTTAAAATAGTTATTGCCAAACTTCTGTCTGGTTACTTGTTGTACGTACCAATGGGAGAGGTTACTAGTTGTGGCAGAAGCAACTGGTGAGGAAAAAGAATGCATTTTGCAATTATTCATGCTTTTAACCCTGTAACTTCCACCGACATATCTATCTTTCTTGCTCAACCTACGCGTTAAATGCCCCGGACGTATATATAAGTCTTTTTGAAATACTATTCTTTTCTTTCCGCTGCTATCAATAAATCTATTCCGAAGGCTTTGGAAAACAATAAAATGATCTTGGCAGTATTTGCGAAGAAGTCATCGATTTCAGAGAAATATTTTCTTATTTGTGTCGTTTCCCTCAAATACATCGCATACGCTTGCCTTAGAATACCGGTGGCACTTTTTACTTTGGATATCGCAAATAGTAAGAGATTTAAAATAGTTTTAGCTAATAAAAATGGAAGATTTTCACCTTGTTTTTGTTTGCAAATGTTCCAAGTGGATTTAGTGCTAAAAACTCTAAGCAAAACCAACCAAACTTGTATCATTCTCACAAAATACCATGCTTTACTATCCATATTGAACACTCTGTTTTAAAAATAAAAGATTAAAAAATAAAACCTATTTCAAGAAACATTCAATTCTACGTATTGTTTCGAATTGAAATTGTTGTTTCAAGGACTCGCAGATTCGTGAATTACACGCGTTTATCTTCCATCGCTCTAGTAGCAGAAATATGATGGAATTTAAGAGACGTTACCATGGAAACCTACTCAGAGCATCGTGTCGATATTTATATTCACCTAATTCTCAGAATGTTAACTAATATGTTCACTCATACAAAATGACGGAAAGAGTTTAACTTAAAATGAGGAATGCCCATACATTTTGAGAACAGCCGTGAAAAGTTCAGAAATGAGAGTCAATTGGAATAAGGGATTTCAAGAAGAGTTCCGCGACAACAGTGCAGTATAATGGAATTAATTTTATTGGATTAAAGTCAACACTATTTAGAATAAGAACAATGCAATATTTTAGTAGAGTAAGCGGGAAAATTAAACTTGTGAAAATTCAGATTTCATATTTTGAAATGAATTGATTTACATATGACTATTTTCATTATGTACAGTAGAATTGTTATGTCAGAGAGAGTTGATAATACAAGTATGAAACTGACAATTTGATTGGAGTTTTCGTTAAGATATAAACCTTAGTTTGCACCTATGCCAATATTAAAATTTAATCATACCTAATCTACGTTAGACAAATAAAGTAAGATAAGTCAAAGATTTTCAGTTCGCAAGTAAATACATTGAATTTATTGCACATATATTTTTTCCATATTCACATGCATTCTCTTTGGTTCTTATTATTTTTAATAAAATGAATCGAATTTCCTTTTTAAGTTTAAGTTGTTTTTTTTCAATTCCTACTATTAGCTCATTCTCTCTATATGTACATTTATATATATATATATATATATATATATATATATATATATATATATATATATATATGTATATATCTTGTTCATTTTTTTAATCATGAATAAAATTTTTGCTACTCACTCAATCAAGTGCAAAAAATTTTTTAAACTTATAGTGGATGACACTTGATGTTAATACAGTTTTTTTCAAATATTAATTCATTAATAAAATTAAATTTAACGGATTACTTGTTTTCGACACCAACATAAATTCGTCTCCATTGTTGTAACAGTTTAACTGTAAAAACACAATGACTAAAGTTGGTGTTAAAAGCCGAATTTTCAGCCAAATTAGCCAAACCGGGCCATTGTTACAGCAGTGCAGACAAATCATGCTCCTTTTTCAATTCCTAGTATTAGTTCCCTCTCCCTATATATATATATATATATATATATATATATATATATATATATATATATATATATATTTATATTTATATATATTTATCGTTCAAATTTTCAATCGTTAGTAAAATAATTTCCATTCATCTATTCAAAGTAGGACTTAACTTATTTTTTTTCATATTACCGGTTCCGTTTAGTTGTTTATTAATACAGTTCAATAAGTAATTATTGTATAGTTTAGCATTCTACTTTTAAATCATAAAAATGTCAATTTTTGTGTATGAAAGTTACAATTAATTATTGTCAAAGTTTATGTTTGATGACTGTAAATTGCATAGTCAACCTGAATAAAATAATTCCATAAAATGAATTTAAAAAACTGGAGAAGTACACTTTAAACTATACACTTAGAGTGAATGTTCGTATATCTGGTAGTAGTTTTAATACTTTAAACGTTCACAAATGTTTACAAATTTGGTACTCCAACACTTATCATATGACAGCAAACCTCAAAACCGTACACTTACACTACATTTTGAAATACTAGATTTTTCCCTCTTCTTTTCAAAATTTTGATATCGCGCGAACAATGGAAATATGTTCCAACTTTCAGTAAATTTCCAATAATATTAAATTAACTTCTTTTCAAATGAAAGTCTCAACATCAACTTTATCTCATACAACCTTTATTATACAAGCACTACTGTAACCATAACTACAAATTGCAAGACATACTCACATTGCGTAACTAATATATCTTGAATATTTTATTCCACAAATCAATTACGAAAACAATTATCTGTTAGACAGCATTATTGTAAATCATTTATACGAGTATTTAAACGAGTATATATATAATTACATTATTATATAACTACCAAACAAAATTGATAACTATTAATAAAATTAATACCACCACCCCAAATTATGATTTAGCACCTGTTTTTTTAAAAAAGGGACCTCATTATCAATGCATGGAATTACCAAAACCTTAAGTCTCTTAAGTGGCTGATAATAATTAACGGCGTGTCTTAAGCTTTATTAAGAGTAATTAATTGTAGATGATGGTGGACAATATATATATATAACTTTGTGTGTCCTATATTTTGGTATTGTTTAACATATAACTTATACATTAAATACTATAGATGTGATTGTTTATTTTTGATTAATTTTTAGAAACTTTAATTTCGTTGCACATTTAGAATATGTCCCTCTTTTAGAATTTTCTATAAAACTCTGTTTCACAAATTGTGGCTTCGGATTTAATTGAATTCTGATATATATATGAGCGCAGTGGCTCAGTGGTAGCGTATCGCGCTTCCACACCACAGGTTCGGAATTAAAATCCCCGCCTGGGGAAGGTCGTCTCAGCCTTTCATCCCTTCAGTGGGTCCATAAATGAGTACCAAGTTTGCTTGGGAACGAAACACTGGAGCTTTCGTGTCAGATTCCGAACTTGACCAGAACATCTGCTCATGCACCTTCAGCGCATAAGATCACGTTTACTGAGATGTGCACAGTAGGCCTTGGCCCTCCTCATGGGCTATGGAGCTACTGAGTTTATATATATATATATATATATATATATATATATAAAAATAGATATAAATAAATATTAATTGTATGTACTTTCCACGATTGGCTTATTAACACAAAACTTTCATATAAAAGATTTTCTTTCGTTTTAAGGAACAGCTATAAAATTAAAAATCTTTGCAAATGTAACAGAATTGACAAAAAATTTGCTAAGTATACTACATTTACACTCTAATCTAATTTTATTACATTTTTTAAAAAAATTTTTAATGTGTGTGTTTTTAATCCAATTTTTAATAAAAAACCCCTCAGATTTAAAAAAATAGATACAAAACAATTACAGATTGAAGAAAATGGCATTTAATGAGAAACTTATTGAACAATGCTGCAACATGCAACTCCAAAATCTATTTTTAAAGAAAAAAAAATAATAATTCTCTTTTTTTTCAAGTCTTAGTTATTATTTCTTAATTCAGAAAAAAAAGAGACGAAATGAAGTAGAGAATAATAAACTTCATTTCCAACATCCCAGATGCAACATATATACATTACCTATATAAAAACACTATGTTATAAAATAACAAACTTTATAGCAATTTATATAAAGCGCGGCATGATCTTTTCATGAATCATAGCAATACTAAACTATTAGCAGATATAAATGCCTAGAACAATATTCTCTCGTCCATCAATAGCCTTTGGATTCGACGTTGTCTTTGACATGAACAGTACCAAATTATGAGAAGCCATTATATCATCGAAATTTCTAGGAACATAAAAAAAGTTGTTTTTTGACATTACTAGGACCATTATCCAGAGAAGTTTAAGAGCTTCTTGACAAAACGATCATTATCATGAAAGAAGTTTCAACTCGGGAATTTGCTTGTGTGTAATTGTATCAATACAGTAAAAGTTTTCTATAGAAGAGCAATACGTCAATGTTACTCATCTATCTTATTCGCCAGATCTATTTTTTGAGACTTCAACAAAACCCGAAACAAAATAAGAGCTGAAGGATGACACTTCGAAATTGTTTCTGAGATGCAAGCAAAATCTCAAAAAATGATCAATGGCTTTCCGAAAAATGGCTTTCTAGACAATTAAAAAAATGATATATATATATATATATATATATATATATATATATATATATATATATATATATATATATATATATATATATATATTGGGATTGATTCATATGATCTGAAACAGATAGTTGAGAAAAAAATTCTAATAGTAAGTAATCATAAAATGTAACTAGTAAATAATAACATCTCTCTCGCAAAGTAAATAATAACATAACTCTGGGAAATATTACATGCAAAAAAAAAAAAAAAAAAAAGAGTATCTAAATAAGAGATTTGATTGTTTCATTAAGGTATTTGTCTCTTGTGACAACTTTTTGAAGCAAAACTTCTTTACGCACGCTTGACTTGGGGAGTAAGCTGGTGAATGCGTGACGAGAGCGTTACGAAAAGTGTGAACGGGCGAGGCGATCTGAAGTTGAGGTTCGTTTGCGAGTTTGCTAACGTTACGCGAACGGTGATTTCTTGATTGTTTCGTAATTTAATTTCGTTCTTGAACAATTTTATAAATTAATAGTTTGTTGAATACATAAATATTCTCCGTTTAAAGTGAATAATATTACAAATTCATTTTAAAGTGAATATTTTGTGAATTTTTTTAAAAATGAATATGGAGATTTTTTTATGGTTTTTGGACTTATTTAGTGCATTTTAAGAAAATATGTTAAAATTAAGAAAAGAAAAAGAAATTATTATTACCAAAATGGGAAAAATTTGGTAAAGATTTACAAAAAATAACATGAACGGGCCCCCTTCAGTTCCAAAAATTTATGAACAAAATCTCAATTTCTCAACTTTGATGTGTCACTTTTTCAAAACTTTTTCAGCAATCGCTGTCCCCGTTTGAGCATTTCAAAGAAAAACACATTTCGAGTAAAACGCATTTCAAAGTATATCTTGCTTAAAGTAGTGGCATCTACTTTAACTAAAACCTTTGTAGTTTTTGTTCTGATGAATGGAAAATAGTAAATTTGGTATTTTTATAAAGCTAATATTACGGACTATAAAGTAAAATCATAAAAAAATGTGTTAATTTTTGGCAAATTCGCAATTTTGAGGTAGTTGAATCATCACATTTGGAAGCTACACAAGAATCAAGGTCAAATGACGATGATTACACTTGAGCTGTCAACATAATCTGCAAACCTCAACACACCAATTTGAGCAATGAGTCTCAACAGATTTCATGAGTGTTGACTCAGCTACACGGCAGCTTTTCAAAAACAACATCATCGAAGTTTTTTTTTATAACACCGGTTGCGATTTCCCGAATATGAACAGTAGGTCATCGAGGTCACAATTGAATACGGAGTTAAAATTGTTTATACATCTTATAAAATTTCTTCTTACACTTTAAACGATTTGTGATACCCTCCCCTTGCCTGGGGGTACCATCTCTTCATCTACGCGACCTAGATTTGTGGGAGGAAATGATTGATCACCCAAGTTAGCCATAATAAATCCAATTTATTATTGCATAAATATATTGAAAAACACAAATCTTACTATAGGGAGGCAATCAGGAGTGATATAACGTATCCCTAAATTCTAAGTAAATAGGCGCCTGGAATGCTAATCACTTATCTTAAAGCAAAGTTATCCTATGAATCTTTATCTTCCTTAATTTCTTTAGCACGCTAAAAAAAGCCCGTTCTATAATTGCACTTCTAAGTTTGATATCTTTCCATCAGCTTACGGCGTTCAGCATCTCAGCTTCCTTTCTCCTTCTCTCTCTACCTACACCACAATTACAAAACCTTCAGTATACATCTACTAACTAATCTGAATATCACGGTTCTTTTTGAGAGAATTGGCTGTGAATTAACTCATTGCTGGCCCCAAAGATTCCTCAGGAGGATTAATAGAAAAAACGCGATAAAGCTCCGTCACAGATTATATTCTTTCTGTAAAAGATCTATTTAAAATGTTCTTTTGTATGCGTGATTTTGGTTTATTTGTATGATATCATTTCTTTAAATAAAGTTTTGAAAGTTATATGATAATAAAATGAGTATTAAGTAGTTTTATTGTTGCATGCAAACCACTCAAGGCTGATTCTAAAGAGCTATTGAATAAAAGGTTAAGTTTGTTACATAAGTTACACAGTAACCTTTTAATGAAAACTTATCTCAAGGGTTTATCTAAATCAAATAAAAGTTAATGAAGTTACAAAATAAAATAAAATAAACATTAAGATGTTTTGTTATTTATTAAGTGAATATGGAAAGCTTTGGTAATTATCCATTATTTATTGATTTGCTCGTCGTTTTCATTTAGTCTTTATTTATTTTGTAATATTTTTAAAGATTTAAATTTTCCTTAAAAATAAAATGAGTCTTTTTAAAAAAATATTTGAGCATAGAACGGAAATCAAGAATCATATTTTTTAAATATTTTTTCCCGACAAATTGACGGTAGAAGACACTTTTAGCCTGATACTGAATGGGATATCAAAAATTAATATTTAAAGTATAATAATCTAAGCAAAGTTTTGATGTAAAATATTATAAAAGCATGTAAATGTTTCAATGAATTATTTTAATAATTAAGCACGAACAAATAATCTTCCTCTGAATAAGTAATAATCATTTTTATTCTGTTTTCATAACATAAATGATTACTTCATTTGATAGAGTAATACTAAAAACTCAGTATTGGCAAGTCAGAGATCTTGTAGTTTAGTTTAATTTAGTGATTTATCCTTAAAAATTCTCAATTATTTTCAATGAGAGGGAGAGAAAGAGAGATTCACGTTTTTATACAAAAATATCACATAGAATTTCCTTTGAAGTTCAAATTGGAAGGGATTTAGCTATAAAATTCGTAATCAGAAAATAAAAAAAATTGAAATTAATCGCAATCACAGGTTTTCTCTCTACTCATGATAAGAATATTTATCATTCATACTTCTATAATTAATGATTAAAATTATATGACATTAATTAAAATACTAGCATTGAAAATGTAATGAAAGGACATAAAAGGAAGCTTAAGCAACAAGAAAAAAAACAGAGATTTTCAATAATTATTATTTCAATTTCGGTAATAATTAATACATCATTCAAAAGTTTAATAACAATATAAAACGAGAAAGATTAATGATGCTGTTTTGCTTATTAAATTTAATTTAACGTTCAGAACTAACTCAAAATATTTTAGTTTAATTGTTTATCAAAAATTTTTAATTTTCTTCTTTACGTATGAATTTAGCCCTATGCTTTCATAAGTAGACTGAAAAATCTAATAGTTTTCCTATTAAAATTTTAAAATTTTTTTCTGAAAAACACCCATACAAAATATTTCAATTTCTCACATCAAACATAACTCTTACTGCCCTTATATTTGCCAAAGAAAAATCTAATCCTGTCCTAATATTATAACACACTGGCATATATTATAAAATATGGTGAGAAAATCTCATGGTAAAATTTTAGATAAAAAGACGAATATATAATTATAAAATGTACATAAGCTGTTATGCATACGTGTATTACAAGTACTTTTATATCAATTGAAGTTTCATCAAGGAGTACATCTTCTTTCACCAAAATGTAAACTTATGCATAAAAATGTATTTTATATATTAGATACAAAATAAAATTAGTAAGCTTTTTTTTTCATTTTAATGTATGAGATACATGAGGAAATGTTTTTAAAAAGGGTTTTAAAAGTGTATAGATACTTTTTCATCATTGTTTGGTTATCTTAATACTCAAATGCTCAGACGTTATTTCTGTGTGTTTCATAGAATATTTTATTAAAGTTTTTATCTATATAAACAAACTTCCACAAACAGTATGAGATTTCTGAAATTGACAATCATATTTTCTAATCTTTATAGCCTTTGTTATTCCTTTTAATTTTTTTTCTTTTATCAACATTAATTTTTAAAAGGCATTTAATTCACTTTTTGAAAAAAGATTTCTAAAAACATTTAAAAGTAGGTTGTCATCGAGGTATGGATATCACACAAGTCTGTGATATTTATTCCCTATAATTATAAACCCTATTTAGATTTTACTTAAAATAAACCTAAAGGGCCATTATACATACATTTTATAGAATAAAGTATAGCACCATACCAAAGCCCAAAATTCAAAGAAGTTTCAAGACTTTTCTTCAATAATAGTATCAGGTACTAATAAAATAGCAAGATGAGACGTTATTAAAAAAAAGTATATTTTTGACGAAAATAATTATCTTATCATTATATAATACTCATATTTCAGCAACGGAGAGGGAAGTGGCATAAGGACAAATTGTAGGAACTAATTTTTGTTAACGATTTAGTTATTGATCATTAAAAATAGTTGGTTTGAAATGCTCTTTGGTGGGATTCATATAAATCTTGGAATGGTCTAACACCTGACAGAGGCCGTCTTTTCGACACCATTTTTAATTTACATCTGCTCCCCCCTTCTACTTAGTTTTTATGTTGCAGCAATGGAAAGAATAAAAAAAAACTCTTTTCGTCTATGAGTCTAAGCAGTTCTGTTTTGTTACTGTTCAAGTGCACTCTTTAATTCTATTTATGTATCGTTTTTGTTAATTCTAAGTGAAATTTGCAATCGAGCATGCGTATAATATATTTTTGGGTACGAGATAGTTGAGAAGTGTGTCCTACGGGTAATTACAAACACGCACACACACAATTAATTAAAAGTCAAATATTAAACAGATTCATGAAAAAACTTTAATAAAATATTTTGTAAATATTTTATTTTTGTTTTACTTTTTTAAATTTCTTTTTCAGAAAATTAATAGACATTTCACTGGAAAAATTACCTTTGTAGTTAATTTTTTGAAAAGTGTAAAGGAACAGTTAGCGATGTTTTTGGATGGCAGCACTAAACATAGCTTGCTAATACAATTTAAGTAGAGTGCAAATTTAAGATCATATTGAGATGAATTCTGAAAAATAAACACCAAATCTATATTTAATTTCCAAATATATATATATTTTATCTTTGGGTTAATTTATTTTTAATGTAGTTAACATAAAGTCACAATTTATTAATTTTGTACTTGTTTTGTATTTTTTATAAGTAAGGTCTAATATTTGTATGCTACAATTCAATCTAAACTCTGCATAAATTACAGATGAGTGTTCAGCTAAAAACATCACTTGAAATATTAATTACGATTGGAATACGAATTGGATTACGATATGTAAATGTTTACTAAAGCGTTGTACTTACTACAGGGAGCATGCGCAACTGGTATAATGAGACGATCCCCTATAATTAAGCTTCGTTTAATCATCGTCTGAATAAGCAATAAGTAAACATAATTTATACCGAATAATTCTGAACTCTTTTTCTTCCCACGTGGTAACTGCTCGTGGCTGAGCGAACGCAAAGAAATATTGTATATTTATAATTTTGTTTCAATTTTAATACCCATATGATGGATGAATGAATAAAAAAGGGTTCAGAAAATGAAAAGAGGGAAAATATTTTTTTAAAAAAAGAGAATAGAGTATAGATTCAATCAGGTGAACCTAAAAGTAAACAGAGGTTAAATCTAATAGCACTGTTTCTACATAAAAAATATCGAACTACATGTGTTATCTAATATAAAATATTAGAAGAGTTATATTAAGAGTTTATTAAGAGAGCTGAGAAAATATTAAGAGTTCATTAAATATGGTTTTGAGTATTGCATTGCTAATGAGATAATGTGATGATCATTAGTGATTGTGTGTTAATTGTAAGAATAGGTTAATCAATCAAGGTATTGAAATCAGCTAACTTAAAAACACGTTTGAAAACAAACATAAAAAAATTAACAAATAAATTTTTAAAAAATATATAAGGAATACAAAGTTAGAGATTTTTATTTTCGAAAAACTCTTTGCAATTTTTAATGAGACTTAACGGTCTTGAGAAACTTCATATTTAATTACAAATTTTTTTAACAAAAATCCCGTACAATTGAAGAATCACAGCTTCTTCCTTTATCAATTTAAAAACATCAAGTACGAACGGAAAAAAATCCGATAAATTTTTTTTAAAATCATACTATTACTAAGATATATCGTATTTTGCCTAACTGCCGCCATATCACGAAATATTAAATCAGTTCTCCTGGAGGGTGTTGAGGTACTTTATTCTATAATTTGACTAATTACTAAATAGACCCAATTTTATATTTATGAGAAACACATTCATAAAAAGATACATCAGAAAAACTTTATGTTGTAAATAATTTGAAAGAAAATGGAGAGAAAAATATTTGAAAATATTATTACATTTTGGAAACAAAAATAATCTTACATGAAATTATTGACTTATGGTTTTTCACCGATGGCTTTTTCATATTAACAAAACATTGAATGAGCTCTTGTTTCAAAAGGTATTGATGAAGGATTGCACAGGATAGTACAACAAATTTTTGTTTTTATACATTTAATTAAAAGCAATTTTGTTTTAAATTTTCAATGGGGTTACGGATTGGTACGATACCCTGGAGCTAGTATCCCTTTATAGTGCTTCACCATATGTAATTTTAACGCCTCAGAGGGAGGCATCTGAGCTCTGGTGATGTGAAATCGTAAGAGGAGTTTAAATTTGCAGAGAGAACGCAAGCTAAATAGGTACTCTAGGCTCTTTAACATGCAGCATAATCATACGACATGGACGCTGTCGAATTTTTGCATCGCGAAAATCCATCGACTTGGACCGGGGTCAAGCCCGCAATCCTGGGCGTAAAAGGCCAGTGCCCAGCCACCCAGGTCGTTAGTTAAGGTATCCAACTACGTTCGGAACCGTGATTTTGCAAAATCACATAAATGGATAATTTTCATGATATTTAGTGTCACTTAGATTAGAATATATGCATAAAATTGTTTTAAGGACATTTTGACAAAAAAAAAATTATTTAAATACAATATTTTGGCAAAAAATTAACTTAGAATAATCTTTTTTTCCAAATGTTCTCCTTTTGTGAAAAATGCTTCTATTAGAATAATATTTTGCCTGTGTATATAGCTCAGACCTCTGTTCAGAAGCTCAACTAGAATTTTTGAAATATACGAGTATAACTTAGAAGTGGGTTTATTCATATTTTACAACAACTGAGGGGAGAAATTTTAAGAAAAAAAGCGCCAATAATTATTTCAATTGGGGGTAACTCTGAAAATAATGTGAATTTTTCAAAATTTTTAGTTGAGCCTCTGTAGAGAGGTCTGAGCTATATATAGGCAAAATATTATTATAATAGAACCATTTTTCACAAAAGGAGAATGTATGGAAAAAAGATTATTTTAAGTTAATTTTTTGCCAAAATATTATATTTAAATAAATTTTTTTTGTCAAAATGTCCTTAAAACAATTTTATGCATGTATTTTAATCTGAATGACACTAAATATTATGAAAATTATCCATTTATGCGCCTTTTTAAAATCACGGTCCCGAACGTAGTTGGATACCTTAAAGCAAAATACCACGAAGTATTTTCAATTTACAAAACTAAATTTACATTTTTTTAGAATAAAAGATAAAAATATTGGCAAGTTTATTAGTCGGAGAAAATTGTTTCGGAAAACTCAGTTATATTGGTTGATATTTTCAAAAATTGTAATGATTTGAGGGAAGTCAACACAGGAAGAAAGGAAAAATGTTGTAACGTATCCAGCAATACAACTGAAGCTTTAATGACTAAGACTTCAGAAAAAATAATAAAAACAACTCAGACATGTTCTCCGGAATTTACATAATTTGCTAAAAAAATAATATAAATTCATTGCTATTTAAAAACACTATTTCCTTTCATAAAAATTAGGATTACACTTTCCTAAAACTTTCCAAACAATGAGTTAGATTAGATATGAGCTCCCTTTTTGTTGCTTTTTTTAAAAATTCCATAGCACTTTAAATGAAAAAGAGCAGTTAATTGGTCTTTCAAGCGATGAAATACTATACATTCAGTTTAAGTCTGTACCTTGCGAAAAGTTTTGGTTATCGATTAGACATGAATATGCCTATTTGAAAAAAATATTTTGATTCTGTTTCCAATCCACTATTGTATTAAACTGGTTTTCCATAATTAGTTGCCTTTGAAAAAATATTGATCTTGAGTGGATACAAAGAGTTATATATGACCTGCAATATCCAATACAGTTATAAACATTTAAGCAAACTCTTTGAAAATGCATATTTCACATTGAATTCTTATGATGTACAGGTTTTTTAAAATCGAAATATTTACACCTATTGTTAATATCTGTGTAAATTAATCATACATGTTAGCGTTGTCGATTGAAATTTTTTTCATTTGGAAAATTAACTTTCAATAATTGTATTCAAAATTTAATACGTTGAGTTGTTAGCATTCGATCACTGGCAGCTTAAAATTCTGCTATGGCATTTTTTCTATGAGTCTGATATAACTTCATTCTTCGTAAGATTTTTATTAAAAGAGCTTCAGTTTTCATAAACTATCTATTTTCTACGAAATAATAAGTAGGGGTTTTAAAAAGTAAGGTAACACACCCATTCAGAGTAAATGTTAATTCAGAAAATAAAAATATATATATATACAATGTAGGTAGGTGCAGGTGCATATTACTTCTCTACATAGTCACCCTTCTTATCGACGTATTTGTTTCATCGGTACACCAAATCATCGTAGCCAGCATCGTAAAAATCCGTGTCAATGTCGTACAACCACGTCAAAACGGCTTGCGGAACCCCAGTATTGTCACTTGGTTAGCGGTCAGAAATGCAAGGAAGGTACCTCCCGCCGAAAACGCTTTTTCTTCATTTTGCAAATCAATTTTGCCTTTGTCAAATTCCGTACCCCAAAACCACACCTGTCTTCGAGACATAACACTTGCACCGTGTACTTCTACCAACTGCCTATGAATTTCAGCTGGAGAATTATTCTTCAAACCCTTTACAGGGCTATTTTTTACAAGCAATGGACCATTTAAATTTGAGGGTCGAGATTTATTTAAGAAAATGAATTAATTTAGCTTATTAGGTAAAATTATTTCGATTTTTCAGAGACACTTTTGTGTAGTGGGAAATTGTTTACTACTGCCCACAGTGTGCTATTGAAAGGCATTTATATACTTTTGTTTACTTTTACTTTTTCCCCACTCGAAATTTCTAAAATATGTTCAGTAAATACTATAACCTTCAAAAGCAATAGTGAATCAGAAATGTTTTATGTTATAAAATAAAATTGAGAATTACTACATATATTTTCATGAAATTTATTGAAACAGAGACTAGTACATGGTAAACACAATGCATTTATGAAAAATGTTTGGAAGTACTACAATATGTAAAATGAATTGCTAATTAGACAGATGAAGATAACTGATAAAGAGATTAGAGTGATGAATTTGGTAGTAAGTATATTTACCGCAGCCTGGAATAGGGTTTAAGCAATATTTAAAGCTTATTCCAATCGCGGACCATGTTTCCGTCACCGCAGCCATCTTCTAACTGAGATTTAGTCATGTTCCTGGAGAACAAGCTCCATGTACCGACACCGTTTGAATGATCGTATTCGTTATCTTTAGAAGCATATTTATTTATACAGATGATTTACACATCCATCGGAACTCTTGTTACCTTACTTATAGAACATCAACGTTTAAGGAACAGCTGTTCATTAGAAGATTTGGATTCTCTATGTTCATATCCTTAGCTATATCACCCATATGCATAAGAAAAGCTATTACTTCATAAAATTATGTGCTTTACTCGGACCTTTAATGAGGCAGAAATATGAGCTCGATGTCTATACAGGGATCACGACAAAATTTTACGTAAAATGAAGAGTTGGAAGTGAAAATAGTTTGCGCATCACTGCTATAAAACACACGGAGAGGGTGTGCCTGCTCAGGAGTCGTTCACGTCATTTGACCATGGTTCAAAATTATGTGCTCCGTCGCCAAAAGCCCTCGTGCAGCTGAACAGTGTGCGACGTTAATATTCACTCACTCACTCACGCTATAAAATACACTGCTTTCTAAAGGATAGCCCAGAAAGTAATATTGACGTTCCAGGATTTTTGTATCTAGTGAAAATGTTTCAATTGTGGGCCGTATTCTTTGACAATACACGAAGACAGCAATAATGTAATAAGATTAAAGCCGATTGAATTCATCACATTTGCACTTCATTGTTTACATCGAAACAACATCTAAGCACATATATGGACATACGCCATGCGTAAGACTTTCTCACTAAGATTTATGAAGTCTCGACAAGTTCGCTTTCCATTTTTCATGGTTTTTATCAAGTAAGCTACAGCCGTCAACTTTTTTGTGGCTTTAAGCACTTGGGTTAATTCGACTTCATTTGTATGAAAAAATAAAACTATAGGATTTTTTAAACGCATGTTGATAGGCAAGCACATTATTTTATTGCTACCATTATCTTTTAATATTCACTTTTTTTGGGGGGAGGGGAAGGTCGTGAAAAGCTTGATGTTAAAACTCTCCGCATATATAAACCAGCTTTTAAAATCATTGTTATGTGATTTCCCATGTCGATTTTTAGATTTCTGCTCGATACCCTTACCTATGTAGAAGCGACGAATTAATATAATCAGACTCATTCATATGTTTTGTTAAATTACATTGACAGATTCGCAGATAATAGTTTTTATTCTGTCTTTTCAGTAAACGAATTTATTTCATTAAAGAGATTAACAAAGCGACCGATTTATCGATTTCAGTTAGGTGGTTCAGTGTTCGAAATATGGTGCAAATAATTAACTTGAAATAGGATAAAAATTTTAATTAAAACTAGGATGTAACAAATAAGAATACATATTCACACGTAAGAACATTGAAAACAAATCTCTTTGTAATCGAAAATCTAATTAAATCAAGAAATAAAAGCAATAGCCTTTTCTATTACGTGTCAAAAAACACTTATCAATTCGAATTCTAACAGTCAACTGCCGAATTCTCACAAAGAGATTCATGACAAAAAAGAATGCCTACTTTTGCTACAAAGTCTACACTTTCTCTTTGAAGACTCCTGCTGCCCTCCTCCAAGGCACCAGTCTCCTAAGACAGATACGCCCCGTCAACGGACACACAATGAGACTATGTCCTGCCCATTGTGCTTACAGTCATGCTGGCGTTGAAAGTCAGGAAGCTAATAAAAAAATAATGACCTCAAAGCCATGTGATCTGTTTCCAGCTCATAAGGCGAGCCACCTGTTGTACATATTGTAGTCCCACAATGTCCCAAGTGTACACTGACTGCCCATATGTCAATCTTGACATGTATAAACGGGTGTGAATTGTATTAATGTGCCGTCGTTACAATACAGGTGTCTATTATCATCCAACAACGTAGTAATTTTTTATTGATAAAAACTTCAGTTTAAAAATCAAGCTAACTTGATCAAAGTTAAATCTATCATAGGCTGTCCGAAATGTATAACTACACTTCCAAAAATGAATTGAGAAAAAAAAAAGATTTTGACATGCGATTTTTTTATGTTCCGTAAAGAAGAGATTAAAGTTTCTGTTCAATGAAATGCAAACTACATCTAGTTTCCATACGTCCACGTTTTGGAACATTCAAAATGGGTGCATCACAAAAACAAGCGCAAGTTGTAGAATGGTTTATCAAAATTAAATCTGCAATACATATACAGCGTAAATATAGAAGTTTGGTAATGAGAAGAGTTTTAGATGAAAAGTTCCCCGAGCGATGGATGGAAAAAGAAAGTCCAATGTATAACGTGGCCAACATGATTTCTAGATATAACACCTTTGGACTTCTTGTGGAGAAATAATAAAAGCATTTTTTATCAATCTATAATTCGTAATATTGATGAATTGGAAAGTCGAATTACAATGGTCATTCACAGTGTTAATCCTGCAATGCTTCATAGAACGTACCTAGAAATCTTGTATAGCCTTGAGGTGTTGCGCACAACTATTAGTATGCACATTGAAATCCTGTAATAAAACACTCTGAAAAATCTTGGGGGGGGTTCTTTCTTTATTGTGAACATAAAAACAATCTAAGGGAAAATATTTGCCTGTTTATTAGTAATTTATATTTGAAAGTGAAGCCATGCTTTTTGATCAACCGGTATTATGAGAAATATTTTCTAAGGTCATACAGCGTAAGTCAGTGGTACTCAATCTTTTTTCCTGCCGGGCCGCATACACAAGATAGGCATTTCATGCGGGCCGCATCTATATAACAAGTATTTCATGCGGGCCGCAACATATTGATAATGGAAAAAACACACTAATCAAAGCAACATTGACAAACAAAATTGTTCAAAATATTAAAACTCATTTTTGACTTTTATTTTAATGCTATATTAACTTTTCTTTCAAACCCACCCACGAAAATATTTATTTTTATGAATTTTTACTGAGTTATGGGATAATTTCTATTTTCTTTCGTGTATGACCAAGCCTCTTGCATGCATTCTACTATTGAGAAACAAATTGATATCAAAATTTATACATTTGATTGCTTGGATGATAGAATTTGCTGTTAAATTTGTGTGTGTGTGTGTGCATTGTTCTCCAATAGTGGAATGGGCTACGACCGGGACACTCAAAAAAGGACGTCGGGCCACATGTGGCATGCGGGCTGCAGGTTGAGTATCAATGGTTTAAGCAAAAAGCATGCGTTCCTTCTATCTCCAGTATATTCAAGTACAGGGGTCGACAAACTAGTGGCACGCGTGCCACATATGACACTCTGCACTACTCCACAAAATTGTGTCAGTTTCTGACAACTTGGAAATTGATAAATTTGTTAGAGACAACTGTATTCTTTAGATGTGACAAACATCTAAAGAATTGCGGGTATTTACGGAATTAGGAAAAAATCTGAAAGATAACTCTAAATATAAATTTACATCTATTTTGTAAATTATTGAATGTCATTGCTAGAGAGATTTAATGGTTTGAAGAGAGAAAATAGAATGCTTCCCGCTTTTGGTTCTGTATGTAAAAGTAAAAAATCGTTCCTCATATGAAAAATATTTCAAGTTCGCAAAGAAATTGTTTAACAACTGAATGCTTAGGATCGTGTCAAATTGAAAGTCACACATTATACCCCTGATTTTTCGATATGAAAGTAGAGCGGTGCAAGCACTAGATTCGCATTAAAATTTTTATTTATCTTTTTATTTAACTTAAATCAAGGGGAACACTTATATTTTACGCTTTTTCTATTTCTTATATTAATAAATATGTTTAAAAATACATAACGTGTATACAATTTTAAATATTTTTATTTTTGTTGTAGAAACTATTATATTTTTTATGCTGCTTTTTTAAAAATAAATATTCTTAAATGAGAGATGCAAAATTAATACACAATAGAACTGTAAACCTAAGTTATTGACATTTAATCTCTAATTTTGCATGCATTATTACGGAAATCGAATTGTTTCAAAAATGTCTCAATGCATGGCACGCTGAATCATATTGGTAGTTTGGTTGGGTACGCCCAGAACTAAAAGGTTGCTGACCCCTGTTCTAGTATCTATATTAATTAAGGAAATATATCTGGAAAACTTTACATCGTTTTTCATTTAATGAGCATAAAAGAAGGAATAAGAAACTCAAACTATTAAACATAAATTTACATTATTTTACATAATTATCCTCATTTCGCTATAAAAAAATAACCAAAATACTTCAAATAACTAATGAAATCTTTTGATATCCTAAGCATTTAAAAGTCAAGCTTCTGATGGCACGGATTTTCAATCACAAGCTTCAACTAAACCATTATTTTCTAAAACTCTAAAATGCTTACAATGATCTAAAAGCTTCTATTTAAAGATTCAAATCCTTCCTGCTCATTATGGAGACTTTTTCCTCATTATTGCGAACGAAATCATTAAAGTACGACAACCGTCAGTTATAGTTGCAGAGGATAACAAAATAATATTTTAAATTATAATATAGACTGGATTCCACTGCATTCTAAAATTTCTCATTTTTTTTAAAAAATCGATGCAACATTTTTATTGCGTTATTTCCAATTTAATAAAATATTATTAGAATATTTAATAAAGTATTATTTACTTACAATATAATACATAGCACAATTAATACAGTATTCTTTTTAATTGTTAGGTGACTTGGCATTTCAAACAGGATTAAAAGGTTTTTTAAATTTGTTCTGTGAGCACAAATTATACATTTCAATAATTTAAATATTTAAATTTAGTGTCAAATTAATTCTGCTAAGAAACACATTTCTGGAAATTGACGAAAAGGTCTAACATAAAGCACATTCACTCGTTCCGCAGTAATATCAATAATGTGTCAAAAAGAACGACAAAGCAAAGAAGAAATATTAATAAATATACTACCCTCCAAACTGTCTTAGAATATTGAACTTTTCTTCAACCATTTCTTTAGATATAAAATAAGTTTAAGTTCAGATGTAGGTGGGTTATTGGAGCTTGTGAGCCTCTCAGGCTTCTATAGGATATACACCAAAGTCTTTCCTGATTATAAATATTTATTACGCACTCCAACTATTATAATTAGATACATGTTTGTTCGGATATATACACTGCTGGACAATTGCTAAGGACGGATCATAAATTGCTATGTAGCATAACATTAAGCGAGACATGAGGCCTAGTAGGATAAAATATAGTTGCCACACTGTTCAGACATTAGAATAAAGAATATTTATTGTTCTGGAAAGTACAAAAGCTGTGAAACATCTGAAAGAAAAAAAATGTTCATTTGATCTGCATACGGAGAAATGGAACAATGCATCTAAAAGTCAGCAGGCACCTTAAAGAAAGGTATCAGCACGGCATCAGATATGTCAGAAAGGTATCAGATATGTCCACCGTGGAGTGTGATGCAACATTCCACACGTCGTACCATACTTTGCACAACATTATCCAGCAGCTGTTGAGGAAATTTATCCCATTCCTCTGTGAGTGCACGGATGAGGATGTTCTTGTTTGTCGGAGGATAGTTTCGAGCAGAAACTTGCCTCCCCAAAGCATCCCACACATTTTCAATGGGGTTTAGATCTGAAAAACGAGCTGGCCATACGGGACGTTGAATACGCTCGCTGTCTAGACAATCCTGAACAGCGAGTGTTCGATGACATGTTGCGTTGTCGTCCATAAAAACAAATTTATCACCGACAACACCACGGAAAAGAAGAACATGAGGAAGGAGAACTTCATCAATGTATCGTTGGCCCGTCATAGTCCCATTCACAACCACATGTAGGCGCGTGCGGCCATTGATCATGATGCCAGCCCACACCATGATACTGCATGTCGGATATCGGTCCTTTTCCTGGATATTTTCTGGACGATAAGCAGTACCACTCTCGCGCCAGATCAATTGGCGTCTACAATCCGATGACAGACTGAACCTACTCTCATCTGTGAATAGTACGCATGCCCAGTCCTGTTCAGTCCAATTGTGATGCTCACGACACCATTGCAAACGGGCAGTACGGTGCTGTCTGGTCAATGGGACACACACAACAGGTCTGCGTGCGTATAGTCCTCCTCCCCTCAAACGTCTGGCAACAGTTTTTCGGGAGATCTGCTTTCCTGAGGCAGCAAGAAACTGATTTACCACCTGCTGAGCTGTGGTGCGCCTGTTCCTTTTTGCTGATAGGACGATATATCTGTCTTCTGCAGGCGTCGTACTTCTAACACGACCTCCCCCGTGCCGTCTACTACACATTCCAGTAGTTTTAAATAACTTCCACAGCCGTGAAACAACGCTGTGAGCGATGTCGAACGCCCTGGCAACATCTGTTATTTTTCGCCCTTCTTCGATCTTACCAATAATTCGGCCACGCATAAATCATCTATGTGATGTCGGGAAGACATGCCAAAAATTTTAAGTTCGTCTATTAAATCTTTCCTGTAAAACTGTGACTTGAAACAACAACTGTCCACACGCGTCAAAACCTTTAAAGCTCTTATGAACGCTATCACGTGATGAACAGACGTGGAAAAAAAATTTGCATACTCATACTTCTTCTTACTAATATCCCGCACTTATTCTAATTTTCCACATTTTGCTTCCTTTCATTTTGTGGTTGATATGGATGATAGTGTTATCCGACCTTAGCAATTGTCCAGCAGTGTAGTAAGTACTGTGATATCCCCCCCTTGGGAGAGTATCTCTCGGAGTATCAGCGTGAGCTAGAGGCGTAGGATTAACGAAAGAACTAAAAGGAATAATAATCTGAATATATCTTTATTAAGATTTTCAACTTAAACTTCTAACAAATTAAATTATAATAATTAATGTGAGAGAATCTACGATGGCAAAATACGCAACACGCAATATGTATAGATAATAACGACTTAATCAATTTCGGACCACTATCAATAACTGCATCGCCTAAACTCAATTCTAATACAATCACTGATTCTAATATTAAATAGTCAATCCTACCTTGTTACAGTCTGAAGAATCGATCTCTAATATCATTAAGGCAAGCTTGTATTTACTTGTGTGCATTGGTATGCACCTTGGTTCTCTATATCTTTATCAGTTATAACTTCTAATCACCGCCACGTATCTTTATCCAAACTCGAACCGCGAACTATATTAACATTGCTCTACTTGCCATCAACTGCCACAAACTGCCATCAATTGTCATACATTGCCATCCCGCTTACTCTAAGTTCCGATATTTAAAAGCTTTTTAATTTGCATCTTTCTTTCACACTTCAGTTCTTGGATTTGGTTCGAAAAGATTTGCCATTTATTCTGGCCCAAGAACCCAAAGGACATGTTAAAGAAAAGACGCGTGAGCCCGTCACAGTACCCTTATGAATTTTTTATAAGTCCAATTATTTACCTCAGTATATTGCAACGTATGCATACTTGGTAGCTCGTAGAACGTCGAGGCCAGAGGTGGGGAACTCACGGCCTCCATAAGTTTCTTGTGCAGCTTTTATGAAAGTTAGCACGTGTACTAATTAATATTTAATTGTATAGATTACAACAGTTAGCAATCCAATGGAATTAAATAAAGAACGGCATAAATGTATGTATGTTTCAATGATTGATTGTTGGAATAGCCAATTGTGTACATTTCAAATGTTAAAAGGCCATCTATTGCAACATGGCAGTATAACCAGGCATGCTCATTTAGAGAATCAGTTAAAGCTTCGCGTTACGAAACTTGATCCATATACAAGTGCTAGAAAAAGTCTGCGTTCACGTACAACAGCTTACATGAGCAACGGAAAATAAAATTAAAAACTGAAATTTGAAAAAAAAATTCAAACTATATTTTATTTAGTTCATTTTAAGTATTCAGAATAACAAAAGTAAACTTGATTTGCTTTCATAGCTTTTAAAATAAAGACAGGTTTGTAGCGATACTAACAAAAATCAAGTAGGAAAAGTCTGCGTTCACTGTTTAGTAGTAATTACAAAAAAAATTATTTAAAAAGGGGATAATGAGCTATTTAGTAGCTGTTTGGTTAACTTCGTCTTTCAAGAACCTCCTGAAGTCATTTCGGCATTGAACTAACAAATCTTATGGTTTTTTCAGCTCTTATCTTCTCCTGTTGGTCCTTAAGTACACTCCTCAGCAAATCTTTGTTAGATATATTGTGTTGAGACGAATCCTACGCTCCAACAAATCTCATAGGTGTTCTATAGGATTCAGGTCAGAGGACTTCGGGGGCATGTGCAGTTAATTTGGGTTATTATTCAAGATTGAAAGCTTCCCAATCTCAGCGATGTGCTTTGGATCGTTGTCATGTTGGAAATGAAACGATGATCCTAAACCGAGTTTGGTGGCACTTTCCTTTAAATTGTGCTTGGGACATCAAGGTAATAATATTTATTCATAATTTATTCAATATACTCCTACTTGTCAACACCATTGCTCACCATGCACCCCCACACCATGACTCCACCACCACCGTGCTTTACCGTTCGTACTAAATCCTCTTTTTGAAGCGCTTTGCAAGGCTTCTCCATACCAATTTACGACCTTTTATGCCGACGATGAAAAATTTGCTCCCATCAGAGAATATCACAGTCCTCCAGAACACAGGAAGCTTATGTATATGCTCCTTTGCAAAAGCTATGCGTTTAAGCCGGTTAGTCATTGAAATATAAGGCTTTCTGCGAACCACTCAGCTACGGTATCCAGCCTTTATCAAGATTTTTCTTGAAGTCACCACCCAAATGTGTGTGTTTTTGTTAAACTTTTCGTGAATGTCTGTTGCTATTTAAGTTACAGTCAAACACGGATTCATCTTCACCATCCATATCATACCTCGTTTTCCTCTGATTGTGAGTTTAGATGGGCGACTTAAACGAGGTTCGGATGTGTGTGAACTCTTGTAGATTTAGATTTATAAATAACACGCTGGATAGATGAATACTGCTGTTCGACGTATCTGGCTATATCCCGACGACTTTTTGCATCATGCCACATTTTCACAGTGATTTTTCGCTGACTTATACTAATTTCCTTCTTTGTACTTTCTATGTTCCTTGAATTGCTTCGTATCTCACAAAAACGTAAATATTATTGCGTCACAATTTGCTTAAGCTGTTTTACTTGATAACTGAATGCTGAAATTCTGTTAACCTATAACACCTGTTGAAAAAATTCCAGGAATCAAGAATATTCAAATAGTGAACGCAGACTTTTTTCTATCTACTATTTGTGTGTTTTGCTACAAAACTGACGTTATCTAAAGTAGTTTTAATTCAAAATTAACGAATTCATGCCTGCTCAGTATTTAAATAATAGTTAACAAATTCATGAAATTTTGTTAGAAAAAAAATTATATTTCTATTAAATTTTAACTTTGCTGCGTGATTTCTTATGGGTGAACGCAGACTTTTTCTAGCAAGTATATAAATATATCCATATATATGCTTAGTATAATAAAACAAAAATAAGAAAACTAGTGAAAAAGTTGTAAAACCTACAAAGCCTAAGAAGAAAGAAATTGGATTCTATATATATGCTTATAGATATATAAAAATACCAACAGTGAAATATTAAAAGTTACAATGGTATCTGTGAATTTAATAATTTTACAAAAAAATAATAATCAATGATGAATCTTATAACAAGTTTTTACCCTTATGTAAATACAAAAGTATTTTATATTGTAACTTCTTACGTCAAATAATAAACAAATTAATATTCCTAAATCGTTTTACAAGAAGATCACGAATGAAAGAATGATGAAGTCTTGAAACCAAGAATATCTCATTTCTAATAAGGGGAGCATAACAAAGAAATTTTTTCCCACTATTAATAAGAGACTATCATGTCATCATTTTTACACTAACTACAAATTAACCCAATTTCTCACTGGTCATGGTAATTTCAAAAGCTACCTGAACAAATTTAATTTAGCTCCTTCATCTTTCTGTGACTGTAATATTGGTGGCGAGGAAAATGTAGAACATGTGTGATCCTTCTGTGTTCCAAGTATGTCAGAGAGAGAAAGATCATAAGACTGGCGTTCAAGAGACTCAACATTAATTGGCCACCGAATTTTCACCAACTTCTTTCCACCAAAGAAGTGCTTTCAATAATTTCTGTAAATTTGTTGTAACTGTTTGTAATCCTTCTTAACTTCATTTTTTAATTGTTTATTTCCCTTGAATGTGTGTTTAATACTTACTTCTGTAAGCCCCGTGTGATACTTTGTGGTGCACGGGGATTTTATAATTGTTTTCAATAAAAAAAATAATAAACAAAAAATAAGGATTTAATTTTTTATAATATTTCTATGTAATGCAGACATTGTTAAAATTGTACAAAAACTCTAGTTTCACAAAATGCGCATTTATAAGTACATCAATCTATGCGGCCACTAATCATTACTTATTAATTTACTAGTGGCCTCTACTGGTAAAAAGGTTTCCTATATCTGTTTTGTAAGTGGTATTCTAGTTCCCGTAGATTGCCTTTCACTCTGCGTTTTTTTTTTCTTTAAAAATATGTTACTATCGCCTTATTCATTTTACATCAGGAAGGTTGCATCAATAACATTGTTGAAAACGTAAAAATAGACGTGAACCAAGTGAGTGTTTATTAACGTAACACTATGAAGCAACACAAGGACTATTGAAGACCGACTACATAATTTTGAACCATGATCAAGTGCCGAGGACGACAACTCTAAATTGATACCCCTCTTGCCAAACTTTTAAAGTATCCCAACGCGAGAACTTTGAGTTACGACACATTTAATGTGCATCCACCCTATACACGGCGGGGCTTAAGTGGCACTGAAGTGGTTAGAACCAGCGAATCAATTAAGTCGGCCATGAGTTCACGACCATGACTACTCACCTACTTTGCACATTCAAGATAATTGGTTTTTGTTTGTGTGTTTGTGTTTATTATATTTCAAGGCTTCGAACTACGCACCCCTTTAAGACCTTGAGGGTTTGTGAATTTTTTTTTTAGTTCGCAAACAAATTTAAATCAACATGAATGACATTTTCCTAAAAAATAAAACAGATGCAATAGGTACGTCATAATATAGTGTCCGCAAAGTATGACTACACTTTCAAAAATTAATTAAAAATAAACAAAGATTTACACACTCTTGAAGTGTTTTACATTCCATTAAGAAAAGATTTAAGATTCTGCAAGGCAAAATGCAAACCAGATGGAATACCCATGTTTTGCAACATTCTCGATTCAAAATGTCTTCAACACAAAAATAAGTCACGTAGAAGGGTTTGTCGAATTTAAATCTGCAACGCATGCAGAGAGTAAATGGAGCAACTTTGGAAGAGAAAAAAAATACCTCGGGCAAAGGATAGAAAGAGGAAGTCCAATACCGGGTCTGCTAGATCTCTAGACGTAACACCTTTAAACTACCTATAAGGATACGTGAAAAGCATTGCTTGCCAATCTCCAATACGAAACATGGAAGAATTGAAAAGTCGAATTACAGTGCCCATTCAAAATGTTGATCCAGCAATGTTTCACAGACCGTGGCAAAAATCTTGTATGGAATTTACGTGCATATTAGTGCAATGCATCTCGAACTTTCAATACTTGCTACCCAATATTTAATCATAATTTTCATCGCCCCTTCCTCCATACAATATCAATGCATTGAATTCAATTATACCATGCTTTGAAGCTAAAGCTACAATACGACTTTAACCTCTTATGTGCCGCAGGCGTATATAAACGTCTCACTCAGACAAAATGTTGATTACCTCGGACGTATATATACGTCTTTACGAAGTACGATCTTCTCTGTGTACAACTTTCCATAGAATTATTTCGAAGGCTTTGAAAAGCAATAAAAGGGACTTGACAGTGTTTGCGAAGGATTTACTTATTTCAGAGGATTTGCTTACTTATTCCTTTTCTCCCCCCTTCCCTCACACGCACCTACGTGGAAAACGGAGGCATCGGGGAGTTAATGACGTTACTTTTAAATGGAAGTTCAGTGATTGATTATAAACCATACAAATGATCAAGATAAGAATTATTTTTTGTATGTAATTTTATATATGACAGCCCATGGAGTCACTGGTAATTATCTAACTGGTTCTTAACTTAGTATTGTTGAATTAATTATAAAATGTATTGTGTAGTATTGATACATTTATAAGATTATTATATCAGTATAAATGTGTGTTGAATTTTTTTATTATGTAAAATCTTATTTTGCTTGTTTTCTTTCAGTAAATTGATTAATTTTTTAAATAATCTTTTGTCTTTGATTTTTCAATATGCTCGCTCCCCCTCGTAGAGTTATCCCGTCCCCTAGGGGGACGCTCCCACAGTTTGAGAAACGCTGTATTAGTGTGTTACACAATTAGTGTGCACATTGAAATCATGCAATAAAACATTGTAAAAAAACTTTATCTTTGAATATCTTTGCTTACGTATTTGTATAAAGATAGCCCAAATGAAAAGTGGACATATGCGATTGCATCAGAATGAGTGCAGCTATAGCAGAGCCACCAAGCAAGGACACGAAGGATAGTAGGAAGTGTACACCGCATATGATCTTTAATACTGAAACCCGTTAGTGGTAGAGGAAATTAATCGAAAGAAAGTAGCGTCCAGATCGGAACAAATTGTGGAAGTACGGTTTCTGGTTGCAGGAGATGAGTTTAATTGAGACATATATTGACGAACAGTGGCAGTATATGGAACGCGCTGTTTAGTCCGAACATCTTAGAACTGTTGGTGTAAAAGTTTTCGAGAATGGCAGTAAACGCAATATCGAATCTTCATTCGCCCACACGTCTCCTGTTAAACCAAAGTAACTGTAAAAAATTCCATTGGGTAGTGTTGGAGTACCCTCCGTACAGTCCGAATTTGTCACCCGGTAACTTTTAGGCTTCTTTAGACAGTATTACGTTTGCATTTGGACGATGAAGTGGATGAAGCTGGGCATGACTTCCTCAAGTACAGACTTGCTGCCGAAACGATGAGACATGTGTTACGACCCCCAGAGCGATTTCTTTTGATTTTCAATAAAATTATTCTTTTTATTGAGTTTGTCCACTTTTCATTTAAGCGACCCTTATTATTAATATTTGAAAGTGTTATCAAACTTTAAGGACCCCCGGTATATTAAAGCATAATTAGGTTTCACATGCCTATTAAATAAATATTTATGATAGAAAACATGTACGTGCGAATGAGAAAATTATAAACATTTTCAATGCTTAAATTAGTAGAATGAAATGTTTAAGTTCCGATTTTTTTTTCTTCTTTATGATTATCTCTCGAAAATGTTTTCCAAAAAATGTTTGGAAATTGCAGATGTTAAGAGAAGAAAAAATTCTTCATACTTCGTTTTCGGAGTACACCGAAACTACAAGTTACGCATGAAAAGATTTGAAACGAAAACGTTCTAAGAAAAACAGGATAAAAAACCTGAGATAAGGAGTTTTAGAAATTAAAAAGAAATTCTTTTTCTTCTTTTCACAAATTCGTGAAATTTTGGGCGATTTTCAGAGAATTCTTAGGATGTTTACACATCAGCAAAATAATTCAATTTTTATTTAAAACCTAGATCCGTTCCATTCCCTCATTAAATTATTAAAAATTTCTAGAATTGTGTGATTCAAATTTTTCCTCCATTTTTATGATTTTAAATTAATAAATTAACTAGTTTAAATATTCCAGTTCTGCATTTAATTTCATTACGCATTTTAATTAACAAAGAAAAAAAATGTTGTCTATATTACCTTTTTAATACCAACTGTAACACTTTAGTAAAAATTCATCAATCAGTATTTTTCCCGAAATTGGAAAAGATTTCAAGTACTCGAGTTCTAAAACTTTATTTTTTCATTATATTATTAACACATCATTATAAATATAATTAAAAAGAAACTTTTTAAACACTACTTCATAAAATCTATAAATCGAACTAAAATTTTTATTTTCTATGTATAAGGATACTGAGCAACTAAATACAAGGACTGTTCAAAGCATATCCAACCTTTGGTCAGAAAAAATATCTTTGTAATTGTGTGGAATTATGATCCTAATCCAGTGGTTCTCAAACTTTCAATACTTGTGACCCAATATTCAATTATAATTTTCATCAAGCTCTCCCCCTCCATACAATAACGCCATACTTTGATGCTCTAGCTACAAGACGACTTTAACCTCTCAAGTGCCGCAGGCATATATAAACGTCTCACTCAGCCAGGACGTTAATTGCTCCAGACGTATATATACGTCTTTCAAAAATACGATCTTTTCTGCTTACTGCTAGCCATAATATTATTCAGAAGGCTTTGAAATGCAATAGAAGGACCTTGACAGTGTTTGCGAAGGATTAACCTATTTCTGAAGAACAGTTATTCCCCCCCCATAAAAAACACCACATACGCGTGCATACGTGCAAAACGGGTGCATTGGGGAGCAAATTGATTAACGTTTAAACGGCAGTCAAGGGATTAATTACAAACTGTACAAATTATCAAGAAAAGTGTTAATTTTTTAATATAATTTTATGTTTGACAAGCCCATGGGATCACTTGTAACTATTAAACTTTTTTTAAATTTAGTTTTGTTAAATTAATTATAAAATATATTGTGCAGTACTGATACATTTATAGGGGTATTATATCAATGTAAATGTTTTTTTATTACGTCAGAATGTTTTTCTTTTGTTTTAATAATCTTTTGTTTCCAACTTTTCAATATGTTCGAGCCCCCTCCGAGGGTTATCACGCCCCCTAGGGGTGCGCGCCCCATCGTTTGAGAAGCACTGTCCTAATCAAATTCAAGGTAGTCCCCTTCCGTTTTCACATACTGGCCCAGCATTCCATCAACTACCGAAAACACTTCTGGGTGGCTTTTTTTTTTTTGGAATGCTGCTCAACTACGCCGTCACGTTCTATATTATCTCACCTCTACTCTGAAAACGGGATCCTTTCAACGGCATTTTCATTTTCAGAAATAGCCAGAAGTTGCAAGAAGCCAGGATCAGCGTTGATAGTGTGCAGTAGGTCCTGTGCAACTGCAAGCGTAGGTTTTCTGTTCCATCGACAGAAGCTTGGGAATCAATTTCGCAGCCGCTCTGCGCATGATCCCCCAAAATTACATGTAGAGAACCTGTACTGAGATCGCAAGTTGTTCAGTAGTCTCTCGTATTGTTAAACGACGACGTTTCATTGTTAGAATTTCTACCTTTTTAACAACAGTTGCATTTCGAGCGGTTTGTGGTCTCCCAGAACGCTGATCACCCTCTGCCGACGTATGGTTACTTTTAAATGGTATAAAACCCACACATTAAATTGAGTTACTCCCATAGCATCGTCTCCAAACACTTGTTGAATCTTACGAATTGCTTCACTTAGTAAATCGCCACGCTTTTGACGAAACATTTGATGCAGTACCTCTGCTCAAGTTGTCCAGTCAACTTTAGACAAATAGAAATCCGACGAGCACGTATAACAAACAGCACTTCACTCGATTGTCTGTAGGAAATGACAGGTAAACTGGAACGATGGGAAAAAATCCAAGCATATACATTAAGCTGTCGCCTCCCACTGTGCACAGTGACACCGTCTTAGAATCTGTACTGCGCGTGGGAAAACTCGAGGTCGGCTGCGATTTGAACAGACCTTGTATGGCTCGATTGAAGTTCTCTCTCAAAAGAAGAGTTAGCTATGTTCTTAAGGAGTGATTGTATTTTCCAGAATTTTTTGTGGGAAACAAGACAGTTAATATATTCTCACCATGCAAAAACAATTTTGGTGTTAAACAGAATTATACAATACATAGCAAAAAATGTTTCTTAAAAAAGTAGCGAAGAATAAATGTAGAATTATTTTTAAAAAAGGAATTATATGTAATACAGGTATATACAAATATATAAAAAATATTCAAAAAATTTAAAAAAAGAAGTAGATTTAAAAGTAGAACGTGCCACAGTATGAAAGTATGCATAACAGCATTTTATTGTATTTAAGTGATAATATATGTTTTCTAAAGATGCAATCATTTTGTAAAATATAATGATGTAGTCATGGTAATTCAAAAGCTTCTTGACATTTATCAAATCATCATTTATTTTCGTAATTTTAAGATCAGAATTCAGTATTCTGTTCACTTAAATGCAAAGCAATAAAGAAGAGGATTTTTTTTCTGAATTTAAATACAGGGAAAATATAATAGGAAAGACAATTACGTGTTCAAGAGAAGGGAAATATTAGTTATTTTTCATTTATAAATTAGGTTAGTGTTTTATGAAATGTTTCAATTACTCAGTAAGGCACATGTAAGTTAATAAGATACTCATTCACAGGGAATCACTCAAAAATCCACGGTTTAATTCTTTGAATGAGGAATCACGAATTTTTTTTCAAAATAGAAGTTATAATCCTTTAATGCTAGATGAAATGAGACGCGTTTCAAAATAGGGTATTCAGAATCATGGTTTAGATAAAAAAATATATATGATTAGAATCATAAGTATAAATATTAAGTTATACACATATAAATATAAAAATACATACATACATCTATATATATGTGCAGTTTTTAACGAGAGACTATATAATACACTAGCTAGTATGCCCGTTCTTCGCACAGGTGAATTGAAAAATTAAAACAATACAGATTGAAGGGTAAAGAAGATTTTAATGAGTTAATTTTATGTAAATCGCAAATTAAACAAAAAACCAGTTTTTGAATATCTCAGCTGAACAAAAAAACCCCATATGTGTTAAATTTTAAGTCTGTAGATCTAGTAGCTGATAAAAAGAATTTTTTTAAAAAAAATTATAACGCCCCGTAATACTCGTCTGCGTCGATTTTTGAAAACACCTAAGCTGATCTCTGTTCAACAAAAGTAACACATTGTTGCAAATTTTGTGTAATGAACGCTTAAAATAGTGTAAATAATTATATTTGGATGTGTAATCCTTTAATATTCTTTCTGTTGTAATTATTTTTATTTTAAAATTGTAATATTCGCAAGCAACGTCGTTTTTTACATTATAATGGCGAATCAATGGAAACATAGCGAAATGTTGGCGACAGAACCAAGTTGGCATCATTTTTGGTGACCCTGTTGGCAACTTGGCGATTGATTGAACGGTTTAGAAGTTGATATGCTGTAGCACCACCTGGTGGAGAGCTGCAAAAAAGAGGATAACACACAAAAGCCTTTTCCACAAAAAAACACATATACATGCCAATTTTCATGATGATCAGTTGAACGGTGTTGAAGTGATGCGATTTCATACACACAAACATCCATTTTTATGTATATATATTCAAGAGGCAACGAAGAAAAGACTTTAACAAAACACAAAGAGGGAAATAATTAATGAATAATATTAAAAGTTTAATTACATCATTGCATATTAAAAATAACATTTTATATTAAATTTAAATTAAAAATAATATTTTATATTAATCATTTTTAAATTAAAATAACATCTCACACACATGTCAGACATTTTTAAATAAAAAATAACATTAATATTAGTTAGTTTATATTAAAAATAATACATTAGATAGATTAAAAAACAAAACTAATACTTCGGCATGTGAAAATTTTTATATAACTTTTTTAACATACATAATAATTTACGAAAAAACAGACGTAAATTATATAAGTCCTAAGCTAAAATGTAACTTATATAAAATTGTGAAGTAAATTTCAAGAGAACAAAATACAGATTTTAATGCAGTTAAAACTTATAAGATTAATTATAGTCATGTTATTATCAAGAGAGAAAATAATTGTATTATTTATGATAGAATAATTTGTAAAATTACAATTAGGATTACTCTTCGGGAATTTTAGTTCAATAAGCAATAATATAACTGATTATATAGTTTTATTACTGCTTATTCGCTCAAAATTAAATGGTTAAATAAACAAGACTTTTTGCACAAATTATATTAAAATTAATAATTAAGTTAAAAACAGTAAATGTAACGTTCATTTCTTTTAGGGCTAAGTCTATAATTGTTTGAGCTTTATTTTCAAATACTGAATATATTTAATCATGTGATTAAACATTAAAAAAGATTTATTTCTCAGCAGATCTCCAGAAAACATTTTTTTAATTGTAAAGAAACGTGGTATTACATTTTCCAATAATAGAGCAAATATCTAACAGAAAAAAAGGAAAGTTATAATTTAATTTAAAATGATTCCAGTTATTCTTTTGAGCAAAGCTTACTTAATCGCGAAAAATACCTCTGAAAATCAGAAGCATAAAAACAAGTTTATTTTCAGTAAACTTTTTTAATTTTTGAACATTGACAGCTAAAATTTAAAATTTTTCTCCGCTTATGAATTTAAAATTCAAATACAAATTTTTTTTAAAAAAAATATAAAATATTAAATTTATACTGTTATTGTACACAGTAACTGATATCTTCTTCGAACTGAAGCACAATATATTTTTGGTTACCTTCGTTTTATTCAGATAGATAATGTTTTCACGAGGATAAAAGAATAATAAAAGCAATGCAATGCGTAGATCTAAATCAAACATTTTAAAATAAATTTTAAAATTTATTTAAGAAACCTTGCAGCACTCATCAAAATATTAAAGCAATGCATTTTTCATGTTTTATCTAAACGTTTTTACGTTTGCCAGGTTGTAACTAAATCAGAGCTGATACTAAAAAAATCACCAAAGTTTTAAATTACTTTCAAATTCGTAATAAACTATCATTATAAAACCTTACCATACATTTTAAGAAAAATAAACTCACAACTAAAATTAACCATTATTCGCTACATCCAACTTATTTCTTCCAATATAAATCCTATTCATTGTCATAATGTTGAATTAGTTTTGTACAGCAGCAAGCTATAGTATGGACTTTGAAAATCTCAAATCATACAAATTTGATCGTCAAAAGAAAATGTTCAAATGTCAAACTTTTCCGTACAAAAAAGGCCTATATTTCTTCTGCTTTTATTTTTTGCAATTTTCTTTAATCATGAAACAATTAACACACATATTAAAGAAAATGTAACAACTATAAAAATCTCACTCATATAGAACACAGTAATTTAAATCTGAATCTCAATTTCGTATAATACAAATGAAATATACAGTCGCTGACATATGTTTGACTCTAATGGTTGCTTTCTTGTATCGCCCTTATATATGCAGGAAAGGACCATCAAAGGGATTGGGAAGTTTTCCTCAAATAACCATCCTAGAATCTTCTGGATTTTTGTAGAGGCATTGAAAAAGTAATGGATAGATTGTAATGAACTTTTTTAATAAGTATACATTCATAACAAAGAAAGGGATGCACAGATGTTAATTTTATGTAAGCGTGAATATCAGTAAAGCTTTTAGTGCAGAAATAGCTGAAATCTACTTTGTGATATTAACTAAAAATATCAGTCTATGAAGAATAATTAAACTCTAAATATTTACATAATTTTTCGGCTGTAATTTTGGCACTATGCTTTTTATAAAAAAGACATAATTGTAAACTCTCTTAAATTTGTGCACACACACACGCAAACTATAGAGATGAAAATAATTAACGAAAATGGATAAATTTTATCTTGAATAATCAATATCATACTTAAAATTCTTGTATTTTGAAGAAAAAAAGTATAAGTATCGGATAACAACAGATCTTCGCAAATGACAGTATGTCTGGTTCTTGTAGGATGACTGGTAGCCTAGTAGAAATGAAGACGTCACTTCAAAGATTATTTCATGTAAAATGTTACGTACGAAACATTTCTTTGTTTTGATGAAGGAAAATATATATTAATCCACTAAAGATTATCACGTGAAATCAAAACTTAATATGAAACTTTTTGCATCTGTAAAAAATAAAACACAACGAGATCGAAATTCTTAGTTAAAAACTATACAAATGGATTCTTTGTTTTGAAAACTAAAATATATATACAAACATATTTAATTACGGGTGATCTTCATCTGATATTCAAATAAAACAGTAAATTAATTATAAAAAGTTAAAATTAAGTAAATGTAAGAGGTATTTTTCAAAACCTTGACTACATTAAGTATTATTACTTAAACGAATTTCTTTTGCATGAAAAATTATGATTACAGAGACAATTCCTGGACTACAACAAACGATATTATAAAAATATAAATATTAAATCACATTACCAAACGATTTTATAAAACTATACAAATTAATTATGCATTTTGCAATAAAACAATATTGGGTAATTACGTATTATCGAAACCTATTGGTGACATTATATGGAACGAAGCACATGATTGCACGATACATCCGAAATCTGGGTTGCCAACTTGGCGAGTTATCTTGAACGTTGGCATTGTTGCGATAAAACGTAAGTACCCAATATGGTAAAAACTTTGGTACATAATACGACTAAAAAGATATCATGAAAAACTGAATATTATTTGGCGAATAAAGTGCATTATTAAATCAATCATTGTACTTTTTTAGCATCTTACAAGTTTTAATTCATAACTAACCTGAAAAAGTGAAAGTCCCCCGACAAATAAGATAGAAAAGCGCCAATTTACTCCCAACAGCTGCTAATCTAGGTTTTTTCCACAAAGTAGCAAGAAATGTTTTATAAAGAAACTATTTTTTTAAATTTTTTTTCAGGAGATTTGCAAAATAAATAAAATATATATCATTTGAGGTGATTGAAAAGTTAAGAACAATGAATACGAGTATATATAATGACTATTTGCCAAGGTGGTTTTTTTAAAAAGATAATTAATTTGTAACGTGTTAAATAATCTTAAATATATTGAAAGAAACAATGTGTGTGTGTGTAACGAGATTCAAATATTCGCGTAATATTTCGCAGATTATATTCTGATATTAAATTAAATATAACAAAATATTAAGCGCAGAGGCCAAGTTTAAAATATCACTCACCAAAGGAACTAATTAAACGGATTTATTTGTACTTCATTGATTTTTACATGTACCTATTCTGAAACCTACAGCTTCCCAAAAAGCATTCTCTGCATCCGTGCCGGTAAGTTGGGTGTGGTGCCCATTGAGGGGTGTGATTAACATGAGCCACAAATAGATTGAGTCTTGAATAGTTCCCAAAGTAGATCAGGTTCTTAACATATCTCCGCATGAAAAAATTAAAAGCTGGATTATGTCTGGACTTCGTAAATGCAATCATTATGATGATTATAAAGAAATATCATTTGACAATAATTTAACTCCAATACATTTATTTGAATTGTTTGGAAAATCACACATAAAAACATCAATACATCGAATAAGACCAATACTTTAAAACCTTTATGTCAGAGAATAAGATTGCCAAAATAAAATGACTGACGACGTTTTGAACAAATATTTTTAAGAATAAACAATTTTTTTTTATATTTAGTATCATTAGAGAATCGGAATCACACACACACACAATCACACACACACACACACACATATATATATATATATATATATATATATATATATATATATATATATATATATACGCACAGATAGCTGTAGAACCTAAGTATAACTATTCAAGATAGTAAATATTAAGCACAGTAGTACAATATAATAAACTACTGGCCTTAGGAACGAAGATTGCAGGTTTAAACAAGTTTTAGAGCTAGCGAACCTTCACCAGTAGTTTGTCTATACAAAGTGACAAGGGGAAAGGAAAGAATAATATTAGGAGAAATTTAAATATTACAAATAAAATCACTATACTTATAAAATATAACGATAAAATTATAGCCTACTAGTATTCACACAGTATAAATTTAAAGTCGATGCAAAAGGTAAATAGTAAGACTTACTTCGTGGGTGTATCAACTTGTTATGTTTCTTGCCAAATACAACAGAGGAATATCAGTACCACATAAAGTTAAATATAATGATAGAATAATAAAAAAAGTATGTATATACACTGCTGGACAATTGCTAAGGACGGATCACAAATTGCTATGTAGCATAACATTAAGCGAGACATGAGGCTTAGTAGGATAAAATATAGTTGCCACACTGTTCAGACATTAGAATAAAGAATATTTATTGTTCTGGAAAGTACAAAAGCTGTGAAACATCTGAAAGAAAAAAATGTTCATTTGATCTGCGTACAGAGAAATGGAACAATGCATCTAAAAGTCAGCAGGCACCTTAAAGAAAGGTATCAGTACGGGATATGTCCACCGTGGAGTGTGATGCAACATTCCACACGTCGTACCATACTTTGCACAACATTATCCAGCAGCTGTTGAGGCAATTTATCCCATTCCTCTGTGAGTGCACGGATGAGGGTGTTCTTGTTTGTCGGAGGATAGTTTCGACCAGCAACTTGCCTCTCCAAAGCATCCCACAAATTTTCAATGGGGTTTAGATCTGGAGAACGCGCTGGTCATACGAGACGTTGAATACCCTCGCTGTCTAGACAATCCTGAACAGCGAGTGTTCGATGACATGTTGCGTTGTCGTCCATAAAACAAACTTATCACCGACAGCACCACGGAAAAGACGAACATGAGGAAGAAGAACATCATCAATGTATTGTTGGCCCGTCGTAGTCCCATTCGCAACCACATGTAGGTGCGTGCGGCCATTGATCATGATGCCGGCCCACATCATGATATTGCATGTTGGATATCGGTCCTTTTCCTGAATATTTTATGGACGATAAGCAGTACCACTCTCGCGCCAGATCAGTTGGCGTCTACAATCCAATGACAGACTGAACCTACACTCATCTGAGAATAGTACGCATGCCCAATCCTGTTCAGTCCAATTGTGATGCTCACGACACCATTGCAAACGGGCAGTACGGTGCTGTCTGGTCAATGGGACACACACAACAGGTCTGCGTGCGAATAGTCCTCCTCCCCTCAAACGTCTGGCAACAGTTTTTTGGGAGATCTGCTTTCCTGAGGCAGCAAGAAACTGATTTGCCACCTGCTGAGCTGTGGTGCGCCTGTTCCTTTTTGCTGATAGGACGATATATCTGTCTTCTGCAGGCGTCGTACTCCACGACCTCCCCGTGCCGTCTACTACACATTCCAGCAGTTTTAAATGACTTCCACAGCCATGAAACAACGCTGTGAGCGGTGTCGAACTCCCTGGCAACATCTGTTATTTTTCGCCCTTCTTCGATCTTTCCAATAATTCGGCCACGCATAAAATCATCTATGTGATGTCGGGAAGACATGCCAAAAATTTTAAGTTCGTCTATTAAATCTTTCCTGTAAAACTTTGACTTGAAACAACAACTGTCCACACGCGTCAAAACCTTTAAAGCTCTTATGAACGCTATCACGTGATGAACAGACGTGGAAAAAAATTTGCATACTCATACTTCTTCTTACTAATATCCCGCACTTATTCTAATTTTCCACATTTTGCTTCCTTTCATTTTGTGGTTGCTATGGATGATAGTGTTATCCGTCCTTAGCAATTGTCCAGTAGTATATATATATATATATATATATATATATATTTAAATATATATATATATATATATATATATATATATATATATATATATATATATATATATATATATACTATAATAAAATAAAAGTGAAGAAGTACTAGACCCTACAGTGCTAAAGAAGAAAAAAATTTGAATTCACCAGACACAACAAATGTAGATACAAAAATATATATATATCACATGTTTTGTGCCACATGTTTAATAAATTAATAATATTATTAATTAAATATTTCATGTATTTAAATTTTTATTTTCCACAAATTTTTATATCAATATATATTTATGGTTTTTAAACACTGTACATATGCATATTGTTTAATAAAAGTATATTTAAATATATTTATCGCTAACTAATACATAATACATTATTAGGATTAATATAGTTATATATAATATTTCTATGAAATAAATTTGAACAGTAAGGCACAAATGTTAAAATTCACACACACACACACAACACACACACACACATCCTTATATATATAAGGATAAGTAAAATATGTTTAAAATTAAATTCCCTATATAACACTTAACTTTTATTTTTCATTACATATCTTCAAGTATTAAATTAATCACCCAATTATTTCTCAGAAATATATGGCCTAACCACTAAACATTTTGATCCCAGGTCATTATATTTAATAGCTTTATATGTCAGCATTAATTTCCAAGTACATATCATAAAATACGAGATACTTCACACAGTTGACGCAAGTTGTAAAACACTAAGATTTCACTGTGGCGTTCTTTTTTCTCTCTGCCTCTTAGCATCATAAGATGTCGAGAATTCATTAAATAAAGTTCCTTTTTAAATTAAGTCTGATTCTGGCTCGAAACATGTCATATATATATAGGAAATCCATAGATATATACAAATAGCTATAAAACCTAAGAATATAACTAGTCCTACAACCTAAGAATAACAATATACATATATATATATATATATATATATATATATATATATCAGTTGCACACGCAGGAATTTTTCAAGGAGAGGGGGAGGTCCAGGATCAAAAGTCCACCATTCTCGTTTTCAACCAAAAATAATCATTGACAGCAAAAGGTTGGCCTCTCCATGAATCGTTGTAAACATTGATGTGCCCATCATTGAATTGGCGAATCCACTTTGGCAGAACTCCATCATTCATTGCACTTTCCCGACTAAACTCTACAATTTGATCATGAATTACAAATGGCTTAACTATCCTTACATTAAATTATCCTATCATTACTTCGCTGGGATCGGTAATTGTCTTAAACATTTTGAAAGCTCACTAACACGTGTAAAAACAACCCAATGTGACTGAAATGGTATCACTGTATTGACAATCAACCAGTAACATGTGTGCTCAAGGGTTATACTCCGATACAACCGCCTCGGTTGCGGTAGAACCTAATGGTGTATATTTTCAGGATATGCCACATAGCTTGGACCTCTACAAGCAGCCTGTACATTTTGTTAAAATTTCTTTACTTTGGGATACATTAAAGTAGGAATAAAGCCACTCCTAACTTATACATTTCAAAAACCCTAATTCATGCTCCGTACAGAAGTTTTAGCTATATATATATATATATATATATATATATATATATATATATATATATATATATATATATATATATATATATATATATATATATATATATATATATATATATATATATATATATAGACAAAATATTATTATTATAGAATCATTTTTCATAAAAGAGAATGTTTTGAAAAGGGGTCATTCTCTCTTTAATTATTGCCAAAACAATGCATTTAACCTTTTATCTATTAACCTTTATCTATTAACCTTTTATCTTATGCTATTAATCTTTTATCTACCTAAGTGAGTGGTACTTATAAGTACCACTCACTTTAAAATATCATAGATTAATCATTTTAAAAAATACCCTGACGATACTTAGCAGGAATATTTTTTCAGATCCACTTTTCCAAGATATATGGCAGCACGCGGGTTTTATGATAAGTATTTTAGTGGGGAGGGCGAATAGTTTTATAGCAGAAATTGCTTTTTCAGCAAATTGCGAAGATTATCATTTTTGTTCCAAAAAAATAGTTAATGTCAAAGGTAAGTGGCTTATTTTTTTGTATGTTAATGAAGACCTAAGAAAATCAATTGACTATTTATTTTAAGTATGCAGTGTACATAATTAATTTTGAATATCTTTAATTAATTAATTAGCTCTAATGGATTAAATTTCCCAAAGTTGAGTATTTTGTTTATGTATTAATTTTCAATACAGTGATACAAAAAAAATATTGCATGAAAAAACTGCAGTAAATTATAATGCGGTAGATAAAGGGTTAAATAATTTATCTTGTAATAATATTCTTAAAACAATTTTATACGTATATTTTAATTCAACTGAAACTAAATATAAAAAAAATATTCATTTATACACTTTTATATAACATAGTCAATCACCTTAAATTCGTGTCAGATAATAAGATGGCTAAAATTCAAGAAATACACGTACATAAATGGTTGTCATTTCTATTACTACTCTCAGTAATATAATATGAACAAATTTACTACAAAACATAATCACAATTTTAAACTATTTTTAAACTAAGATTTATTTTGTGAAAACTTTTTTTTCCTTCATAAATTTAAGAAGCTTTCAGTTATATTTAAAAGTAGTTATGCTTCAGTATACAATGTGAAATTATGAATAGTATAATTCGGTAGTAGGTGAATAGTTCGAATAACACAATACTTATTTAATTAAAAAATTAAGTGAACTATATAACAGGACTTACAAAAATGAGAATTTAAAATAACATTAATTTTAACACTACTTTATTTACATATGTATATCATATTTTCATCGGCATCTATTTAATAGTTAAGTTTCATATATTTGACTAGGAAAGAGTGTAATTAGATATTTAGAATATCATATTAAAATATGATTTCATCGTGAATTTAAGGAATTACTGTAAATATTTCTTGCAGTTCTTTAATAAAATAATGGATTAAAATATTAAAATTTAATTTGGAAAGTACCGGTTTAGTCAAAATCGGAAAAAGCGAAATAATATATTCGAGTTTATATCATATTGGAAAACTAATAATTCCTTAAAATAATTTTAATAGCGTTATTATTTGATTTAAACATAAAAGCAAGTGAGTTCAAATTATTTATGTAAATATCAAGTTTGATTAAATTCCATAATATTTATTACGTCATGTTAATGCATTAAAATAAATGATATAATGAATTTATATGCATTTTGAAATATGGAGTAAAATTAATTTTAAAACTCTATAAACTACTTTATTTAGGTATAATAATAATTAATTCAATAGTTATTCTCTAAATGTTTTATTCAATTCAATTAAAACATTAGAGAATATACATTTCGTCATAGGTTTGAGGTAATTCATTATATATATCTACGACATATAAATTAATTTATGCACAAAGGTTTTATTTGGAAAAATATGTAACATTTTCAGGTGAGAATTAAAATCTGCTGAGGCCCCAAGCGCAGTAGAAATTGAATTCCTTAAAAATAGAAAGAGCAAGCAAAAAATATAGATATTTTTCCCACATTTAAGCTCTTTGTCCTATATTGTGCATTTATTATATATTTAATCTGCCATCATCCATCCTCTTCGTTGGGTATTTCCTAATGTTGTCAGACTATACAGCTTTTTTTTAAAGTTTCTAAAATCTAAGTCCTGGTATTAAGATTTCGAATGTATTGAAAAAAAAAATATTACATCCGTTTTTCCTTAATTTATAAAAGACGGGATTTGAATTTCTAAAACAGAAGCATAATTATTGCTAACATCTCCGTGGATTTCCACAAAACCCGTTCATAGTTGATTTCTACCCACAAAAGAAATATGCGTTCCAAATTTAAAGTCTGTAAGTACCATAGCTTAAAAACTGAATTGTTTTGTCTAGGATTCCACTCCCGCTTGGCATTTGCTTTCAATCATACCCATTCTTAGCAGATATCTACGTAACAAAAGGACCACGCTTACCAAATTTCAAGCCTGACGGTCAAACGAAATTTTTCTATCTAAAACGCCTACATAACCCCTCACAATAAGCTTTTGAGTCAATTTCCGTAAAACACGTTCTCTTTACGGATTTACACTCAACAAAAAAGTCATGATTACCAAATTTCAAGTTTGTAGGTTTAATAGTTCTGAAGCGGTAAACTTTTATTTTATCCCCCTTTAAACCACCTCGGGTGTCAATTTCTGTAAAACACGTTTTTAGCTAATCTTTACTCACTAAAGGAGGTATTCTAGCCATATTTCAAGTTTGTAGATCCAATAGTTAAAAAACGAAACTTTTCATCAATAAACCCTTCTAACCCTGCGCAACTCTCCTTGGAAGTCGATTTCCGCAAAATCCGCTCTTAATACATTTCTGCTCAATAAAAGTAACATGTTTATCACATTTTAAGTCAGCAGGTCTAATAGTTGCCGGAAATTTTGGGATAACGCTTTTCGCCTATATACTCATATGTACACAGGTAAGAAGAAAAATGAACATTTGGAGCTTTGTGAGGCCAAGTGCACATTCTACAGAATCCCCGTCGTTACAGCCATCTCTGATTTTAGTTTATCCATTTCAATAAAGGAATGTATTGATCTCGCTTTAACTGAATAAATTAAAGTTTTTAATTTGAAACATAATTTAAAAATATCAATTTTTAAATTTCTTTCCATTATTCTCTCTATGACTCTAACCTAAATTATTTTAAAGTATTGATACAAAGTTTTCTTAGAGTCTTTCTAAAGTTACTATTGTAACAAATTGGAAATTTTTTCATTTACATTGTATTCTAGATAAAGAAAGATGTTAGCAAGAAATAAAAGAATCATAGCGAGAACGATTTTAATCTTACTCATAGAAAACATCTTTAGAAGGAAAATTTATAATTGAATCTTAAAAGAAAAGTTGTATTTCCCAGGAAATGAAAATCAGAATTAACTTTTTTCAAGTATGACTCATTTAATCGATATAGTTCCTAAATCGATTTCCCACTGAGATTATTTTGATATAGTAAAGCGAGCGTTCATTTTAAAAGAAAAGGGTTCTGTTTTTTTAATTTCAACATCGATTTTTCAAGGATTTCCATGTTTTGGAATCGAAAGGTGAGGGAAACTTTTATGTCATGATGAGTTTGAAATCTCCTTTGGGACACGAAAAAAATAAGAACCTGAATAAATATTTTTGAATTAGCAAATGAAGATTGTTCCTTCTAACTTTTTTTGCGCAAAATAATCAGTTGGAATACATGTTTAAGAAAATTTGTATCAATAGTATCACATCCAAGTTTGTTTCGATATAATTATGTTTTAGAATATCGTTTAATTGTCCAAGTATCTGCTTAGACTACAGAACTTAATTTGAAAAATTCGATTAAGTATTCTAACTTACTTCTAAAAACAATGAAAAATCAATTTAAGAGTATTTATTAAAAATGCTTTTCTGAAAAGAACTTAAAATTAATATAGAGTTCAAGATTTTATTATTTTAATGTTTTTAATTTTCAATTTCCTTCAAAAATAGAAGAATTTTTTCTACTGTTTCTTAATAAATCTCTTTATTTGTCCCCTCTCCCAAAAAAGCCGTTAAGTATTCATACTCATTTGTCTTATGGTTTTGTATGAATATTTGTGGATTATGAATATAAAAATAGTTTCAAACCAATGTAATAAAGTTATTATCTACATTTATTATTGAGTGTATTATTAAAGAACATGCATATATTTGTTTATTTTTACAAATGTAAATTTAAAAATTACATTACAGTATCATATCGACATTTGCAGTATTTTTAATATACATCTTGCTTTTGACTTATTACCTTTGCGATCCATGACCTTTCGCTGTTTCAACCGCAATATGTAAAAAAATAAATTTTTCTTTATTTTGCATTTCAAGTTTCATTTTTGCTTACAGTACATTCTGCAAAGTACACATTACGTACAATAATTATGCGTATATTGGTTAAACTTTTCGCATTTTATGCACGTTTTTATAACCTCCGGAATGAAAAAAAGACAACAGAAATAGTATTTTTTAAATATTTGTTAATGCATAACAAATATAGTTTATATTCTTTTTTAAGATTATAATTATTAAACATATATTTATCTATCTGAAAAAAATTCTTAAATGCGAAATTTTTTTTACAAAAACACAAATATTATATAACAAATGCATCTATGTTCCCTAATATTCAAAAGATTACATAAAGCTGAACAATTCCCTCTAGATAAAATAGTTTTTGCATGATGCTGTCTGCCCCGTTTTGCCACATGCCATTTCTTTTCGGTAACAAAGGGACAAATTAAAAAAAGAAATAAATTTTGGAAATAAAATTTTAAAATATATGCATATCTACATATTATCTCTTGTCAAAATGTTCCCTGGAGTAAATTAGAAAGATTTTATTTTAAAGAAATTGAATAGATACAGAGAGATTTTTTTGTTAAAATGATTCTACTTAATAAAAACAGATTTGTGGAAATTAGAAACAGAAAGATTTATTGAACGAATTCGCGAAATCAAACAATTATTTAAGCTATAACAAATATAAATTTGGTTATAGTAATTATAGGATTTGGTAAGGAGATAATTAAAGGACAGAGATTGGTATTAATAAACTAAAATAATCCATAATAATTCAGAATTATGAAACCCAGTTATTCTACGCATTAAAAAAATTTGGTGTGCAAAAGTCAAATAAAAAACATGTTTGCAAATTTTCCAAGAACTCCATAACTATTTTTAAGAAAAATTGTTTAACATAGAAAATGAAATATATGCTTTTCTTAATTATGCAATCAAATTCGAGTTCGATTGAAGCCAATCTAAAATGGATTATCAAAATGAGTCAATGTGTGTGTCTCAAAATGTAGCTTCCAGATCAGGGGTACTCAACCTTTTTTTCTGCGGGGTTACATACATATGTCAGCTATTTCACGCGGGCCGCATACATATGTTAGTTATTTCTCGCGGGCCGCAACATGTGGATAAATGGTGGAGGGGAGGAGAAATGCTTTAAGACCAAGATAACATTGTGAATTTAAAATGCGGAAAATTGTTTTTTTAATTATGTTTTTTATAATTTTTTTGTCACTATCACTAAATTAGAAGCATTTAAGAAACACTCCTCCACAAATTCTGCAACAGTAAATGGTTTCACTTGATTACTAATAATGTAACAAACTTCATAGGATATATGTCTTTGTCCTCTGTGATATTACCACTGGAAAAACACTTTGTTGCTTATGTAAAGATTATTCAAGAAAGCCTATTTATGACATCTTGAAAGAGATCTTCAAGGAAAAGAGTCCCTGAAGATTCCTGTACGTTACTATTTTTTTTAAGTACAGCAAACTTTAGTGACAAATCAAACAATAATTTATCCACGTTTGTTTTTCGCTACAAAATAGTCAACCTCCCAATCGTCTTGAATATATTTATTTTTTTCGAATATTTGTTGCTTGCAGGATACAAAAGAAAATTAAAAATTAGTTCCACCCATAAAACTATCGCTACTACTCTGTTGTTTGTTATCACTAACCGTAACCGTTTAAAATAGAAAATAATATCAATTCGTACCCGTATGATACCGACAGCAAAAAGCAAAGTTTATATAATTGATTTCTTGGTGAAGAATTTCGCACCCAATTTTTAATACAATGTTCCTAAAACAGTAAATTTTTCAGAGCAATGGATCATGACCAAGCCACTTAAAAAGGCTCAGTGGACCGCTGGTTGAGTATCGCAGTTCCAGATTATGGAACAGATTCCTTAATACCGGAAAAATGTCCAAAAAATCAGTTACGCGACGCCTAAGAGCCACCACAAGCCAGAATTACTGCTATTTGGCCTTAACTACAAGGTGCAGTAGGAGGATGACAGGTAGTCAATCCACTACTGCTTCTGGTACTTCAATCTCGAGACACTTTGCTTACAGAAAACGTAATAAGTAGAGGTTAATTCCAGGAGACAAAGATCATCACAGTCACAGAAGCTTACACCTGACATGTTGTCGATAACATCATTCTTCGGCAAGGGAGCAACTGACCTATGCTTTCTTCATTAGTAGGTCGAGGATCAGTATGAACGTCGATTCTCGACACATCCACATATGAAGATAACCAGAAACCCAATATCATCCAATAACATCGTGAGAGTGGACCATTACCGAAGTGGTGAAGCTACGGTCTGGCCAACGTAATGTTGGAAGGGCTCACAGAGTGACACGTCTTCCAGGGAGGCACACTGACCATTTTGAGTAGCAGGAATGAGATTTTGGAGCTCTACGTGTGGCTCTTCAAAGAGGCAGTTCACACCCAGATTATTTTTATTCACGATAACGTTTTTTCACATAGGATTTGGCTAGTCGACTAATACCATGATACTGAGAATATTTAATGGAGGGTGTGATTAGCCAGATCCACATACCTGAATTCTATAGAGCATGGGTATCCATCCCAAATGACCTTGCGGGCCACTTAGGAAAAACATTATGATCTTGCTAGCCGCACATAAAATATGTATCTTTATATCAGATTTGGAAAAAAAAAACATTTATTGAATGAAAATTTAAAACAGAATTAATTATTATTATTGTTTTCATTATTTTTCATGAATACAGACATAGATAATATAATAATGTTTATATAGTATAATAATGCAATGATCAAATAATGTTTAAAATATTTCAGTGTGTCGCCATTTTCTTGAAAATTACGGTGTTCCTTTTGAATTGATCTTCCGTTACTCATTGTTGAAATTTGAGAGGGCTGTCATTTGCAAACGATAGTTTTTGGTTGGTGGCCTTTTAAATATGGAGAGCGATAAGCAGCATTTTCGACATATCTTACTGTTTTACTAAAGAAAGGGTAAAAATGCTGTTCAAGCCAGAAAGAAATTGACCGACGTGTATGGAGAAGGTGTGTTGACCGTACGCCAGTGCCAGAACTGGTTCGCTAAATTTCGATCCGGCAATTTTGATGTCAAAGATGCACCACGTTCAGGAAGGCCGGTTGAAGCTGATAAAGACGCGTTAAAGGCATTAGTTGATGCGAACCGGCGAATAACAACACGTGAGATCGCATTGAGGTTAAATTTTTCAAATTCAACAGTTTATGACCACTTGAAAGGCCTGGGATTCTCCTCGAAGCTCGATGTATGGGTTCCCCATGTTCTCACAGAGAGAAATCTGTGTCGCCGCATTGACGTCTGCGATTCGCTTCTCAAACGTCACGAAAATGATCCGTTTTTGAAGCGCATCATCACTGGGGACGAAAAAGGTCATGGAGCAAAAAAGATGAACCGGTTCAAACCATTTCCAAAGCCGATATTCACCAAAAAAGGTGATGCTGTCTGTTTGGTGGGATTTTAAAGGAATCATTTATTTTTAGCTTTTACCGGATAACACAACGATTAATTCGGAAGTTTACTGTCATCAGCTGGACAAATTGAATGATGCACTTCAACAGAAAAGGTCAGAACTAATCAACAGGAAAGATGTAGTGTTTCATCAAGACAACGCGAGACTTCACACAAGTTTTGTCACTCACCAAAAGCTTTTACAGATTGAATGGGATACAATGCCAAACCCACCATATTCTCCAGACCTGGCACCATCGGATTATTATTTGTTCCGGTCACTCCAAAATTTTTTAGATGGTAAAACCTTCACCTCAAATGAGGAAGTCAAAAACCACCTCGATCAGTTTTTTGCCAGCAAAGACCAAAAATTTTATGAGCGTGGAGTTATGCTACTATCTGAAAGATGGCAAAAAGTGTTGGACCAGTACGGCCAATATATAATTTATTAAAGTATTTGTTTATTATACAAGAAAACTGTCTTTCCTTTCCACAAAAAAAAACGAAATTACTTTCCGAACAACCCAATATATATATGGTATTTTCATACCAAATTTCACTTGAACTGGTTGAGTAGTTTTTAAAATTCAGTAAAAATTTGCTTATTTCTTAATTTTTGTGCATTGGTGTGCATATAGAACGACCAATATAATAAGAAATTAGATATTTCTTAATCAGTTAAAAATACATGCTTTGTAAAAAAAATATTTTTTTTTTATAAAAATGGTGAAAACTAGCTTTAATGTTTATAAACAGTTTTTTAAAAGGAAGTTTAAAATGTAAATGAATAAGTTCTAGAAAATTTGTTAACTTAATTTTAGGTTTATATTATCTTAAAAATAAAAATATATGGATGGAATGTAGAAACATTTCCTGAGAACGTACTGTACAAAAATATGAAGTTACACATCAAGTTCTACCTAAACCACTCTCCTAAGAAGAAAAATCCTATGTTAACGTAAATCAGACAATTTTAGAATCATTCGTATAAGATGCAGTAATTCTTTTGCTTGTTTAAAAATTAGCGCTTGTTTTTTTGTCAGTTTTTAATCATCAGTTGTGAAAATTTATAAAGTAAAAACATACACTATATATAATTTTTTTTAAAATCAAAAGCTAAAACTACAAATTAGCAAAATATTTGTTTTAAATAACAACTTACCATGAGCATCTCGATAATAAGCGTGCGTAACACTGCGAAATCTCTCTTGACCAGCGGTGTCCCAGATCTGTGGGGAAAAAATGAGTCTTTTGTTTAATACAACTTCATTTTTATCACACATAGTTACCGAAACAGTTAATAGAAGAAAATTAAAATGATGATTAACATAAATTTATGAATTACAATTGCAGTGAAAATCGCTTAACAAGGAACTGAGGGGCACTGAAGCATTTTTTCGTGTTGAAGGATATTGCAAACACACACAAGTAATATAAAAAAAAAATTAAGTCAATTCCTACTTAGATCAACAAAGAAAAATTTTATTTTAGCTACTTTTTATTAAATAGTTACAATTAATATAAACATGTATATACATATGACACAATCACAACATTAAGTGGTAATCAATTTGTATTAATTATCATTAAAGTATCGTATTGGCATCCAAAACAATTTTCATATTTTGACGCAAATAGCCAAAAGGGTCGTTAAGTCGCCAAAAATGATGCCAACGTGGGTGTATTTGTAATTCTTTAAATAATTAGTTTTAATCAATTAATTTTATTAACTATAGTTAAATTATTGTATTGTCATCCAAAACAATCATGTATATAAAATTTCAGCTCAGTTGAGCGCTTTAAAATGCATTTTATTAACGATTGAAAATTGCACCAAGATAAATAAATATATAGAAAGTATGAGCTAATAGTAGGAATTGAAAAAAACCCAACAACTACATATATTCAATAAAATTAAGTGTATTAGACTACATTTTAATTACATATATGTGTATATATGCATGTATTTAATAAAAATTCAAGGTCTGAAGACAGAGTTGCTGAATGAGAGGGATGCATTTTTTAGCTCTCATACATCCCCTTATTTCCGGTATAAAATGACGGTGTGAGGCCTGTTTATCTGAAAGAGGGGGCTATAACCCCTATTAACCAATTTTTTTTATTATGTTCCGCAACGGCTGCTGCATACCTTCCGACTTAAATGAGTGTTACGATTGATCACACATGTGTTCTTTAACTACTGAATGGTTATTTTTTCCGTTTTATCAGCCCTATATAAATATCGAATTTTATCAAAATCAACTCAATAGTTCTAGAGATAATCTCGACGAAATATAAAAATTCTCTCAGTTTTGAACACCCGTATATTATTAAGTTATAATAAATATTGCAAAGCTTTTTCTTAGCTCACCACACCTACGCCACTCTGGGTGGCTCGCAACATCTTGAAACAATTAGAAGTAGCCTGTACCCTGGAAAAGTTTGCCCAACCCTTGTCTATAATAATAAAGCTAGAATAACTTCAAATCATTCTTAAATGAACTTCAAGGTCTTCATCTCAAAGCACAAAGTTGCAGAGCCTAAAACTATCAATACACCTCGCCAGTACGTGAGTTCTGTGACTTTCCACAGATTTAATCACACCATTTTTAAATACACTCTGTCATATTAAATATGTATATATATATGCACTAAGAAGAAATCGAGAAACTATCATGAAGTCTTGTAAGAGATATGCAAATGATTAAAATTTCGATGCCAATGAGACATGGGTATGCGCATATGAGATGCGCAGCTGGGAGAATTTAAAAGCATGATTCCTCTTACCATAGGATTATTCTAACAAATCTGTTGACCTAGATGGACGGTATCGTGACTGGAGATGCCTTGGAGATATAACCGGTGACAGTACAAACAATTGTCGGACTTTTAGAGGGTGCGTATACTAAGCATCATAGAAACGGGTAGATTGAACAGGCGTATCCTCCTCCTCCACCTCGGTCGGAGCGATATGGTAGATACTCGATGCTGAGTTGATCACGGAAATAACAGTCTACCTTTGCGGAGGATCAGGGCGTTCCATGAAACCAAATACACGCGATGATCACGCAATTACAAGAGGGGCCACGTCCTCGCCAACAATCGATTCGACACCATTTACCAACTTCCAGACATCGGTAGTACCAAGGGAAACCATTCGGATACGACTAGCCGATTCAGGTTTTAAGGCCGACGACCATTAAGACGCCTACCACTGACCCCACATCATAGGTAGTGTCGATTGGAATTTTGCCGACTTCAAAAAAAGGGAAGCGTGACCGATTGGAGGCGTGGGATCTTCAACGATGAATCCTAATTCAGTCTCAGTGCTGATGACCATGCGTGTGGAGGTGGCCAGACTATCGGTCCAATCCGGCATTGGCATTTGTTATTAAGAAGCATACGTCGATCACACAAGGTGTGACAGTGTGGGGAGCGATATTTGTGGACACATGATCACCTCTGGTCGTCTTTCAACGCACTTTGATGGAACACAGTAACGTGGACGTGATTTTAACACTAGTTGTACTGCCTATACTATCAAGTCATCGAGGTGCCATTTATCAGCAAGACAACACTCGTCCACATAGTGCACATCTTTCCGAAAAATGTCTTTAGGGATATGACGTATACTCCCGTAGCCTTCCAGGTCACCAGACCTCTCGTCAATAAATCACGTCTTGGACTTGCTTGGAAACAATGGCAGCCCTCCCGAAATACTGGTGAATTAAATGCCCCATTTCAAAGATTCTGACATGATCTTCAGCAGGTTATAGAGGCCTCCACCTTCATTGATTCAAAGCTACTCAGTGTTTTGGCTTGTATAGCTGCTAGAGATGGATTTTTTACCTACCGATTTGTTACATTTTCATGCCATATATTCTTAATAAAACAATCTGTTCTTCTGAATTTGAAATCATTTATTTATCTCCTCATACACTGCTTACAAGTTAAGTTTCGTAATGGTAGCTCGTTTCCTCATGGGTGCATATATTTTTTTGTGACAAAGTGTATATTTATGTATTTACGTTTGAAAATGAAAATGAATGGAATTAAATAATAAAACATTCCTAATTTCTTCATTTTTATTTCATTAAAACAAGTTAATTTAGAGATAAATCTGAAAAGAAACTTTTTATATTAAGTTGCATTGCAAAAGATTCGATCAGCTAATTCAATTTAATAGAAGTGTCGAATCCATTTATTTTATCATATTTAAAGAAGAACATTTAAAATTTTAAACACTGTTTATAAAGTCACTTTTTGATTCTTCGTCAGTTAATAAACGTAACATGTTATAAAAGAATAAAAGTTTTATACCATAAAATGGTTTGATATATTTGTTTGTTTTAAATGCAATAACTCTAATAAAGCAATATAAAATAATAATTTTTAGTTTTTTTTAATTTTAAGAAAAATTAAAAAGTGATAAAGATGGAAGAAAACTCACCTGTAGTTTCACTTTTGTGTCATCCACATTCACAACCTTATTCTGAAAGAGAAAAAATATATATTTCAGTATTCATTTAATAACTTTTTTTGTATATTACAGCAAACAATTTTCAAAATTTTAATTCATATTACTACACCGGGAAAAATAAATTCTTTTAAATTAACAAAGAGTTTTTTGTACTTTAATTTAAATGGATTATTTATTTTACTAAAGGGTTTGCTGAAAAATATGATCTAGGGAAATATCTGAAAAAAATATAAAAGTAATTTTTGTTTGATATTATAATAACAAAAAATAAATATCTCATTAACTGATTATAAATTAAGATTATATACATCGAAAAGAAATCCCTTTCGAGAATAAAAAAAAAGTAGAAATAGCGATTATTTAAAACTTATTTTTAATGGTCATTAAAATTGTTGATGGGAACATGTGATATATCATGTAATTGTATGAAAGAGCAAAATTATTAAGGATTGAATTTCCGCATTTTCTCATTACTGTTTTCTAAGCGAATAGTCTTGATATTTGAGTTAAAAGAATGAATGCAAACATAATCTAAATTAGAGAAAGCGAACTAAAAAATCAACAGAATATTAATTCAATATTTTTAAGCGGATTAATTTAAAGTTGTACTGTTAATCTGTTGCATCTTTCATGTGTCCGTACATTATGAATTTAAAGCATTAACCCTTTCGTGGGCCATTCATTTCTCTTTTGAATTTCTTGTACTTTTTTATGTTTTATTAACAATTGTTGTAGTCGTGTCTTTCCCGAAGGCGGAAAGAATGTTGCCAGAGCCTGTGAGACAGGTTATACTTCTTTACGATAGATGGCAGCACCACCACCTCCACAATTTAGGCATGGAACTGGAGGGGGAGGGAAATATTTTCCAGCCCTCTGCACTCGTGATTTCAGCTGCGATCGCCCACAAGACTTTCGGACACTGATTTAACAAGCACGTACTCTGTGTGTACTCGGAGGGTATTTGGTGACATCGGGCATCGAACCCGCGCCTTTCGGTCCATTGCTTTAACCACTAGGTTACCCACGACTCGTATTAACAATTAAAAAATGGCATTTAAGGAAATATATTTTATAATGCCGAATTTTATGTGTACATTTAAGTTTTAGGGGTTGAAGAATACCCATCTAGGAACCCTTTACTGTCATAAAGAAAATTAAATTTAATAGTGATTATTTGCCATGAAAAGATAAAAAGCATGTTGCAATGCACAAGAGGACATTACATTCTGCACGTATGCCCCCAGTGGGACCTCTTTTCTAGTCCCTTTCTGCTACATTTCCGACATCGTCTATAGTTGGAAACTATCTTTGGCACATGATTTCCCACACTGCCTAAGCATACATCTTAAGACTACACACTTCTCTGCTTGGAAGCTAGCAAGACGTCTTTTCCTTTTTCTTGAGGAATATCCGTCTATCAGTTGAAGAGCTAATGCTGTACGGAATGTTAGCGGGTCTAAACTTCTGTTTCCTTTGTTCACTTGCCACAGTATAAAACTATTTATGATGAAAAGTTCAATAAGAAAATAAAAGATACGATACCACCATTTTACAGATCTGATTTGGCATCTTTCTCTTCTTTGATCGAAGCGATCAACCCCTCCCATGACATCGTTTATACAGCAGTAGCTTTTGGCCAAGGTACTTCTTCTTTCGTACCATTTTTTTTGTCCGATTTATAGATGGCATAATCATTGGATTATTTGCAGTAGTACAAAACAGAAGCGGAAATTCGTCTTCCCATCGTTATAATAGCAAGGCCAATATATTATAATATATTTTGCACTTTACACAGGGGAATTTTGCAAGATCATGTAGATGGTAAGTAATCCTCCCAAGGCTCACGAAAAGGGTTAAACACGATATTAAAAAATTTCAGATAAAGGCATACATAAAATTATATCATTGTTCATCTGAATTAAATAAATAGTATATAATGTTAATGCAATTTTTAAAATGAAATAAAATATGCAAGAGTTAAAAGGGAATTATGAATCATTAATTAGTTTTACTATTGAAATTTAAGATAGTGGAAGATTAATAACTAATAATTCCATTTATTTCCAAGAAATAACTCATTTTTATTTTTTTGTACTATGAAAAAAATTGGAGGAATGCAAAACTTTTTTAATTTTTACCAGTGTCAGAAGAAATATTCTTAATAACTCAAGGAAAATTAATTTCTGAAAGTAAAACTGGTTTCATTTCTTAGAACGTAAAAAAAAGCTTATTTAAAGAAAAAAAATACTTTAATTTCCTTAATTAAAATTAATTACTTAAACTAAAAAGCATTTCATTAAAAAATTCTTTGAAAAAATGCACTAAGCATTTTTAATGTGCGCTGAATTAGTTGATTTGCTAAACAAGAAAATATTTTTATTTTCATCTAAAATTTTTTTTTAAGTAATAAGCGATTATAAAATATTTTAAGAATATGAAGAAGAGGTTTTTGAATTTTTTTATACAAATATATATATATATATATATATATATATATATATATATATATATATATATATATATATATATATATATATATATATATATATATATATATATATATATATATATAACTAGCTGCATGGCCCGGCGTTGCACGGGCTTTCTCTACTTTTATAAATTTTCCTTTCCCTTCACAAAATCAGCACTTCCATTATTCTTTTTCGAAACTACTTTGACTTGTTTGTTTCTTTCCCCTCCGCTTAAGCCTGAGCTTTACCGAGTGTGTAACTTAATTTCCTCTTTTCTTCATGACGCCAGCACTTTTATGCGGGTGCGTGCGCGTACCATGCAAGTGATTGCTATAATAATGTCATTAAAATTCCCTTTTTCAAAATTTTTTAGCTTCTTTCCTGTTCAATTACCCCCTGCTTTGCACGGACATTTTTGAATGTATAACATATTGTCACGGAAATTCCCCTTCTCCTCTAGCTGTTAGCACTTCCTTTTGTGTGTGTGCATGATTTCTATATTAACGTCATCACAATTCCCTTTTTCGAAATTTCTACCATAGCTTTCCATTGTCAGACACATTTCTTTTATCTCTCTAGAGGCCGGCATTACAGTGGCTTTTTTGAGTGTAGAACTACCCCCCATTATTTATAAATGATGAATTAAAAAATCTTACAGATTGCTATTGAAATGATTTTTTTCTGATCGTTTGAATGTTTGATTAAACATATGTACTGGTATACCCGTTCTTCGCACGGGTGAACTGAAAAATTAAACAACACCGATTGAAGGTTAAAGAAGTTTTTAATGAGTTAATTTTACATGAATTGCAAATTAAACAAAAAAAGCTTTTTGCGTAGCTCAGCTAAACAAAAAAAGAGAGAGAAATAAAACACCTTTGTTAAATTTTTAGTATATAGATCTAATAGCTGATAAAAAGGATTTTTTTTTATTTATAACTCTCCGTAACACTCTTGAGGGTCGATTTTTGAAAATAACTTCTTAAGCTGATCTCTGTTTAGCAAAAGTAACACATTGTTAAAAGTTTTGTGTAATGAACGCTTAAAATTGTGTAAATAATTTTTATCTGAAAGTATAATACATTAATATTACTTTCTGTAGTATTTATTTTATGTTAAAATTGTAATATTCGCAAGCAACGCCGTTTCTTAAATTATAATGACGATTCAATGAAAAACATAGCGAAATGTTAACGATAGAGTCAAGTTGGCAAATGCCTAGCTACTTTCATAACTCGAGCTTTATTAGAGCTTTTAAGACCCGCCGTGTACGGGGAAGATGCACGTTAATACTTTATCCAACCGCATTATGATTTACTGCATTTTTTTTCATACAATAATTTTTTTTTGGATCACTACATTTAAAATTAAGGGATATGCATAAACAAAATACTCCACTTTGGAAAATTTAATCCGTTAGAGCTAATAAATTAATTAAAGATATTCCACTGTAAAATTAATTATATATACCGTTCACTTAAAATAAGTTGTCAAATCACATCTTCTAAGGTCTTCATTAACATACAAAAACATAAGACACTTAAATTTTGACAAACTATTTTTTCCGCTAAAATACTCATCATGGAACCCGTGCTGCCATATATCTTGGAAGAGTGGATTTCAAAGAATATTCCTGCTAAGCATTGGTAGAATATTCCTTCTAAGTTGGTGTGGTGTGGTAGTTAGGAGAAGAGGGTGCCAGCTCAGGTGTCGTCCACGTCACTCTTGACCATGGTTCATAATTACGTGATCCGTTGCCAAAAGCCCTTGTGTAGCAGAACAGTGCGACATTAATATTCACTCACTCTCACACTCCAAAAAATACAGTACAGTAGTTCTTGCATTTTTAAGTATAAAAATAATTAAATCTGCCTGTTCAATAAAAATTATAGCGTTATAATTAACTACTAATCACAAACAAATTTTGAAAATTTGTCCAAATGATGCAGAGTGAAAGAGAAAGTTTATTTACTTTAAGTATCAGAATTGATAAAAGCATTTATTTGGAAAAAAGATAAATTTCTTACTACAAAATATGCATAGTAAAATCATAAAAAAAACATTAAAATAAAGAGAGATTTATAACAGTATCTGCTACAAAACTATTCGCCTTCCCCGCTAAAATACTCATCATAGAACCCGTGCTGCCATATATCTTGGAAAAGTGGATTTTAAAGAATATTCCTGCTAAGTATTTGTAGAATATTCCTGCTAAGTTGGTGTAGTGTGGTAGTTAAGAGAAGGGGGTGCCAGCTCAGGTGTCGTCCACGTCACTTGACCATGGTTCAAAATTACGTGATCCGTTGCCAAAAGCCCTCGTGTAGCTGAACAGTGCGATGTTAATATTCACTCACTCACACACTCCAAAAAATACAGTACAGCAGTTATAATTATTTTTATACTTAAAAACGCAATATCTGCATATTCAATTAAAATTATAGCGTTATAATTAACTACTAACCACAAACAAATTGTGAAAAATTGTCCAAATGATATAGTGTGTAAGGGAAAGTTTATTTACTTTTTAAGTACCAGAACCGATAAAAGCATTTATTTTGGAAAAAGATCAATTTCTTACTACCAAATGTGCATAATAAAATCATAAAAAAACCATTAAAATAAAGAGAGATTTATAGCAACCTCTCCCTTCAAAACTTAGTTTTATTCTGAAATAAAAAATAGGCATTATTCTGAACACAGGAATTAATTAGAAGCCAGCGCCTTGCGTAGCCAAAAAACAAAAAGAGTTTTTCACAAACAAAAGATAGATATATGCTGTGGTGGGCTTTTTTGCAGCGCACGCCAGAATTGATGTAGATGGCAGAATTGTTTCCTACTTACTTGACAAATATCGTTATATTTTGGACACTTCATACAATATCTTTATAAATTATGGTCTATGCTATAAATTATAGCCTATGTGCTATTCTGATGTATAAGCTATATTACTGTAAAGTTTCATTAAAATCCATTCAGTTGTTTTTCCGTGAAAGAACCACAAAGATATACTCACAAACTTTCGCATTTATAATATATATTAAATTGGACCTTTATAATTTAAAAGAACTCAAAAAATGTTCCCTTAAAATGATGCTGGATAATCGAACTAATAATTTGAAAATAAAAATTCCATAATCTTCCACTAAATAATTAAAGCTATTCTCCGGTGTACTTTAAATACACTGCTGGCCACCATAAATGCAACACCCTGAAGGAAGCATGCAAATAACATAAAATTTACAACATACATTAGCAGAGGTGAGATATGCAAATGATTAGAATTTCAGCGCAGACACACATCACGTGCGCCTGTGGCGCCTCCTCAAAGCGCTATTTAAGGCTTGAAGATTTCGACGATTTCAAGTTCGGCAATTGTGTTTTTCTTGCTGTTTTTCAAAAAACGATCAGTTATGTCTCGTAGAAAACAGCAATCAGCTTTTGATCAAGTATCCGAGTTCGACAGAGGAAGGATAGTGGCCTACTGAGATTGTGGATTATCCTTCAGGAAAATCGGTAGTCGTGTAGGACGAAACCAAACAACTGTAATGCGGATATGTGATCGTTAGATGCAGAAGGGTACAACGGAAGCATCCACCTCAGTGCACCACTTCACGTGAGGACAGGCAACTTGTGCGCAAGGCAGTGACGGATTGCTCAGTCACATCACAAACCATAGCACAGCACATTGAGTCATTAACGCATCATTCAGTGTCTGCGCGTACTATTCGACGCCATTTACAGCAGAGTGGTCTGTCCGCAAGGCATCCATTGCTTGGTCTACCCTTGACGCAGAACCACAGACGTCTCCACCGCCAATGGTGCGATGAAAGAAGAATGTGGGCTGCAGAATGGAATGAAGTTGTCTTTATTGACGAGTCACGCATCTGTCTGCAACACCACGATGGTTGGTTTGATTTGATTTATTATTAACGTCACACTGTCTAGCTACACGAGGGCTTTTGGCGACGGACCACGTAATTTTGAACCATGGTCAAGTGAAGTGGACGACACCTGAGATGGCACCCCATCTCCTAACTACCACACCACACCAACGGGAGGACGTTTCAGCTCTCGACAGATTTAACGTGCATCGCTGCCCTGCGGATTCGAGTCTGGAGACACCGTGGTGAGAGAATGCTGAACAGCTGCGTTATGCACGGCCACTGGTCCTGCACCGGGGTATTATGGTATTGGGTATCACTCTCGTACTTCTCTAGTACGCATTGCTGGTACTTTAAATAGCCAGTGCTACATCTCCGAGGTGTTAGAGCCAATTGTCCTTCCTGACCTTCAGGACTTCGCCACATCCATATTTCAACAGGATAATCCGTGACCACACGTGGCAAGCATTGTCCAAAGGTTCTTCGTCAATCACTAAATTGTATTGCTTCCCTGACCGGCTCGCTCTCCGGATCTTTCGCCGATAGAAAACATGGTGTCCATGGTTGCTCAACGATTGAGCCAGATTACACCCCCAGCTGCCACACCAGATGAACTTTGGCAACGTGTGGTAGCTGCTTGGTCTGCTGTACCCCAAGAACACATCCAACGTTTCTTTCAATCAATGCCGAGGCGTGTGGCAGCGGTGATCTCCAACAATGACGGCTACTCTGGCTCCTGATTCTGGCAGGAACCACACTTCACAGAAGTCTATAAATTTAATCATTTGATACTTGGTCGACATGTTACCTACAAAATAAATTTTGTTGTGCTATCTCTTGTCTTTCTTGGTGTTGCATTTACGGTGGCCAGCAGTGTAGTTATAATTGTAATTCAAGTTACATCCAGAAATTTAAAAAAAAATGTGTAATTTTACAGTCAGTTTTATTTCAAGGCAAATTACTGTTTTCGAATGCATTACTCAAATCATTCGAATAAAAGTATATTTACCATTGTATAATATGTTCGAATTTTTAATTGATAATTGAATTTCGATCGTCTGCTACGATAGATACTAATTCTTGAAATCAAATAAGATAATTATCAAATTATTACTTTTATTTGATTATTATTCCATTTAAATGGAATGTTTTTTTTATCTTTCGTATAAACAATAGAACCCTTTTTAAATCAAATAACTTCTACTGAAACGTTATTTTATTTTTTGAAAAGAAGAATCAATGTAAGTTTGAATTTTAAAAAAGGTTTACAAAAGCTGTTTCAGAAAAAAAAAGCATACAAAAATGAGTTATTTTTGCTTCACGAATTAATTGTTCTCTTATAATTGAAATCACTAACTTATTTATTTTTTTTCGCTATGAGAAATTTTGGATATTTCTTAAGTTATATTTTTCATTGCGATATCTTCAGAGAATTAAGTATCTAACAAGTAATTACCACAATGTAAATGATAAAAAAGATTACAGATATGCTGAAATAAAATTTTAAAAAACTTTTCAAAATTAGTAAAAATATTTTATAGATATTTCTTCTCTCTATCGATTCTCAAATACTATTAACTTACCTTTAAATATTATAAACTTTTAAAATATGCATCTCTTGAACGTTTTCGCGTTGATTGTCAAATTCAAATAATGATAATATAAAAAATGGCTTCAGAAAAATAATTTTTTTGAGTTTTTGAAATTTGATTTTGTTTATTTGGTATTACATTAAAGAAGTCATTGTTCAAAGCCATTGTTAGAAAATCTTGTCCAGTCAACATGTACAGGGCATCAATAATGTTACGTAGTTACCGTAAAATCCGGCGTATAACGCGTACCACCATATAGCACGCACGTACACTTTCAAGCTGCAATTTTTAACTTTTAAGTATAACGCGCATCGCTTTGTTTTACGAAGAAGCCTGAAATGTACGTGCGCAGTTAAATTTTGAAGTCATTTATTTCAGGTATTATTCCAAGCTTCTCAGAAAAGTATATTTCTAAAACTACAACCCTTTCAGTTCATAAGGAATACCATATCTTTTAAATAAACAAAATTTTTGATCTATGTAGAAGTCTAATTTTTTTTTCTATGCTCATCATCTTTTCGTATTTGAAGCTCTCATTTTTATACGCGGCGTATAACGTGCACCCGTAAATTTCGATCTTATTTCTTATGTTAAAAGGGCACGTTATGTGCCGGATTTTACGGTAATCGGTTTTTGAATTTTGGAGTGATCCCTGCAATTAAAAGATAGGTTATTTCGGAGTAAATCTCGTAATTTATTCTGGAACTCTCCAATAATTAAAATTTCTTCTAGTAGGAAACAAATATCACACACATGTCAATCTACAACACAACACAGGTTCAGAAACTCTCCAAATAATAAGCTCAGCAGTACAAATCCGCAATCCCAATTTTACATAATGCAAATGAAACGTACAATGACTGTACACTTTTCTACACCTCACTTTTATTGGCTGGAAAAAACCTTCTAGGAGTTTCAAAAGTTTTCTTGTCTAGTAAACCCCCTCCCCCCAGAACTTACCGGACTTTTGTGGAGATATTTACAGTTTAAGCTAGATTTGACGACATTTTGAGATCAAATTTATCGCCAAGGTCATTCTTACTTACTAACGTTATTGAAGAGTTTTCTCTCTTTGTTTTCTGACCATAAGACCTTTTCAGCAAAGAAGCGAACAAAATCCGAAGGTACTCAGGTACATATTATCACAGCCTATTGGTATATGAAACGATGCAACTGGTTTCCAATTCAAAACACAGGGAATCAGGGTTGCCAACTTGGCGAGTTATTAATATAGTTGGTGATTGTTGCGATAATACGTATGTACCAATCCGAAATTCCCACTATAAAATATCTATAACGCATGTAAACGTCCTATCGTATGACCTACATAATGCATATAATAGCCATACAGAAGCATGAGATACATGTGCGATTTCATAATCTAAATCTATACTTTATGGTCATCTGACTGCAGATAAAAAATTGGATTTCACGTGTAGAGAAGTGTTTTTCGTGAGATTTTTCTTATCTAAATGTCTACACATCATGATCATGAGATTGTGGCTTAGAAATCAGATAGTCAAGTGTTAAGACTTGATTCCACAAAACGACTAAGTGACAGATAATGTGTATTGTTTCAGGTTTCATATAATCACTCGTGTAAGAAAGCAGTTTTCATCTAGTCTGCTATGAGATATCCGTAAATGAGCTGAAAAATTTTACAGAAAAGTCCTTAAGGGGACTTGCACCCTTTCAGCAAACTTCTTTATTTACGTATTTAAAAATTATATTTTAGCATTTTATACAATGTTTCTATTCAAGAAAATGTTACCAGATGAAAATTTTCATATATTATTCACACAATTTTAAAAATTTTAATTTTTTGAAGAAAATTGGGAAAATTTTAAAATCTTACTCCTTGTGTAAAAATTAATTTTTTGACCTGAAATTTTTTTATAATACTCTTATGGATGATCTAAACAACTCTTGGATCGATTTTAGAATAACTTCATTCGTTTTCGAGAAAAAAAATAAAATGTTGATATACAGGCTAAAAATCAACGAAAAAGCCAACATGTCTTACATTTTATTTTTTTTAAAAAAAAGTATTCAGTTTATAGCAAAACGGATCCCTAATTTTATTACATGCTTTATTTTCAACACGCAAGAAAAAAATGGAAGTGATTGGTAAATACTCGTAATTGTCGAAGGAGTAGCATTTTGAATGCACAAAGGTTTCGAAAAACACATACTGAGAAAAACAGGTTTAAAGTTTTTAATTCTGAAAAAATAATTATTATAAGCTTAATTAAACTTAAAATACCACTTTAAGATATTAGTTATACGTTTTTCTTTAAAATAATTGCATTTTCATATTTTTTCAACCCACACATTTTTATAAATAATCAAGTTTTAGAGAGTACTAATTGCCCATGAAAATTCAAGAAAAATGTTAAAAAAAAAAAAATTTCTGTCACGACAGAAATTTCAGCTGTTTTTCTTCTTATAATATTAAATTATTACATTTGTATGGAAAATATATCAGGAAGAATAACTGAAATTATAAAATTATTAATATAAAATGCCTTAATTTAAAAATTTTACATGCACACATTTCACAAGGAAGAAAAATTACATTATTGTATTGCCTCGGAAAATTCTGCTTTTAATACTACACATTCTTTTTTATAGTTATTATTTCTATTTCTAAAATAGATTTTTTTTTTATCATAACGGATTTTTTAGCTTTTTTTTCCTAAAAAGGGGGTGTGGCTGAATTGCCTAATTTGTTTTCAAATGAAGTGTTAGTCAACTTCTAACTTTCCGACATGCACAAGTGATATATCAATCGAAAGATAATAATGCAAAGAATAAGATTAAATGAAAATAAAAAAAAACGATAGGTTTGTGATTTTTAGCGTACCAAGTTACCTTAATTAAATTATTTTTAAAGTCCTAAGTAAGCCAGGTTATTGCAAAATTACATTCATTTTTAATAAATGCAGGCTTATAAACCCGTTACACATTAATAGACTTACATGCAGTAGAGCAACCTTATAGTATACTCTAAGTCAGGGATGGCGAACCACTCGCAAGCGTGCCCTTAATGGCAAGCGACACAATATTCTGGGCACGCCATCAATCCAAATGGTTTGCATTTTATTTCAATATAACAAAGTTCAAAATTATACGAGTTCAAAGTATTGCGAACAAATGCGAGTGATCGGTAGCGGTGCGGCAGTGCGCTCACTCGCTTGTTGTTGTCTTGCCTTAGTTACGTCGTGGACTACAATCGCTTAAAGACGCAAAGTTTATCTACCCATAGCATATTTAATTTCCTTGACAAAATTGTATTTAAAGTTATTTACGATTTTTAAATGTTATTTAACATGGCTAGTTCAACAAAAGAATAAATAGGGCAAGATAGTTAGTATAACAGTTAATTTCATCTTTGGTGAATCTAGAAATATGGGATTATTAGTAAAGCGACAAAGCGGTGCGTGTTTTATGTTTTAAAATAGTGGTACGCAAAACGTTGCCATTAAAGCGGCATCTTGAAACAAATCGCAATTACTTTTATCAAAAAAGTGAACCACAGAAAGAATAAGCAATTGCTTAAAAGCCGATTGGCAGATGGCTCCGATTGAACATGCATTCTACTAAAAGTAATATCTTACAATCCTTAGATAAGTTATTTGTCATCCACTCACACACACACAATCTACAACGAAACTCCCACTAGTGTTACTTTAATTTTAATTACACTTATAACTGAAACACATTTACAACTATACAGTGCAAAAGGTTATTTTTTCGTAGTAAACAGAGTTTTTTGTGTGCTAAGTATCTAGTTTTATTATTTTCCCAATAATCACAAGTCAAAATTATTTGACTATACCTCATTAAGCACTTCTTTAGAAAAAATGGCACGTTGATCCATATCGGTTCGCCACTCCTGCTCTAAGTCATGCTTCCCAACCTTTTTATCAGCCATAACCGGTCAAAACTTGATAATTTTACCACTGACCTCTGGGAAATTTAGATTACTTTAATTTAACTGCATTTAAACATATCTTCAGAATAAAATAGTTACACCAAAAAATGAATATAAAGGAATTTCACACGGAATATAAAATGATTCCTATAAAAAGTCACACAAATCCGAGAAAAATACAGCAAAGAAATTAATGAAAATAATTTTATGTTTCTTGTGTGGTCCGGTACTCTTTGGTCCCCGGGCCAGTACCAGTGAACGGCCCGGTGGTTGGGGGCCACTGCTCTAAGTTAAAAAAATCTTATTAATCATTGTAAATACCTACACTGGTGTGCAAAAATTAAGGACAAGACGGTTTTTTCAATATAACTTTGTACAAAAGCTTTCCAAATCAACACATTTAATACCGTAAGATCCCCAATACGTAAGGACATGTGTAATGTAAGCAACACTTACTAAAAGAGAAATCAGAGGGATAAAAAGAAGCTTTATTAAAAAAGTAGCATGGAGCGCAATGCGACTGAATGCCGAAACATCCCTGTGATGGGTGTCCAGCAAGAAACATCCGGTCTTTAGTAGGGGATATGATCTCCCCTGACTGCTAGGCAGGTTTCACAGCGTCTGTCCATGCTGAGAATGAGGGTGCCAATGAGTTGTTGAGGCATTGCTGCCCATTCGTCTTGCAGCGCCAATCGAAGCTCCGGAATCGTTACTGGTGGTAAGGTACAAGCTGCCAAGCGTCTGCCTAGAAAATCACATACATGCTCAATGGTATTGAGATCCGGAGATCGTGCCGGCCAATCCATACGTTCAATATCCTCACTCTCTAAGAGCTGTTCGGCAGCTACTGTGCGATGACATGGTGCATTGTCGTCCATGAAAAGGAACTGCAGACCCATAGCGCCTCTAAAAAGACGCACATAAGGAAGAAGAATCTCGTTACAATAACGGGTCTCGTTGACTGAACCTGCGTCGAAGATGTGAAGGTCTGTACGACTACCAAGCATGATGCCTCCCCAAACGAGAACACCGCGACCTCCATACCTGTCCCTTTCAATGATGTTCGAGGGATGATTGCGGCTTCCCCGCTCTCTCCAGATGAGTATGCGATGAGAATCGCTACTCAAACTGAATCTGCTCTCATTTGTAAAGAGTACTCGTCCCCATTCATTGTCTCTCCAATTCCGGTGTTCCCGGCACCACAGAGAACGCCTTCTCCGATGGGCAGGCGTTATAGGTACACACCGTACAGGGCGTCGTGCAAACAGACCACCACCGTGCAGTCTTCTGGCCACGGTAAAATGCGATATCGGTCGTCCAGTCGCCTGTGTCGTGTGTCTAGCAATTTCTCCCGCTGTCTGCCGCCTGTTTCTTCTGGCCTGTAAGACAATGTACCGGTCATCTGCGGGTATGGTTCCTCGTGTATGACCACTACTGAACCCCCGGATAGCTGTTCCTGTAGTTTGAAATTGTCTCCAAAGTCGTGAAACGATGCTGTGAACAATTCCGAACTCTGCAGCCACACTTGTCACACTGCGGCCTTCCTCCAACTTCCCAATGATTCGACCTCGGGTAAAAGCCTCCAGATGTCGTTTAACAGATTGATTATTCGCCATTTCTCGCTGAGGCAGCAACTCGGTGTGATTTTAACTGCTATACGGCGTGCAATCTCTTTGCCACAAATACTGATCTTACACCGACAACATGCTTTATACTACTCAGACACTCCCCCATTACATCTACCTGCATATCTGCGCATGTGCTACCGTACATCACCTTACTTAATCTCCTGATTGGTCTTTCTGTCCGCTCTGCCTCTTCGTTCAGCTGATATGCTAATTTTTCGACTTCGTCATTAATTTTTGCACACCAGTGTATATTCTTAGTGTACTCCAGTGATTCTCAAACTGTGTGTGATAACTTGCGTGAAGGGCGAGAGTATATCAGAAGTCGAAAATAAGAAAAAAATATTTTAAAAAATTATTAATTTACTGAAAGGAAGACAAATGAAATACGTTCTAACATTATAAAAATACACGTTGCATGTTTATCACAATCTATTCAAACTTAAGTTATCTCAATACGCATTCGGAACCGTGATTTTGCAAAGCGCAAAAACGGATAATTTTCATGATATTTAGTGTCGCTTAGATTAGAATATATGCATAAAATTATTTTAAGAACATTTTGACAAAAAAGATTTATTTAAATATAATATTTTGGTAATTTTTATAATTTTTTTTCCAAATGTTCTCCTTTTGTGAAAAATGGTTTTATTATAATAATACTTTGCTTGTATATAGCTCAGACCCCTCTACAAAGGCTCAACTAGAACTTTTGAAATATATAACTTAGAAGTGGGTTTATTCATATTTTACGACAACAGAAGGGAGCAAGTTTAAGAAAAAAACGACAATAATTATTTCAATTGGTGGTAACTCTGAAAATAATGTGAATTTTTCAAAAGTTCTATTTGAGCCTCTGTAGAGAAGTCTGAGCTATATACAGGCAAAATATTATTATAACCGAACCATTTTTCATATAAGGAGAACGTTTTGAAAAAGATTATTCTAAGTTAATTTTTTGCCAAAATATTATATTTAAATAAATTTTTTTGTCAAAATCTCCTTAAAACAATAATTTTATGCATGTATTCTAATCCGAGTGACACTAAATATCATGAAAATTATCCATTTATGCTCTTTTTTAAAATCACGGTTCCGAACGTAGTCGGATACCTTAAAAATTAGAACGGAAATGTAATATAATACTGATCCTATTACTAAAAATAACTTGCTTAAAATATCTGTTACATAAAACTCTCTCTAAGATATACAAAAGTTAATACATATCTTCTTAATTTGTATGGTTTATAATTAATGTTATATGGTAGTTTTTAACGTGTCAAAGTACATTATTATTACATCCAATACATTGTTATTGTACGGAAGAGGGAGGGGGCGCTATGAAAATTATGTTTGAAAATTGGGTCACAAACATTGAAAGTTTGAGAAGCTATGATGTACTCTTTTTACAAATCTTTAAAAAAATATAGCTGAAATAAAAAAGTATGTTTATACATAAATGAAGATCCAATTAACTATATTGGAAATAAATCATTTTCTAATTTTCAAAAGTTTGATAACTTAAGCACAAGACGATTGAATTTTTTCACTTAAGTTATAAATTAATTAAAACTCAATTTTCATTTACTCTCTATGATAAAATTTATGCAAAAAATCAAATTACATCTTCCAAACAATTCCTTATAAGGATGAACCATTTACAAAATAAATTACCTTTGTTCTTATAAAATATAATTTTCTTTTGCATTTCCAATAACTTCACAAAAAGCAATCTTTCCAGATTATATTATTATAAGATTGTCAACAAAATTTTTAAGTCAACTTTCAGAACAACATATATATGAATCACTCTATGCAAGATTTTATTGATTTTCTAAATCTCTGGAGTGCATCTTTGCATTCGGAAACAAGAATAATATCGGATTTCTTTCGGTGCAAATAAATTAAATTTAAATTAAAATTTTCATTTTCTCTTTCGTATTCAATACGTGAAAAGATATTTAATTTGAAACAGATTTGCAACGTCTTCTATGGTGACTCTTCTCATATTTATTGTTGTTTCTGCATTGTTCTAAGATATTTTTAAAAATCTTTTGTGAATAAAGCATCAAAATTCTCATTTTAAATACTCTGTTTGTCGCTAAACAAATTGATTTGTTCTTTTTAAATTTGTTTCTGCTTTATAAGGAAATAACTTAATGAAATACATGAGTAAAAAAATTGATAACGTATTTTATTTTCAATTGGAAGTTCGGGTTTGAAGACCACAATCATTAAATTATTTAAAATTATAATTTCCATAAAACCATTTTCTAAAAATAATAATAAAAAAAAACATGCCAAAACCTCTTATTTTATTTCTGAAAAAAAATTTTTTTAAACTTTTGTTGAGATTTAAATTTTTAACAGTGAAGGATTTCTAATTAAAAAAAGTATTGAAATTGATATAATTAATCAATAACTTAATTCTATAAATTACTTATTTCGTAATGTTTACGAACTTCGACTTTTTGTTCAGTTTACAAGAAATTAAGAGGAATTTTTTTTCTGCTTTTGCAGCGGGCTGTAATAGCCAATAGATCAATGTCATTAACTAGTGGTAATCGTTGTTGCAACTGAATTACAGGTTCAATTCCTGTGTTATAATAAATTAGTTACGATAATATTGCCATATAATCTGCTCGTGCACATTAAATCTGTCGAGGATCAAAGTCATCACCTTGGTATGGTGTAGATCTTTAGAAAATGAATTGACAGATCAGGTGGTGTCCTCATTACTCGTACTCGTTTAAAATTACGATAAATGTCACCCATTGTCCTCGAGTAGTTTCACAGTGCTACGTTATTAAATAATTGATCAACTAGAAATTTGAATCAACCTAATATACGACGGCTGTTCAGAAAGTATCGAGATTGAATTTATTAGGCAAAAACATACATACATAAACAGGTTTTTAGTCAATCTCCTTCGAAATATGCTCCATTGGCAGTAACACACTTGGCCCAACGATGTTTTCAGTCCTCGAAACATTTCTGGAACTCAGACTTTGAGATGGCCTGAAGCTGCTGTGTCGAATTCTGTTTTATGGTTTCAATGACCTGAAATCGGTGTCCTTTTAAGGTGTTCTTGATCTTGGGAAAGAGGAAAAAATCAGGAGGTGACATATCCGGCGAGTAGGGAGGACGTGCTACTTGGATTGTTCCGTGTTTTGTCAGGAACTGCTGCACAAGATTGGCGGTGTGCGCTGGAGCTCCGTCATGATGAAGCATCCAGCGAGAGGACGCCCACAACACCGGTCGTTTTCTGCGAACAGCCTCTCGTAATCTCCTCATGACGTCCAAGTAGAATTCCTTGTTCACTGTCTTGCTCTGGGGAGCGTACTCATGATGAACAATTCCAACTGCATCGAAAAACACAATCAACATGACTGTTCGAGCATGCGCGGTAGGCGCACCTGCCGTGCTTTCTTTGGCCGAGGAGAACCGGGGGTTTTCCATTGTGACGACTGCTGCTTTGTTTCGGGATCGTATCCGTAAGCCCACGACTCATCCCCAGTGATGATGAACTTCATGAACTCCGGATCGTTGTTTTCACTTTGAAACAAATCAGATGATATTTCCAGTCGTTGGAATTGTTTGTCCTCAGTGAGGAGACGTGGCACAAACTTTGCAGACACTCGGCGCATGTTGAGCATGTTTTGATGAAGTCCTTTCTGAATTTCATCACATGATCCTACGGAAATGTGACATTCCTGTGCAGTTTCTCGGATTGTTAAGCAACGATCAGAGTGCACCACAGCCTTCACTTGTGCAATCTTGTCCTCATTACGAGAGGTGGACGGGCGTCCAGAACGGGGATCAATGTTCACTGATTGACGACCCTTCTTGAATCACCGAAGCCACTCGAAAACCCGAGCGCGACTCATCGCCTCCTTTCCAAATGCTGTTTTCATCATCTTGTAGGTTTCGATGCCCGTTTGACCGAGCTTAAAGCAAAACTTGATACAGATGCGCTGATCCGTGTTTTCACACATTTTCTTTTTTGGACGAACGCACGCAAACACTCCACGTGAAAGAAGTCAGTGTGACTGAACGGCGCGCTGTACAGACCTACCGAATTTTGTGAGACAAGGTGAAATATGTGCGCGCATGATGCGCACAGTCCCTCCACTAGGGGTTTTCTGGAATAAATAGAATAAATTTAGTCTCGATACTTTCTGAACAGCCCTCGTATTTATTAGGATTAAAAAGTTTCCGGACTGAGACTATAACTAAAAAAAATTACCAGTTAAGTTCTAAAACACATCCTCCTTCGAAATAAGATCCTTGACTTTTTCCATAGCTTGTAAAGTTCATCGAAACATTTCTGGAATCCATTTTTAGCCATGTTCTTTAATTCAGCCTGAGATGCACTTTTAACTTCATCTGCAGATTGTAATCGACAACCCTGCAAGTGACGTTTCAGTTCAAGAATTATTCTGAAGTTTCAGGAAGCGAAATCAGGGGAGTAAGAAGGATTTGGCAAAACAGTTTTTTTCATTTGCACCAAGTCGTTGTTTGTAACCTGTTCTTATGGACCGCCGCAGAAAGCTTTTCAATGTTTTCAGGGGTGTAGGAAGTATATGGACGTCCAGAGCATTCGTCGTCTTTGACACTTTCCCTGCCTTCTCGGAAACGTCGATGCCACTCAAAATCTTGCGTTCGCTATATTGTATTAATGCCTTAAACATATTTCAACATTTCGTTTGTTTTCGTAGCATTCTTTTCCAAGCCAACACAAAATTTGTTATTATTTTCTGTTCAACAAATGCAATTTCTTTCAATTGCCGTCTACTAAATGCATTAACCTGCAAAATAAGACGTCGTGACAAGCCACCGACCACGTGACTTGGGACGAACCTTTTTAGAAAAGGGTTAAAATGCAGTGACACAAAAATGTTATCGTAGTTATTCTACTGCAAACATTTTTCACTTTTCAGGCTCAGTCCGGGATATTATAATCCTACCTCGTAGTTTGCATGACTATGTTATGCATTTTTTTTTATTTTAGAAAAAAAATGATAGAAATTATAAATATATGTTTCCAGCATTACATAACCAAATATATTTTGGCTATATTTTCTATAACTAAATAACAATCTCAATCAGTTATAACAGTATTATAACATAACAATAATAGAAAAGTGTACCGAAAACTCTCTAACTACCGCGTTGGGAAAATTTGCTTACAAAAAACTTTTTTGAAAACAAAATTTACTTTTACATGAAAGAGAATGTCGGAAAGTATTTTTCTTCTTTGTTTTTGCCTTCTTTCAAGCATTTGTCATATCCGGAAACCGCCTTGTTTATATTCTCTTTTAAGAAAAATGCCAACAGTGAAAAGTTTTTGAAATCTGTAGAAATTCATCACAAAAAAAGCAATCTTATGGTAAACCATCTTTTTTCCCCACGAATTTTCTCATTTACCTTTACAAATGAACCAAAATTAACATTAGAGGACCGCCCACTTTGTGCGTCGTCATGAACATTGTTCCGTCCATTATTGAAGAGATGAAACCCTATTCTCACCATTTCATCAAATACTACATTTTCACCATAAACCTCTACAAGATAATGATGAATTTCAATGACTTAACATTCTTTGCTTTCAAGAAACAGATTACAGAACGCACTATCAGTCGGTGGAATATACAATCGTCTTAAACATTTTGAATTCTCACTAACACGTGCTGTTACAGCTGTAATTGGGTCGCTGTCAACTGACAATCAACCAGAGACGCATGAGTGCAATTGTTGAACTGTAAAACTACCACCGTGGTTGTGACACAACGAAACAGTACTTAGTTTTTGGATTTTCCTCGCACATAATAATGTCGTAAGCAATGCATGTTTTGTTCATTTCTGACTTAAAACTCCTTTCTAAGAAAAGGAAAATATAGATTTTAGAAATCTCCCTTACTAATCATTAGTATTTAGTAAAAAATATATAAATAAAAAATACCTTTTCGTTCAAAATACTATATATTAATTCCTATAATTTGCGATGTATATCAATATCTTATAGGATCCCATTTCAATGCTAATCATTAACTAAAAGGAACAGGAAAAATAGAAAACAAAATCATACAATATTCATTTTAATGATGGTATACCAAAAACTTGTTCATCCTATATTTATTAAGAACATAAATATTATCCATTACTGAAACATTTCATCGTCATTGTTATTAGTATAATTGTAAGTAAAACCGAAGAAATCACAAAGAAAATATAGAAAAAGGCACACCCTTTCGTAATGAATATATATTAGTGTTTGAAAACTTATTTTCCTTTTCTGCTCTAAGAAAAACTGTGAATAGAAGATGCATACACAATAAATAAATAACAATTTAATGTGAATTACCAAAACTTAAATTTAAAACACATTTAATACAAAAAGGCAGACAAACATTACCACAGCATTCTGAGGGGAAAAGTGATAGAAGTGTCAATATTTTTTTCCGCTGATTGTTCAAAGAATAATTAGAAAAAATATTATTTTGAATCAAATCATTCTTTAAATGAGCTTTTTAGAAATAAACTATTCTAAATTTTATTTTAAAAATAATGAAAACATCTATGCAATGAATTTTACTAAAAGAATTGTTAAAAATTAAATTTTTTTGAACTTAAAACAAACAAAAGATCCGAACGTTAACACGATATTAAACACACACACAAATATTTTTATAAAGAAGTATTAAAAACAAAATGTGATTTAATAAAACGTTGAAGCTTAATCCTGAAACTTTACTGAAGTGCACGATGAAACAGCAATGGTTCTAATTGGTCAATGTTTTGAGATTAGATACTGCATTTAATATGACATGTGATGACAAGCTAAGGGTGATACGTCTAACAACGGATGCTGCCTCTCCTGTATTATATATGGCACAGCTGATTGTCGACGATGATTGTCTAATTGATTCGAAATCAGGTAACGTCTATTTGAGACGTTTACAACTAATTAGCATATATCTGTAAGATATTTAAAAAATATTATATAAAATGTCTCACGCTTGCGTTTCCTCTCGTATAAGTTTTACTATTATATCCTTGTTGTGATTAGATCCGAATATGTTCGGAACCGAGATTTTGCAAAAGCGTAAAGTGAATACTTCTTTTCAGAAAAATATATCATTAACCTAATTATCAAAATGTGTAACTCCTGGGTGCTAATTTGATATCGGAATGCCAAGTTGTTTATATTCGCCAAGATGAGTGATAACATTACAATATGGTTACCCTGATATTTTTATCGTGTGGTAATGGGGTTGCCATGAGGGTAACGTATATTAGAGTTATTTTTTATTGGTTTCATTTCCACGCTAACCCTATTAATTTCAAACGATTTTAATTCAATTTCGGTAAAAGTTTAATTGCATTTGTTCAACAAGCTACTATTTCAGTCTTTTGCTATATTTTGTGCTACTTTCGAATATGGATATTTCTAATATCATTAGTGAGTACTAGGATATTTTTTTTAAAAGAATGAGTGTTGGGCTTTTAATTATTGCTTTAAATCGAGCATTTCCACTTTATTTTACTTTCTAATAATGCTGTTTTGAACGTTTCTTGTTCGATGAAATTCATTGAAGGAACTCGCAGTTTTTGGAATATTGCAAGTTATCAGCACCGATTAATTGATATTCATTATTAATTTTAATACATATTATAATAACTATTACTGATAATTGAAGTTTTTAAATTATTTATTGAAATAATAATATTTTTTTATTTTATTTTTTTAAATATTACAAATATTATTTATTCATAATTATTATTACGTTATTTATAATTATAATTATTATATTATATGAGCATTATATATGTAATAATTATATTATATGAATATTATTATGTATAATAATTCTTATTATATTAAAAATATATCAATATATTATCATATATCATTTTTTTATTTCTAATGGGCTGCCAATTGATGTTATCATGTATCATACTTACTATTAAATAATATATGATTATAATAATATATTACATATTATTATTATTATATCTAATTTTTATCCTATTATATTGATATTGGTTATTTCAATCTATTCCTATATTCTTCATTTAAAATATATATCCAAATAGTTCTTTACAATCATTTTCCTGACTATTCGTTACCACTAGGGCGCTATCTTGGATTCTTTGTAACTCGACAACAACCACAGCTTGGCACGTAGCACACCTATATCAAATTAGTTTCCTTTGTGGAGTTACGCATCCTGATAAATAAGACGACGATATATATAATTAGTGTCATCTGAATTAGAATATACATATAAAATTTCTTTTGAAATATTATTATAACAAAAATATATTCTTAAATCCAATTTTTTAGCTAAAAAAATGAAGGAAAAAAGTACATATTTTTAAAATATTCTCCTTGCATAGAAAATTCTTCTACAATAATATCTTGCCTATACTTATTGTTAGCCAAGGCCTCTAAAGAACCTGAACTGAAATGTTTGAAATTTCATTATTTTCCTACTTACATAACATTATTTTCCTACTTACAATCAATCGAAATAATAACCGGTGTTTTTTTGTTAAAATTACATTACTCTGATGTATTAAAATATGAATAAATCCATTTTTGTATTATATATTTCAAAAATCATAGCACAAACTCCGAAGAGAAGTCTTAGCAATATATTGGCCAAATATTATTAAAATAAACGCATTTTCCATAAAAAAAAAATAAAATATGCCTATAAAAATGTGTCCTTTTTTCTTCATTTTTAACAAAAAATTATGTTGAATTTTTTATTGTAATATTTTACTAAACAATTTTATATGCGTATAATCGAATTAAAAAATTTTTAAAAAATATTCTTTTATACGTTTTTTAAAAATTACTGTTGCGAAATTAGTCGGATACATTGATGTAACAGTTCATGATGTAAGTGGTTTTGCTAAAATGTGAAAAATATTTCACGTTTGGAAATGAAATAAGAGAAATGATATCGAAATAGTAACATAAAAACTATTTAAATTCATTTTTAATTCATTTTTTGTGACTGAAATAATATCAGCTGTACCAATAATCCTTTAAAAGCAAAAAATTAACGAAAACAGATGAAGTGGATTAGTATTATTCTCCTTACTTTTATTTTTGTTTATGCAAAAGGACTTTGTAAGAAAAAAGTTTAATAAATTGCATAGCAATAAGGTATTAAAAAGATTTTAGAGGAAACACGAAATCATCTTTGAAAACAATTAAAACCTGAATCACTTTCAAGCAGAAGAAAGTAATTGACAGCTGCACATTTTGAATTTTTTTTTAAGTAATTTTAGAATATTTCTATAAACAATTAAAGTTTATTGAACAACAAAAGAGATTAAGAAACATAATCTAAAAAGAATTAAAAGGTTATTTTTTTGCTAAAATACATATTTCAAAATTTTCTTTTAAGCAAAGAAACAAAAAAAATATATTCAGAAATTCTTAAGAACAGAGTTTTAGAAATCCTTTTTTCTTCAAAGCTATTTTTGGTTTTTGTTTATTTTAATTTTTGTCGTCTTTAAGCTTAAAAAAACAACGGAAAAATTAAGTACATGTACCGTTAAAACCAATCACTCATCATAAAAATATATTTTATTAAAAGAGGAAAAGCTTCCGAGAAAATAATAAATAGTTTATAGGTAAACTGTCTCTTTTTTATATTTTGCATAAATGGTGTTAAGCAGATAAAGCATATTTTTTGCGTAAATTTATAAGCAAAATTTCAAAAACTTGCTATTTTACATCAGGTATATAAATCTACCAGTAGAATTAAATGAAATTATCAGCATGTTTCCAAAAATGCAGATTCAATTAGTTTCTCTAAACACGTTTCGTAGAATTCATGTGCTTGTTTAATAACATTATCCCCACCCTTTTATTTTTTTTATTTCCTTTAATCCAATTTTTCTGAGTGATAAAATTTTCTTAATTCCCTCTTGCAGCGTCATTTTTATCATCAATATTAGCAAAATGTTATCATCATTAATTTTATGAAAATTATTTTTGACAGTTTTCTTGAAGGTAATGTGTTGACTTTTAAAATCTTTCAAGGGATCAAAAAATTAAATTTACACATAACTCTTTTATTTTTTAAAAAAATTCTTAGATAAGTAATAGCTAAATATTAAATTTTATAATTCTTCAAATATATGTTACTATAAGAAATTAAATAAGCAATTACTTCCCAATGACGTTTCGTAAGGTAATTATATTGGTTATCTCAGCAAATAATATATTTATATTCGCCAAGTTATGCCAAAAGTTTTAAAAGCGAAATTTGTTTGGACGAGAACATCTCAATCAAGCCAAATTATGCAGAAATATTTTCTAAGATAGCCATGGAAATCTCAGAATTGTCAAAAAATCTTAATAATTTGATCACAATAAAAGTATTTCACGAATTTCCCTAATTACATATAAATTACTATAATACATCAATTGATTAACAAAATACTGCTTAGTTTTATAAGAGTTTTACATTAAAAAAGCCAATATAAAATATATTTATTGCTGCTACAACATATTTTCAGAAACAGGTGTTTGGAAAATGGTCTAATGTAATTAAAAGGCACTAGTCTCTTAGCTTCTAAAAGAAGAAAAAAATTGTTCGTGATACTTCATGAACATCTTTACGTGAAATAAAGTTTTTCATCAACTTTATTCAACATGCCTTTCATTCCACAAATACTACTGCGACAAGATGCAAATCACAAAAATATACTGCAAACTGTAAGACACAAATTCAAACTACTAAAAATTCTATTTTTCATCAGTTATAGAAACATTTATGAATAAATGGACAAGTTAAACGATTTATTAAAAAGTACAAGATTTATCTGCCAAATGATATTTTATTAAAATGTAAACGTTTTTTGTAAATGGATTACATTATTACGAAAGAGCTTTAAAATTTTTCTTTCTTGGAATTTATCACAGTTTTAAAGATTCAAGCGATATTTTTATTGTCCAATACAGAATTGCTAAAATTCCTTTATTTTTTTTTTATTTAAATAAAAATTATTTTTCATAGATCTAATATTAAGGTAAAATATCTTTTGGTTGCATTTTTTTCGCAAGATTTATTTAAAAGAGAAGAACAGTATGAGATTGCATTTGCGATAATAAAAAAAAGTCTCATATCGCTTTATTTATTTTTTTTACATAAGTATTTTAAAAAAAACTAAAAATTAAAATTGTTGCTAATTTCTCATAATGTAAAGATTATTACTATTTTTCTCGCTTTGGATCATATAGAACATTTTTTTTTACCTTCGAAACAAGAAAAAATGTGAGAAATAACTCAAATAAAATACTACACAAAATTTCATTCCATTTTGTGAAGTCTTTTCAGATTGTGTAAAATCTTTTCAGAAAATTCATTAGTGAAATTTATGCGCATTAAAACATACCATGAGCAACGATTAGCATTTTAAAAATATCAGTTTGTGAAAGAACAGTAAGCAGTTAGAAAAAAAAATATAGTCCTACATCAAAACGCCTTCATATCCTTATAACATCATGCTGCTTTTTTGATAATTATAAATTAATTTATTCCGATAAAGCAGTGCTTCTTAAACTTTCAATATTTGTGACCCAATATTCAGTCTTAATTTTCATCACTCCCCCTCCATACAGTAACAATGTATTGAATTCAATAATGCTATACTTTGATGCTAAAATTACAATATATAAAAAAATTCATCTCTTAAGTACTCCCAGTATATACAAACGTCTCGCTCAGCCAGTGCATTAACTGCCCTTGATGTATACATACATCTTTCTGAAGTATGATCTTTTCAGTGCACTCCTATCCATAAAATTATTAAGAAGGCTTTAAAATGCAATAAAATGACTTAAAAGTGTTTGCGGAAGATTAACATCTATCAAAAGACTTGTGATTCCTTCCTTTTGAACCATCTCCTCCTTCCAGGGGTGTTTGTGGAACCCCAAAAAATCCCCTGAAACTTTTACGGACTTACTACCGACATTTTGGAGTTTCGAGAAGGGTGGGGGGAGAAACGAAAAATTACAATTATGAAGTATTGAATGACCTAATTATAAAAGTTGAATGAATTACTTTTTTTTGCAAAATTAATAACCATAAATTTTCAAACATATAATTTACTACATTTTATGTAAATATTTATCCAGCAAACAAAATTACCCAGATGAAAGTAAATAATTCATTATTATTCTTACTTCCTTTTGAACGACGATCCCCGGAATTTCCGGGTATCGAAGTTCAAAATCCCCGGAATTCCGGGGTTTCCCCGGAGCACAAACACCCCTGTCCTTCTCAATATATCACACACGCTCATCTCATTGGGAAGCGAATCGTGTAATTTTTAATCGGCATTTAGGGATTTATTATAAACCGTACAAATTATCAAAATAAGTGTTAGTTTTTGTTTTTAATTTTGCATATGACAAGCCCGTGGAGTTATTATTAAGCTTGCTCTTAATTTAGTAATGCAAATGTAAAAAAAATTACAGTTAAAATTTCCTTGACATGTATGAAATAAGGTAGGACAACAGCATTTACTGGAGTTATAAAATAACTCATACCTACAATTTTTTTGTATTATGTTCTATAAGAAACGTAACGAAATGCATAATTCTCTATGTTGTATTTGTTGTTTTTACTAATGCCACCTGATCAGCAAAGGCCGGATCAAGGCCAACGAAATTCATCATAACAAATGTCTTAGTGAAGCCTGTCGTTAGCCGTAGCTTTGAGCACCATACAGGAAACAGAATGATTTAGCTCGATTTCACCCCAATTTTGAGAGAAATCACCCTGAGGGTGGTCAGGGGCCTCCCACCAACCGCACGAAAGGACTTGCGACTCAACGTCTATTTAAAGTATCCTCATGCCGTGAAGACACTGTACATTTACAAACATCATGTCTTCTCCGGAATACGAACCCAGTCCCAACGACACAGTAGTCAGCGTCGCTAACCACGATACCGGATGGGCGACATTATTCTCTATAAAGCATCCAATGCATATGATTTGGGATTGTCAAAAAAATATTTAACTAAACATGATTCATTAATTTATTTAACATATTGTTTTATCTTATAAATCATTTTATCTTTTTTAGAAGTATTTAAATGTTAATCGTAATATAAGATTTTATCAAAAAAGCTGATAAAATAAAAAATAAATATAGATAACTGTTTTATATTTAGATTATTTTTTTAGTTTTCACTTTACATTGTTAATTCAAATTAATATATCAAACTGTGTCAGAAATTAGCTCAGGAAAGAAAAACGTGTAAAATGTTAGAAATCACTAAATGTTTTTGTTAAGGATTGATTTCATCCAATTATAGTGTCACACTACAACTGTAAAACTACATTCCGTTGTCGAACTTTGTGAATAAAAATTGTCAGATGAGAAAAATGATAGCCGCATTTCAAACTCAACACTCACATCACTAAATGCAACCATTCATAAAAAAAATTTCAATTGGAAGCATTTCTGTCAACATTTAATTTTTTTTTGGAAGATATTGAATGCCGAAATACAAATTTCAAATATTAATCAAAGTACATATAAGAAATGATATAATATCCGGATAAATATATTTTTTATCTCAAATATTAAAAGAATATATACAAGACAAAAACATATAAAAAAGCACGGCACACAATTATTTTTTTCCTCGCAAGACGTAAGTTAAAATGAAAATGGAATCATCTAGTGTGGATTCAATCTTATATCGAATCACCCTTAAGCATCTTATGTTTCATTTTGAAGAAAAGAAATTTAATCATTTTATAACCTTTTCACTCCAATATTATTTCTATATTTTTTGTTAATTTATTTACCTATTTATTTTACTTACCACTTCATTTTTTTACTTCTCTAAGCGTACAGATTTCTGGTGATACAAAAACACTATATCCACAATTCCTTATTTGTGTGGCATAGAATATTTCTTTTCATTTCAAAAAGAAAAGATCGTATTTTCGTCTTCTAAAGTGAAATACATTATATCTTAGTTTTATTGTGTTAGGGATCTTTGTTATTGCGTTTACATTTCGTATCTTGTTCTGTTTTCCGAGCTTTTGAATAACTACTTTTTTATTAACATTCTCTTACGATGCAGAATAATACATATATGGATTTTACATTCTTGTCAAAAATGTTGATCTTTCCTAAAATTTAAGAAAAACGAAAATCAAATATTATGATATTCCATGTGTTTCCTTTTTTTATAACATATTTTTCTGCTACGTATTTTCCAAAAGTTACTCCAATATCAGCTTTTTTCATTTATTTCCCGCAGTTTTAACTGAAATTTGTTTCTTAAGATAAAATTATAATAAATCACATTATACGTAAATACATCATCAAACTGTAGTCCATCGTTTATTGCTTTAAATTTTGTAAACAAATGACTGTAAACTTTTAATATTATTTAATACTTCGCAACAAACACAAGTTATTAGAAGACATTAATTATATGATTAGTTATATAATTATGATTATGATTATATGATATGACACATTAATTATATAATTATTGCTATTTTTACAAGCATCAGAAAAATTTAAACCTTATACAAATAAATATTTTTTTAAAAAAAAGTTTACAGAAATTTCACAAGATAGCAAAAAAAATTATTTTTTAAATATTACTTATATAATTCCTAATACATTATTACAAAGCGTTAGAAGTTAATAGTTTAAACTAAATGTAGTAAATTCGAAGTTGGATTCAGCGAAATCTCCGTTAGTGGAACAATTATTTATTAAGATAGATTGCACACAAACAACACATATCACTAACAAAAATTATGGGCAAAGAACATGAACGTTTTTTCATAAAAAACTATATTCTCTCCTCACCTAGCCTGTACTGAAGATAAGTGGTCACTAGATGGAGCTTTTACCGCATCAGACAGTCAATTACAGTTATGACAAAAGTGGTAACATCATTGATTAACTTTTAAAATTTTATAATTTAAAAATTTAATATATTTGTAGAAAAAAATTCCAAATGTAGGGCTATTGTATTTCATCAAATCACAACAAAAATAACATCAAAATACAAATTTCTTACATTACTCAGTTTCAAATTTTAATTTAATTTTACTATGTATTTCAAAGATTTTACATAAGTACACTCATGGACAAAAAATATCACACCAAGAAATAATTGCAGGATCGTAACGAAACTTAGCATGAAGGTACATGTCGGGGAGATATGCAAATGATTAGAAATGCAGCGTGATTGTGCCTTACGTATAGCCGGTAGAGGGTCTTTAGCGTCGTTCTCCGGGGAGCATAAAACAGGTGACCAAAACTTGTTTGAATGTGCTGAATCTTTTACAAAGGAAAAGCTGAGGTAGAGATGCCTTTACGCCGTTTTCGAACACAATATGAGCAGATGTCGCAGTATGAGAGATGTCATTTACACGAAGACCAGGCTCAGGACGCCCTCGTCATACAAGTTGTCGAGAAGACTGCCACATGGTAAGAAATGCACGCGTACAGCCAACTGCTTCATAGGCCACCATCCAGGCACAGGGAGAACCTTCACTAGAGGCCTCTGTGTCTTTTCAAACCATACGAAGTCGCCCGGTTGAAGGACATTTGGAATCGCGGCGCCCATTTCGTGAGCTGCCATCGACGCCCACCCATCGACGCCGCCGTTTGGAGTGGTGCCGCGCACGAGGAACCTGGACTGCAGCGGAATGGATCCAGGTCGACTTTAGCGACGAATACAGATTCAATGTCAGCAGTGATGCCAATCGTGTTCGTGTGTGGAGACCCCGTGGTGAACGTCTCTATCTTGCCTTTACTTTACTGCCACAGACCGCTCCCACAGCTGGTGTGATGGTATGGGGTGCCATTGCCTACAATATACGGTCCGCACAGTATTGATCCGTGGCACCGTGACAGCCCAGCGGTATGTCCATGACATCCTGCAACCACATGTGTTGCCACTCATGCAACGGCTCCCTGGGGCCAGTTTTCAACAAGAGAATGCTCGGCCTCACACGGCAAGGGTGTCACAGGACAGCCTCCGCACTGTTACTACCCTTCCTTGGCCTGCCCGATCCTCACAAATTTGTCTCCAATCGAGCCTATCCGGGATCATTTGGGACGGCGAGTTAGGCATCCCACGAGTTTGAACGAACTAGAGGCAAGGTTACAGTAAATATGGAATGAAATGTCTCAAGACATCATACAGAACATGTATGTCATTGTATCGCATCGTGAATTCGGCCTAGAGAGGGTTTAACAGGGTACTAAATCTTCCGGGTTTTTTTGTCTTTTTCTCTGAAATAACTGTTTCTTTTCTTTTCTTTTTGACTTTCTAATCATTTACTTATACCAAAGTAATCATTACGTATGTAAAATTTCGTTCCATTTTGACGACTCCTTCTTGGTGCGCTAATTTTTTTGTCCATGAGTGTACATTACTCCCTTTTCAACTACATCACTTTAAATATTTTACACTAATTTTAACTCTATCATTCGTTATTTTATCACTTTCTATATTTTAAAGAAAAGTTCTTACCCTGTATTTTTATTTAAATAAAATAGCAACAACTAGCAAAAAGGTAGCTAATGATAATTGATATAATTGAACAAACTCGAAATGTTCAATATATTTTTGAGACAAAATGATTTTTTATATATATTTGTTGATATAAGTTCTTCGAGTAATGGGTTTGGGGAAAAACATCTGAACATTAAAATTTTGATTGTTTGTAATGTATCTGCAAATGACATATAACAGGGATCGACAGCCTATGGCACGCGTGCCACATTTGGCATGAGGTACAGAATTCTCAGTCGCACTCAACACTATTCTACAAATTTAACAATTCTGGAGTGGAAAGAAACTGATAATTTTGAAATAGAGCTTATTGTACTGACAACTTAAGAATTACGGAAGCAAAATTTACGGAGTTACGAAAAAAATCTGAAAAATAACTCTAATGATAAATCTACAGTTATTTTAAATTATAGGATGCGGTTTATAGGGAGATTAAGAAAATTACATGTACTCTCTTTTTTGCTTTTGATCTACATATCTGTGGACAAATCCTTTCTCAAACAAAAAATATTTTGAGTCCACAAAGAAGTTATTTAACAAACATCCACATTCATACGTCAAAATGAAAGTAACAAGTTATATCCCTCATATTGTAATATTATGTAGAGCGGTGCAGACAGAATGTTCACATTAAAATTTTTACTTATTTGACTATGAATTGAAGGAATAATTATATTTAATGGTTTTTTTATTTTGAAATAAATATGTTTAAGAGCTGTATAACACATAAATAAAATAAATAAAATTATTGATATATTATGTTCAAAGAATAGTTATAATTTATGTTATTATTTTATTTTAACATATCTTAAAATTATGCATAATTGATGTATAATAAAACTCTAAATCTATATCTTCGACCTCTATTCCCTAATTCGGCATGCATTGTAGCGACATTGTGAATTATTTCAAATATTTTCTACTAACTTATGAGTCATTTTGGTAGATTGGTGTGGCACGCCACAACTCTGCAAGGTTTCTCTGACGCTTAGAATATAATAACTCATAATTAAGACGAGTAAAAGAATCACTGAAGTATAATTAATCGAATCAGATACAGTGAAATACATTTAACCGGAAAACGCTTAAGACGAAATATAGGTTAACACGAAATAATACAACGATCCCAACAAAGTACTATGAATTTAATGCATTTTTACTCTTAACTCGAGACGAAAATCACTTAACATGAAAAGATTTCCCTTCTGGAAATGAACAAAATACGGAAAACACCAGCCGAGCAGGCGAGATTTAAGAGGAGTGGGAAATGAAAGAGAAATAGTTTTCCACGTTCTGTAGAAAAGAGCCTTTCGCTTTGAAATACCCTCGAAATTACCTTTGTCATGAGCCTATTTTGTGAATCTAAGCTACTTTCATCCTCGCTCTACAAACTCTACACCCTTAAAGAAAATTAGTAATGTTGTTCATGTTACCACATCATCCGAAATGAGGAACATCATGAAATTATGCGCATTTACTTAGATGCCTATTCCAATGGTGAACTGAATGACAAAATGAATAGCATCGAACAATTGGCTGACAATTTGATGTTAAAATAAATAATGCGAAAAAAAATATTGATTTCCAAAAACTTAATAAATGTTGTTTTTTTTTTTTTCGAAAAAATTTAAAATTTTGTATTAAACTTCAGAGAGATCTTATGAATGTTTTCATTTCATTGAGTTTTATTAAATACATTCATGACTACTCGTACATATCTATGTAAATAAAATGTACTCTAATAACTTAATTTTATCGAATATCTCTTTTATTTCCTTAAACAAGAAAAAATATTTCAGTCCCTTTGTTTCGCGTTAAATGATTTTCACTGTAGTCAGTTATTTTTAGAGAGAGAAAAAGAAAGAAATATACAAAAATATATTAGTACATGGATTATCTTTGTTTTCTAAAAATAAGCAAACAGTTTATCCTTCTGAGACATATATAACGTAAAAAACTATCTGACTTAAAGAAAATAGTCTTAAAACATCTAACCATTACAGTATGTGAGTAAATTCGTGGTTTCATATTTTAGGTTAGAATAAGAAAAATAAAGTGATAGATGTATACATTTCTATCTTTCTTTTATGTCAGAAACATAGCACGAACCTCGATTCAATAAAATAATGAGTACTATCAAAGAAAATAAGATTTTCCAACTCTCTTTCGTATTTCTATTCTGAAAAGATACATTTCCCTTATTTTTGAATGAAAAAACTAAAGCACATCACGTTAAAGTTACAGTCACGTACGCCTCAAATTTGGAGAAAAAGTAGAATAAAAAGTAAATAAAATGTTTTAAAGGCTGTCAATTTGTGTCACCGAAGAAAACTCTTGCTGCAGACACTAAGTCCCTCCGGGGCGAGGTTTAACCATGCAGTTGAATGACTAGGCCACGTTTACAAGATTATTATGTAAGAAGAATTCCGATTGTGTGTTCAGCATGAAAATCCGGGCGCTTTTAGAAGCTCTAGAGTGTCAAATCCGTTATCGTTACACAGCTTTTTCTATCCGAGTTAAGTGTGCATATGTAACTCTTATTTTACGGTATAGTTTTAGAAGTATTGTACGCCTGCCTTCTGAGGGGGAAAAACTATTTACCTTTAAATGGTGGAATATTCCAGTGAAAATCTTTTTAACGAAATAGTGCGAATAAATTCTTATCAATAATCAACGCAGGACAGCGTTTCTCAAACTGTGGGGTGCACCCCCAGGGGAGACGTGATAACTCTGCGAAGGGGCCGCGAGCATATTGAAAAATCGAAAACAAAAGATTATGGAAGAAAATTATTAAATGTACTGAAAGCAAAGAAACAAAATACAATCCTAAAATAATAAAAAATAAAATACTTATTTACTCTGATATAAAATGATTTCAATACTGCACAGGCAATATATTTTATAAGTAACTTAACAATGCTAAGGTAAGGACATTTTTTAAAATTACCAGTGACGCCATGGGCTTGCCATATAAAAATTATATTCAAAAATTAATATTTATCTTCATAATTTGTACTGTTTAAAATTAATTCCATGCTGAATTAAAGTTACGCAAATCGCTCGCCAATGTTACCGTTTACCACGTAGGCGCGGGTATGTAATGTATTGGGGGGGGAGAAAAGGAATTAAAAAATAAGCAAATCCCCTATGAAATAAGTAAATCCTCCGCAAATACTGTCAAGGTCATTTATTGCATTTCAAAACCTTCGGAATAATTTTATGGATAGCAGTACACAGAAAAGATTGTACTTCGGAAAGACGTATATGTACGTCCGGGACAATTATCGTTTTTGTTGAGCGAGACGTTTATATACCTCAGTGGTGCTTAAGAGGTTGAAGTCGTGTTGTAGCATTAGTGTCAAAGTATAATGTTACTGAATTCGATACATTGTTGTTATTTGTAAGGAGGGGGCGATGAAAATTATGATTGAATATTGGGTTACAAATAGTGAAAGTTTGAGAAGCACTGGCGTAGGACAATAAAGATAATTTCTTTTAAAAAAAACGTGTGCTTATTTCAACTTTATTCTTAGGTTTATTAAAGTAAGAAAATTCTTAGTAACACACACATACAGCCTAATTTAGATGTCATCTGGTTTTCTCCGTAAATATATCTTTATTTTAATGGAGTTTTTTTTAAAAATTTATTAGTAATTTTTTTTGCCTCTATGAACATATTTTAAAGATTAAAAGTACGGTAAAAAAGTGGAAGATAGTCTCTAAGGCAGAGATGTAGCTACCACTGTATCAGCCGTATCAATGGTATGGGGCTCCTAAGCTACAGGAGCTTAACATATGTAAATACAAAAACGACACTGGCGTAGATAATCTTGAGTGGCCTCCAAAAACATTTTGAAACAGGGCCCCACTCAAGACTAGATACGCTAGCGCCCCAAGGTATTATTAATTTTGCAGCCTAACCTATTACATGAGGCCAAGTTCCTTTCTGAATATTCAGATATTATATGTTATACCCAAGGAAAGAAACTTTCTATAAGTGCTTTTTAGACTTTTTTTTATTTATTATACATCCTATAAATTATTGAAGGCAATACAGAAAACAAAAATACATAAATGGTTTGGTTTTACACGAATGAAAAAATATCAATAATTATTTATAATGGAAAATTTCATCTAGATTGAAAAAAACTGAAAATATTACATGAGTAAGTGAATGTTTATTAATGAATCAACATAAGGCCAATCAGGTTTCGTTCTCATCAAGTGACAAGAGAAACACCCTGAGTTGGTGCCCTCTCTCTAGACTATCACACCACATTAATGTGAGGATTTTGAGCCACAACAGATTTGTTATGCACCAGCTCCTCTACATGAAGAGTCTTTAGTGGCACTAGTGCTCGAACTCGGGACACGCCGGCCATGATCTCGTGACCATAGCCTCTCGATTACACAATGGCTATGTTTTTATTTTAATATAAGCCCTAATAAAACTCTTAAAAAATCAAGGATGTTCATATAAAGAGATGAAATTTTATAATTCCCGACAATTGTTTTACGGAAAAGAAATTGATATTAATGTTCTTATTGAAAAGACATTGGAAAAATAGTTTATGAAATTTATTTGACACTTTCAAAAGCGTTGAATATACTCAACAAAAGACTCTCTTCTTTCCAATCTTCTTTAAAAATTGACTGTGTCGATACTCGGAACAAATGACCACGACTTCAAATTCAAATGCTCTCGATATTCACGTACTCACATACTTACATCCATAATCAAGTACTCACATTCTTACTTTCATATTTACATGCTCTCCATATTCACGTACTCATATTCTTACTTCCATTTTCACACACACACACACACATGTTCTCTTTATCCACGTACTCACATTCAAATAATTGCACTTATTTACATACATCCATATGCACATGCTCTCCATATTCACGTACTCATATCATTACTTCCAAATTCACATGTTCTCTTTATTCACATAACCACACTTATTTTCACATAATCAAATTTTTATTTACATACATCCATATGCACATGCTCTCCATATTTACGTATTCATATCCTTACTTCCAAATTCACATGTTCTCTTTATTCACATAACCACACTTATTTTCACATAATCAAATTTTTATTTACATACAGCCATATGCACATGCTCTCCATATTCACGTACTCATATCCTTATTTCCACATTCACATGTTCTCTTTATTCACATAATCGCACTTATTTTCACATAATCAAACTTTTATTTGCATACATCCATATTCACATACTAACATCTATATTCACATACTCACATCCATATTCTTATACTGACATCGATATTCGCATAATCATTTTTATATTGACATAATCATATTTATAATCACATAATCACATTTATATTCACATAATCACATTTATATTCACATAATCACATTTATATTCACATAATCCCATTTATATTTATATACTTACATCCATATTCACATGTTCACATCCTCACACATCCATGTTCTCATAGTCACATTATTCTTCACATACTCACATCTGCATTCACATACATCAATATTTACTTACTCATATTCACATTCCCATAGAAATCTATGTTTAGAAAGGTTTGCTTAAATCAAGGATATTCCATTGTAATACAACTTGCTGCAAAATGTATTAACATGAAATAAATTCTTTCCAACTCATATTAACCCCTCCTTCCCAGATATAATAATCATATTTTCAAGATCTCCTATTTTTAAACCTCTTACATCACACAATACCTCAATTCAAATCCTCTTTGAGCTTACCTACAGCATTACCCAACATATAACAAGATCCCTTAAAATAAAACTCTCCAAAGCTAAATAAATACCACTTAAGTCACGTCTCTAAGCCGTAAAGGCGAATATCATACACGAATCCGGCGAATATGAGTATCACACATAATCTCCGAAGAGGGAGTCTCTATTACAGGTCGAATGAAATGATACATAATAAACTAAGACATTCATTGATCCATAGATTCTCTCCAAGCAAACAGGATGCTATGATACAGGATTCAGGAAACGTATATATAGGAGTAAAGTCTCACTCTTGCTGCAATATTGTCAGGCATCAAATCACAAAATAGGACACCCGTGACCAATTATGAGGGCCTTATGTTACAAGACAATGGCAGTCAAGTCAATATCTGTATCTCAAGGCAAGGTAAGCGTTTGGCGTAAGTTAGTGTGTTGGGGATCCATTTAAAGAATGATAATTTGTCAATTTGTGGCAAATAAAGAGTATATAAGGCTTAGTTGGCTGATGAAAAAAATGTTCCCATAAGTCTTAATAACAGCTGGTTTGATTATTAACATTAAAATATCTGATATACCGTAACTTATAACGCTCAAGGGTTTTAACATTGTATATTTATTGAGGTGAAATTGTGTAGATTTATTGCAACATTACACTTGCGTAGGTATAAAACTTTTCTTTAAAAGTAAAACATTATTTTCTTATACATTGAAGTAAAGTTCATATTTAATGAAGTAAACATTTCTAACCAACGGATGTATGTGTTATGTTAAAAATTTAAATAGTTCAAACTTAAAAGTAATTTTAAGAAAAATCAGAGTTAAAATCCCCCTCCTCTATCTTAAAATATTGTTTTCTATATTTAGCTACTTTCTAAATGTGTTTGAAACAACATTACAGTGAATTAAGTTGTATTATATTCAAAAAATATAAAATATTTGTACCAATGGTACACTAATTTATAATATATACACATGTATAGTAAATAAAAATGTATACGCAAAGAGAGTAAATATTTATTTAACGAATAGTATGCTCTATAGTGTAATACATTCACTTTACTTGCACTAATTGTTTCTTGTTAATATCAATTTTTGTGTAACATAAGATTAGTGCGCAATTCCTCCATACCGCGAATAGTTATACATTCATGAGAAAAATTAAGAAATAATAATAATAATATTTTAATAATCTACAAAACAAATTCTTTCATAAAACTGTCTTTGAGGAATGTATTAGCATTTCATTATCATGCAAATATATATATATATATATATATATATATATATATATATATATATATATATATATAGTCTTATTTTCTACAAGCAAGAGATAACATCCAACAATCACATTCGAAAAACACAAAGACAGTAGGAAAATCACACAATGAAAGACACATGAGCAAACGAATATATATATATATATAGTATGTATATTGCATAACATATTTTTTTTAAATTTTAATTTAAAATTAAAAAAAAAGCATTTGCAAAAGAAAAAGAGAAAAAAATTATTATGATAAATTATACATCATCACTTTAGAAGGAAATAACAGATCAATCATAAAAAAATCTCATTGCTAAAGAGAATCATTACTACCATCAAATTACACTCCATAAAGGTATCGTCGCATAAAAAATCTTTTGCAAAACAAAATTTATTTTTACAGAAAAGAACATGTCGGAAATTATTTTTCTACATAGTTACCGCCGTTGCTCAGTCATTTTTCATTTTGGGAAACCAACTTGTCCCTACCATCTTTAAAGAAAGATGACGACAGTGAACAGTTTCTGAAATTTGTAGAAATTCATTACAAAGCAACCTTGTTGTCAACCAAACCATCATTAGCAATAGAAAACCGCCCACCCCGTTCTTCGTCAAGAACACTGAATTGTCGAACCCCCTTTCTTACTATTTAAACACTCTCAATACATTTTTATCATAAATCTCTTCAAGTTGACGATAAATTTTAACTAGTGAAACGATTCCCGCCTCACAGCTGTGAATCGGCTTCTTTGTGGATCACCACACGTGCATTGTCACCTGCAACTTTAAAACTATTGCGCGGTCTTATCTTGGATCGCCCCGACAATCTTTGAACCACGAAGGACCCCTTTCCGCCCACTAGCCGAATGTAACTGGAAGCTAAAGACGCTAGCCTCTGTCATCCCCGAAGCTAGAGAGGGCAGAGAGAGAGAGAGAGTGGCAGATTGTTTGAAAACTTCGCTACAAACAAACCCCAGACAATTCCTCCCTCACCAACCACATCATTTGAACTTTAATAATCTATTTAATAAGTTTAATGACTTCAATGCATAATCTGTAAATAATAGCTGTGATGTAAATAAAATAAATATGTAAATTACTCAATATCACGCTACCGTTATTTATCTCAAGCGTTACACTGGCTTGCGTTAAGAAAACGGATTACAGAACATACTTCACAGGCGGAGAGATCGGAAGTCGTCTTAAACATTTTGAACGCTCCTTACGGGTAAGAACCACACAATCTGGCTCTAAGGGCGTCAATGTACTGACAACTAACCAAGAACACGTGTGCGCAAGGGTAGAACTGCAAAACTACCCCTGTGGCTGAGGTAGAACTCAACGATTCTAAGTTTCTGGACACTCCTGGTATTTTTGAATGCTTTAAGCTGATAAAAAACAAATATCCTCTATTTGACAACTCTTTTACTTTTTCTGAAAAAGACTAAGTTTTAAAAATTTATCACAATTTGTGACGGGCTCACGCGTCTTTTCTTCAACATGTCCTTTGGGTTCTGTGGGGGCAGAATTAATGGCAACTATTTTCCTACCAAATCCAAGAAGTGAAGCATGTAAGAAAGATGCAAATTCGGAAGCTTTTAAATATCTGAAGTTAGAATAAGCGGTATAGCAATTAGAGGAATGTAAACAGTTCGTGGTTCAAGAGTGAAGAAGTTGTAGATAACGTTACGTGGCGAATAGTAGGATTTATACGTGAAGTGATCTATCGAATCAAGGTGCATACCATTGCACTCGTGTCATAGTACGGTTTCATCTAGGTGTTATAATAGTTACTTCGAACTACAGCAAGGTAGGATTGATTATTTAATATTAGTATCGGCGATATTATTGGAATTGAGTTTAGGAGAGTCAGTTTTTGATAGTGGTCCAGGTTAGGTTAATTTGTTATTATCTATAGATTGTGTGTTGTGTGTTTTGTCATCGTAGATTCTCTCACATAAATTATTATAATCTAATTTATTAAAGCTTTAAGTTGAAAATCTTAATAAAGCTATATTAAGATTATGTATGCTTCTAGTTCTTCCGTTAATCCTACACCTCTAGCTCACGCTGATCACCAAAGAGATAATCACCCCAGGGGCGATTATTACAAATTTCATCAATTAATTTATCTTTTTTTTTTCAAAATTCTTTGTTACTTATATTTTTAATGGCATTGAACTGCATCATAACTATAATATTTAAATTAACGAACTGAATAAAAGCTTTAAGAACGCTCGAAAATACGACACACCTCAATAATCGATGTCTCTTGATGAATCATTGATTTGCATATTATTGTTTGGTAACTTCAGCAAATATATATATAAATATATATATATATATATATATATATATATATATATATATATATATATATATATATATATATATATATATATATATATATTGATGATTATCATCAGCACGTTGTCACAGGAGACCTTAGCATCGTGAAAGATGATTTGTTAAGAAATTTTATGGAAAAAGGTACCGGTTTTAGACTGATGATCACAAAAAATAAATCTAACGTTATGAAACAAATCATAAAAGATTTAGATAAATTCTACCTTAAAATGGCAATTAAATACGGAATGCCGATTGAAGCATTCAATCAATTTAGATCTTATGTAGCAACAGAAATTCAGGAATTAGATTTCACTGTTGAAAATGAAATTATGTATAAAGATCTTAAATCATCAATAGTAAATATCCAAAATGACTTCGTGATTACATATGTTGATAAGGTCTCTGCTAATTATGCCATAATTTGTAAATATTATTACAGTAAAATATTAAGTAACCACATTTTAAATAATAATTCATTTTAAAAATCAATTCACAATAATAGAGAAGATGATAATCGTCTTTTAGCTTTGAACAAAAGACTGAATATTCATCTAAATAATATTAAATATCCAAATTTAACACCAAAATTTCATAAAAGCCCTATAAAATTCCGTAGTATCACTAATGGATACAATACATATATCACGAAGTCTGGGAAGATCTTACAATCTCTTCTTCAAAATCTAATTGATAATTTACAAAACACGGCAATAATTAAAAATAGCTTAGAGATTGCTAGAGTTACTAAGGATATGTTGATTTTTTCTATGCATGGTTTTGATTTCGAGGACCTTTTTAATTCTATAGATATTGACGATATGATTAAGGTTCTACAGTTAATTTATGATAAATATGTGAATTATATACTTCAATGAAAAAAGAAAAATTTGATATTCTTGTTAACCTCGTATTAAAAAAAAATTTCATTACATTTGATCAGAATCTTTATAGACAGATCAAAGGATTACCTCAGGGTGGTCCAGCTAGTAATTGTTTAGCGAACCTATATTTACATTTTTTTGAAATAGATCATGTTGTAAATGATTCTTACTTAATTTATCGTTATATAGATGATATAATAATTTTTGGTAAAAATAGTGAATACAAACCAAATATTACGTTCTACCCTGATAATCTCACAAGCTCCTTAAAACTAACTTCAACTCTAATATGGTGGAATTCTTGGATTTAGACTTGCATCTTATTAACAATAATGTAGTCAGTAACATTTTTGACAAAAGAGATTCGTTTAAGTTCCATTTAATTAAAATTCCCGTATGGAATAGTAATTTACATATATCAATTTACAGAAATATCATTTTGAATTTTTTATTTAGAAATGATAACTTAACTACCCACAATGTTGTTTAGATCATGAATACCCTTTTAATTTCTTAAGAACTTATATTCATCACAAATACATTAACCGTCTTGCTACTTCGAATTCCAAAACCACCACACAACAATAGGATTTCAAAGTCAGCATGTTAGTGGTCTTGCTGTGAAGATTATATCATAACACTCATATCACAGTTTACATTTTTTCCACACACATCTTGAACATCTTACACATTGTTGACAACCAACCAAATTAGAGCCTAGCAAATTTACATTTTTGACAACCAACCAATTCAAATTTTACCATATTTGATTGTCGTCATTTTATACCTGTCTTTGCTGGATGGTTTAAAAGTCAGCTCAAAAGATGTGTTTATGTATTTTCGAATTTTTTAACTTGGTGAATAATTGATTTTCATTATTGGCAAGACACTTGATTCTCTTCGTAAAAGCTTTGTGAGTAAAGAAATTTTGTTAAATTATTTTTTGAAAGATACTTTTCTTATGTAATTGTTTTAGCATTTTTTCTACTTTTCTTACGAAATTATTTTGTGATTTTTCTGCATTAAGAGCTTGGGAGAGTTTGTTACATAATAGTAGTGAGTGGTTTTATCATGCTCTCTGAGTTATCCATACTCTAAAGTTTTGTTTATTTTACTTTATTTGGTTTTCCTACCGAGTTGCAAAGGGGGAAGGTTGGCGCCTTCAAACTAGTTTAACCCCACTTATTCGGTCCTAAGTGCGAAACTGCTTTCTGACTCGCTAGGTTCTTCTTTTTTGTAGTTTTTTTTATTTCTCTATAATTTTGTTCTTCATGTTCAGCTTTTATATTTTTATTACACTATTTCTTGTTATGTTCTTTATCTATTATTTCTTGTTTTTTATATATATTACATATTTCTTATATATATATATATATATATATATATATATATATATATATATATATATACTATATATATATATACTGGACAATTGCTAAGGACGGATCACAAATTGCTATGTAGCATAACATTAAGCGAGACATGAGGCCTAGTAGGATAAAATATAGTTGCCACACTGTTCAGACATTAGAATAAAGAATATTTATTGTTCTGGAAAGTACAAAAGCTGTGAAACATCTGAAAAAAAAAAAAAAATGTTCATTTGATCTGCGTACAGAGAAATGGAACAATGCATCTAAAAGTCAGCAGGCACCTTAAAGAAAGGTATCAGTACGGGATATGTCCACCGTGGAGTGTGATGCAACATTCCACACGTCGTACCATACTTTGCACAACATTATCCAGCAGCTGTTGAGGCAATTTATCCCATTCCTCTGTGAGTGCACGGATGAGGGTGTTCTTGTTTGTCGGAGGATAGTTTCGGCCAGCAACTTGCCTCCCCAAAGCATCCCACACATTTTCAATGGGGTTTAGATCTGGAGAACGCGCTGGCCATACCGTCTAGATAATCCTGAACAGCGAGTGTTCGATGACATGTTGCGTTGTCGTTCATAAAAACAAATTTATCACCGACAGCACCACGGAAAAGACGAACATGAGGAAGTAGAACTTCATCAATGTATCGTTGGCCCGTCATAGTCCCATTCGCAACCACATGTAGGCACGTGCGGCCATTGATCATGATGCCGGCCCACACCATGATACAGCATGTCTTATATCGTTCCTGTTCCTGGATATTTTCTGGATGATAAGCAGTACCACTCTCGCGCCAGATCAGTTGGCGTCTACAATCCGATGACAGACTGAACCTACTCTCATCTGAGAATAGTACGCATGCCCACTCCTGTTCAGTCCAATTGTGATGCTCACGACACAATTGCAAACGGGCAGTACGGTGCTGTCTGGTCAATGGAACACACACAACAGGTCTGCGTGCGTATAGTCCTCCTCCCCTCAAACGTCTGGCAACAGTTTTTCGGGAGATCTGGTTTCCTGAGGCAGCAAGAAACTGATTTGCCACCTGCTGAGCTGTGGTGCGCCTGTTCCTTTTTGCTGATAGGACGATATATCTGTCTTCTGCAGGCGTCGTACTTCTAACACGACCTCCCCCGTGCCGTCTACTACACATTCCAGTAGTTTTAAATGACTTCCACAGCCGTGAAACAACGCTCTGAGCGATGTAGAACTTTCTGGCAACATCTGTTATTTTTCGCCCTTCTTCGATCTTTCCAATAATTCGGCCAAAGACATGCCAAAAATTTTAACTTCGTCTATTAAATCTTTCCTGTAAAACTTTCGACTTGAAACAACAACTGTCCACACGCGTCAAAACCTTTAAAGCTCTTATGAACGCTATCACGTGATGAATAGACGTGGAAAAAAATTTGCATACTCATACTTCTTCTTACTAATATCCCGCACTTATTCTAATTTTCCACATTTTTCTTCCTTTCATTTTGTAGTTGCTATGGATGATAGTGTTATCCGTCCTTAGCAATTGTCCACCAGTGTATATAGTAATAAATTTATACTTATTGAAAAATTACAAAATTGTAACTTTTGATTTCAATATCACACACACAAAAATCTTTCTCATCACAACTGAAAGAGCACTTAAGTAATTGCAAAAAATGTTTGCCATTAAATAATGATTACTCTCAACTTTGCCATATCCCATCGAGAAAGGTATCTCCCATTCTGTAGTTTTATTTGTTAAATTTTTGTGTATTACAGCAAACAGTTTTGAGTTGCATTCATTGAACATTTAGCAACTGATGTAGCAAATAATGTTTATTTTTTTTCTCTTTCAGTCGTTTAAATAGCAACTTTGACAAAAAAGGGGAGAAGGGTACTCAGAGAAGATGAAATATTTTGTGCCAGCTGTTAAAATATTTTCAAACCATTGAAAGGCGTAAAAAATCTATTGTTCACCTCATTTTTTTTGTTCTTTTTAGATGCTCAAAATCATTAAGAAAAAAGGAATTGTCACATTGTAAGTTAAAATTTGCGGTGAAGCCAAGCCTTGAGTCTTTTACGAGTTTCCGTTTGTTTTTAAAACAAGATGAACACAATAAAACAGCAAAAATACTTAAAACGCTCTCTAAAATCTATTATTCAAAAGCCGAATAGTGCTTCTTCCTTCCCGTATATCATAGCATTTCAAATACTTGTTAAATTTCTGAAATCCCACGACACTTGTGATGGTGGTACCTTTGTTCCAGATTTTACTCATGCGGTGTAATAATAGCCATGGAATTTTCTTTCTGTTTTAAAACGACAATGCTTTATCTTTCAATTTTAAAATTCAAAAAAGAGGCTTTATTTAATAATATTTCATAAAAAAATGAAAATTATATAACGAAAATTGTAGATTTACAATGTTATTTAGACAGCTTGTATACAATTTAGTTTAAAAATGCAAGATGTAAGCAGTAAGAGATGGTTGCTTTGACTTTTCACAGAAATTCTTAAACATTTATTTGAAATTTTAATGGCTGGTTCAAAATATATATACACACATAATATTTTTTAAAGATTACACATTTATTACGTTTTATTACATAAAAACAACAAAAAGGAGACATTCGTATAACTTCCGATCAGTGAAATGGCTTTTAATATGTACTATTTCGATTTTAGTTAAAAGCCATGGTATACATTTTTTAAATTGCTATAACTTCGCTTCTATTTATATTATAGAAATTTAATATATATTTAAGTATATTTAAGAAAACCAGGACATCACACACATTCAAAAAATCAATTTTTCAAATTTAGTTCTAAATTATAGCGCATATTTTTTTTCTGAATCTATAAATGTATAACACTTATATGTTTGTTGATAAAATAATCTTAAATATGAAAAAAAGTAATTGAGAAAAATGTAAACAAACGCTTACAAATGTTTAGTTTATCACGTTTTCTCCAAAGTATAATTTTTTGCTTTTAGGTACACTTTAAAAAAAAACTATTGCCCTATATGTTTCCAAATTTTTATTCTTCTATACATAATACCTGGTCATATAGTGAACCTGTTTTTTTTTAGCCAAAGTTGCACATCGTTTTCTTAAAAAAATAGTTTTATGTGTAGAAAAGGGTAATATAAAATAGAAATTTTTCCAAAATTACAAAGATTTATAACTTTTTTAAAGAAACTTTCTTAATATTTTACTAAAAAAATTTGGTCAATATATTTTGAGTATTGTTTTATAAATGTGCAAAAAATACTTTACATATTTAAGTGGTATTTTTTTTAAAAAATGGTACCTAAACATAAGCATGTATTAGGAGATCTCAAAAATTATGTCCAAACTAATTTAAGGAGAAAAAAATTTTAACTAAAAAATATTTTTGACGTGAAAAGTCTTTAAAATCGCGCCGAAACATACGGGTACCAGGTTCAAAAAGTGGACCGTAACGAAAAGGTCTATATCATCGTACCTTACTAATTACAAAACTATTAGTCCTAGAAACAAGAATGTGGTGTGAATATTTCACTTATATAGTCAGCTCGCTGTTATGACCTTGAGTCCGGGTCTGGGTCGAGCGGGGCGGCGGGGGAGGGGTACTACGTTAAGGACAGTCGGTATGGTAAACACCTTCCAGAAATCGATTTTGAGATTTTGATATTTCTCAAATCTCCAAATTAAGCCCTTTCCAATGATATAACATACTAGTCAATTTTTGAATTAGAAGTATTTTAAAATGTTTTTTAAAAAATAATCAACTGATTTGCCACGCCTACTTTGACAGATAGAAATGTAAACATTGGCCTTTTAAAACTGAGATGCTCTTGCAAAGCCATTATCTGTTTTATTTATTCCCACGAAATTAACTGTAGAATAACTGCAAGTGTAACTGTTAAGGTTGTTTACCTATTTTTGGCGCTTTCGAACACGTTGTGTTTGAGCACTTGTCGTTTATTGATACTTAAAATTTCTGAAATTTTGAAATGCAAAGTTGCAAAAAGTTTTCAAGAAACGCAAAGGTAAGTATTATCCACGTAAGAATACTATTAATAGCAAAGTAAGTACCACTGATTGTAAATTAAATGCTCAAGCTGAACATGCACATGATTCAAAGCAGTCATGTGCAAAAGAAAAGAAAATTCCCGATTTAAATGAGAGTTTTTCTTCTTTTGGTGATAGCGTAGGTATTTTAAATGGAATCATAAATTTGAATATTCTTGCTTTTGTTTTCAAGAATGAAGTTCACTGTAAAATGTGCAACAGTGGTTTAGACATGCAAGTTTTAAAAGGTAAGTCTGGACTGGCTATTACGTTTGTCCTGAAATGTTTTGCTTGCCCATATCGTGTAGAATTCTCTTCTTCAAATTTTCATGAAGGAACACAAATTGCTACAATAAATACCAGGTTTGTGTATGCTATGCGTTCAATTGGAAAAGGTGCAGAAGTAGGGAGAATGTTCTGTGGCGTAATGAATCTTCCACAACCACCTACAAGGTTTTCTCCTTACGGTAAGCGAATTTTAAATGCTGCTAAACTTGTTTATGAGGATTCAATTCAAAATGCTGCGAAGGAAGCTATTTGTGAAAATGAAGGTAACAAAAATATAGCAGTAGCTGTAGATGGGACATGGCAGAAGTGTGGTTACACATCCTTGAATGGTGTAGTTACTGTGACCAGCATTGATACAGGTAAGGTGATAGATGTTGATATTCTTTCGAAATATTGCGCTTGTAAAAACTTGCCTTTTCATGAAAAGGATTGTAAAAGGAACTACGTTGGATCTAGTGGAGCGATGGAAATCAAGGTGCGTCTAAAATTTTTCAACGGTCATTATCTTTACATAATGCCCGATATATTACGTACTTAGGAGATGGGGATTGCAAAGCATTTGATGCAGTAAAAAAGAAAAACATTTATATGGAAATGAATATCCAATTGAAAAATTGGAGTGTATTGGCCATGTAATGAAGCGCATGGGAACAAGATTACGCCGATTAAAAGCTCAATTGAAAGGGCAAATCTTGTCAGACGGTAAGTGTTTAAGTGGGAAAAATCGTTTGACTGAACATGAAATTGATAACTTGCAGTCATACTATGGATCAGCTATTCGGAGAAATCAAGCTAGCAGTGTTCAACTGATGAATATCCTCAACATGGTTTTTGTCTTCATGGTGTCTCAGGGCCATTTTTCTGCATAAGTTATCAACTGATGAATATCCTCAACATGGTTTTTAATATTAAGAAAAATAAGGTAAAAAATGGGCCCAGGCTACAGTGCAGGATCTTTTTGATGAGGTAAGAAAAAGAAAGAAAAAAAATTTATACAAAAGCTACAGTGTGTGAGGTAAAAATTTATACAAAAGCTAATTAATATATTTTTCAAGTAATCTGTTCTTTTTTCTTTAAATCTACTGTATGCATGAATTGGAGACTTTTACTATATATTTCATATATTTTGTTGTGTGTTCTTATTCTTTATGCAAAATTTTTTAAATATTTCGTTGACATTTTTCACTAATGAACACATGTCGTAACACAGAAAATGACTATTTTTATTAAATTGTGTATTCATTTTTCTATAAATCTACCGTATGCATGAACTGGAAATTTTTACTATATTTTTCATATGTATTGTGTGTTTTTATTCCTTATGCAAAATTTTTAAATATTTCTTTGACATTTTCACTAATGAACACATGTCGTAACACAGAAAATGACGATTTTATTAAATTGTGTATTCTTTTTTTCTATAAATCTACCATATGCATGAACTGGAAATTTTTACTATATATTTCATATGTATTGTATGTTTTTATTCTTTATGTAAAAATATTTCTCAGACATTTTTCACTAATGAACATATGTCGTGACACAGAAAATGACAGTTTTTAATAAATTGTGTATTCCTTTTTCTATACTTCTACTGTATGCATGAACTGGAAATTTTTACTATATATTTCATATGTATTGTGTATTTATACAAATTTTTAAGCTTTGGTGTTCAATAGTTTTTTAGTAAAAGGTTTATAAATATCTAAAAATGCAATGCCTTTTTTCGTTGCACATAGCTTGTTTCATATATAACAATACATAAATTTCATGTTCAAGAAATCTGTTTTTATGTTTTTGTTGTTTTGAATACCATTTACCAAATATTTAAAGAAAATTTTTAATTCTGCTGCTGTAAAACATTGTGTTAACAGGTGAATATATAAAACACTAATGAAACTTTTCGAAATAGTGTATAATCATGTATTACCAAAGCCATATTTTCATGTATTGACACATTTTCACATGGTATTTATGATGCTTTATAGTCAAAATTTGATGAAAGTAATGTATCAGAACTGAAAATTCCTCAAAAATTGATACAGAATTTGAGTAAAATAATTAAACGCTAAAAATACCTCGATAGCTTAAAAGTGAAAAAATGCTATAAATGTATTTTCTGAGAAATCTAAGTATAAGAAAAACTAAAAAGCCTTAAAAGTAATAGAGAATAAGCTAATATTTAATAAAATAGGGCAAATACTTATTGTAATTCATTATTTTTGTGATCAAGTGCTTTTTTACACTAAAAATGCAATTATCTCAAAATGGTTGTTTTCAAACTGCGGGTACAGTTTTCTCAAAATCTACAGAATGAGTGCTCATGCAATTTTTACTGCACATAAATAATATGTAACTCTATATACTAAGCTTATTTTTTTGGAGATTTTCCTGAAATATTTTTGCTGAAAAGCAGTTATCGTAAAAAATTTGACAATTTGAAATTTCAAGGTGATACTTTTACGATTAATTTTTTGAAAAAAGTAAACAATATATTTTAAATATATTTACCAGTATTTAAATAAAAAAGCCTAATTAATATACAGACAAAATTTGAAGTTTATATATTTAACAGTTTCTGAGAAACTTGAACCTAAAATGGCTCAATTTAACATTGTCGGTATAGGCCCTACCGACTTCCCTTAACTGTGCGAAACCGGCGCTCTCGCTCGTTTCTATTCAGTGTAACTCGTGACTCCGACTTGATAGCGCGGTGATTCTTTCGTGTGTTTATTAAGATGATTGAAACCGATTGTTTCATACAAAAATAAGTGCAATTTGGACAGTATTTATATTAAAAATAACCAGAAAGTGATAAAAAATATATATAAACATTTGCTATGTCGGCCTCAGCTCGTGCAAGAGCCAGCCAGAAATATAAATCACGGCTATCGTTGGAAAGAGGGGGCTATGGGCCACACACAGGTACCCCAATGTCCGGCGCCGAGCGAACGAGACGGTTTCGGGAACGTCGCAAAGCCGACGCCGCGAGGAACTTTTCTGCTGCCGCCAACCTCGCGAGCACCTCTAACACTGGAATACCTGTACTTATGGACGTAACGAATGAACAGACTGCCGCCAACGTACAATAGATAAACCCAACAACATAATTCGCTTCGCAATGCGTTTGTTGCTTGCGCGTCTACCGGCAAAGCAGCCGTAAACTTGGGCGGCGTGACTGTACATTCCGCTTTCAAGATTACTCAATCAAGACGTATCGGCACTATAGCAAGAGAGGTGCTTCAAAATTACAGAAGTACATTCATTGGTGTGAAATGCATCATAATCGACGAAGTGAGCATGATTGGATGCGATGTGCTACATAAAATAAACCTGCGCTTGCAAGAGATCACTGGTGTACACGACCAACCGTTTGGCAATCTTAACATCATCTTCTGCGGAGATCTTCATCAGTTACCGCCCGTAAATGCTTCACCGGTCTACAAAGGGCCGCGAAACTCGATCTGTGGGCCAGTGTTGTGGTGATCGCTCAACTACTATCCGCTCGAATAGGTAATGAGACAAAGTGATTCCACCTTCTCGGAAAAACTCACGAAAATCGGTAACGGTGAGAGACTCGGTACCGAGCAAATTGCTCTGATCGAATCACGCTTCAGAAGTAGAGCTTGGTGTAAAGTAAACGTACCCGCGACTGTTCGCCTCTTTCATCGCAACCACGACGTTGACGCATATAACAACAACACTTTCATACCTGAGTTCGAAAATATTGCAGACGACAAGATGATTGGCTACAATACGCTAACGAAGGTCGCGACTGCTCGCCGCAACTTGCACAAAATGAGCATCGTAGAGTCGGGCGGCTTGCCGTACAGTTTAAAACTAGCTGTCGGTTATCCATATATGATTACTATGAACTTAGATGTTGAAGATGCACTAGTGAATGGCGTAATCGGTACGCTTAAGTATATAGAATATCTCACTGAAGACGAACAGGTGACAATCTATGGAACGACAGAAGTAGATGTTGAACCTCAGCCGTCAACCTCAACAAGAATTCGGAAGAGAGTGCGCCTTTGGCTGGAGTTTCCAAATCCAAGCATGGGCCAACTATGTAGAGTAAAAGCGAAGCCCCACGTTATGTTCAAACGTGATGTGTTATATTTAAAGTGGACACCTATTGTGACCAGAGCCGCCAACATACCGCTCGGTGGGAATATCAAGTGTAGACGTAACCAATTTACGGTTGTGTCCGCAAGCGCGATCACCATTCATAAGTCGCAAGGTGGCACATTCGACGAAGTCGTTTTCAACTACGATAAGTCACAACAGATACAGCTTGTGTACGTTGCGCTGAGTAGAGTAACATCGATTGACGGTCTGTATCTCACCAATGATAAAGACGATTTTAAATTTTATCACGGGCGAGGCAGCACGGCGCCAACAGTGAAAGATATTCGCGACGAGTACGATCGGATGGCCAATCATCGCCTTCCCACGTTGTCAATGCAAGCAAGAGCCTTCTGTAAGTGAGACGTCCTAGCCGAACGCAATGAAGACCAGTGTGTCTACCTACATCGACGACGGCAATTAATTTTGATCGTATCTGCTTTCAATACACAAAGTTTGGTTGCCCATGCAGGAGATATTGAAAGCGATAATATATTGATGAACTCCGATTATATGGTAATTAGCGAGACTTGGATGAATTGTGCGAACACTGTGATGATCAATGGCTTCGAACTAAGAGCAAGTAATAACACCGCACTTGAACATCGTACACATTGTCCGTCTACCTCATCTGAATTGCCGGTGCGAGTTTCTGAAGCCGGAGGTTCTACAATCTACAGAAACCTACAAAGCTCCACGAACTGTAGCGAAATCATAGTAAATGCAAACAAGTCATGCGGAAATTCAGTCTTGAGAAAACATAATGTCGGCGACATATGCTTGGTGGACGTTAAAGTCGATCTTACGCTGTTTATCCTCGGTGCCGTATATATACATCCTAAGGCGTCGGCTGAAGCTGTTAAGCTATGTCTTTATCAATCCCTCCTGCCATATTCAGCAAACTTAACAAAATTAATACCGAACTCTCAGCCAGACTTGGAGACTCCAATCGTTCTATGCGGCGATTTCAATTGCGATCCACAACAGAACAGCTATCTTGTTGAGTTCATGAGGAATGAATTCGGCCTTAACTACGTACAAACATCACCGACAACATTAGGCAATACCACTATAGACTGTACATTCACCAGAAATATTAATGTTGACATTATGCCGTATGTTTCTTATTTCACATATCACAGACCTATGTTAAATAAAATCGTTGTCGAATATTAATTGTAATAATAATTTATGTTTCTTTTATGTATCTGTTCTTTTTTATTAAAATACTTAAAACACCGTCAATCCTGTTTTTATTTATTTCAATCTTTTACTTTAAAAGCGATTCGCTAACATAGACGTTTCACGTGAAAACCAACGGCTGTGTGCCCCAGCACAGCCCCACCCGATTTTTTTGTAATCCTACAGAATTATAAAAATATCTTTATTAAGATCACAAAAAAATCTAAGCTCTATTTTGAACTTTTAAAGATATACGTCCCATATGCAAACAGTCTTATTTTTGGCATTTTACTCTTTCGATCACATCCTGGTACCCTTAAAACAAAGACATTTTGGAAAGCTAATTATTTGGGTTGTAACATGATGTAAGAAATAAAATGTAAACTTAAGTCGGTCACCTATTTCCCATACAGTAAATATTAATGTTCTTCACAAACTTCCAGAAATTTGAGGATGTAATTTTAGTACTTTTTTATATATACATATATTCCCTACTTCACCTGTTTACTATTTACTCGGTAACAATTTATCTGTTAAGGTATCCGACTACCCTAAAATCATGATTTTTTTTAAAAAATTGACAAAATTGTTTTAAAACTTATTTTATAGACCATCTTATTAGCTTAATAAAAATACCAAGCTTTTTATTTTCCATTCATTAGAACAGAAACTGCAAGTGTTTTAATAAAAGAAGATGCCATAACTTTACACAAGATATCAAACTTTAAAATGCGTTTTACTCGAAATGTGTTCTTTTCAAAAAAACTCAAATGGGGACAGCGATTGATCAAAAAGTTTTGAAAATAATTTGCTGAAATTTTTTGTGAATGTCTTGTATAACAGTAGAAGTGTTTTGACCTTCAGATTTATCAATCACTGTTTTATTTCAAAATTTACAATTAGTTATATGAATATAATCACTGTTTTTAAAACAATTTCATATAGTCGCTAAGATAGAGTGTTCTATTTTTTGTAAGAATTAAAATATGTATTATCCTGAAGTTCATTTCAAACATGACTAACGAAGTAACACATTAAAACTGAAAATTTGTTCAAAACATTTTTGTACAGAGCGGGCCCCGTTTATGTAATTTTTTGTACATTTTCACCAGTTTTTTCTCTTTTTAATAATAATAAATTTTTTTCTGTTTTCAATTTTACGATTTTTTTCTTAAAATAAACTAAATAAATCTAAAAATCACAAAAAATCCCCATATCTCCATCTTTTCAAAAAAAAAAATTGTCGCAAGTAGTCGGAAACCTTAAATCAATATTTGTGATGAAAAAGTTGTTTGGTATCCTTTTTATAGGAAAGTAAAGCATTTCATTGCAAAATTCTTGTTTTGTAGATAAAAAAAAGAAATATAACAAATTATTACTCTGCCTCTAAAAGTAAAAAGAATTTTTTAAAATATCTCTACTAGGGATAATTTTTGTTCGAAACATGAAAGTAAATATTGATGCAGTAAGACAGTATGCTGCCTATGCTGGGGTTCTTTTTAGCAGAGTTGAAATAGTAGATGCTACTTTCCTTAACAGTTTTAAAATAAGAAAAAGTCTAAGAATATTAAAATTCGGAAATTTTCTTCATGAAACGCGTTTGTTTTCGTATTTTTTCAATGCTTTTCAAAAATACTTATGCCTCCACAAAAGATAATTTGTATTACTTTAAAAGACAAATTTCATTTTATACACGTTTTCTTGAATATTTAAGAAATGACCTTTATATATATGAAATGTTGTAATGAATTACGTATTTAGTACTTAAAGAGGGGTACCTTTCTGTTTACTTATTCAAACGATTTTACTGGTAAAATGAACTTTCATATTTAACAAAATGTGTCTTTTAAAAATTTTTAAAGTAATTTCGATATCCATTAAATTGAAAATTATCAACGAAATGCAAGTGAAAATGTTCTATATTGCTTAATGTTTTTTATTTCTTAATTTCAATCTTTTCTTTCAAAACGTAGTCCATATTTTTATCACCGTATTTTCAATAATTCAAAATTAAATTAGGAAACTTATTAATAAGTGGGTATAATTTGATTTAATTTGTATTAATAAGGGTTTAAAAATAGATATGTATTGGTAATTTTGAAACATAATGAAGTTACCGGGAACATATCAAAACTCCCTGAAATTCAGTGCCAAGTCAAGGGATTGAAAAAAATGCTTCTAAAATAACTATATTTTGGTTATATAAAGTAAAAACTTCTCTAGAGAGTCTGAATTATTTTTTTTTTTGAAAAATTCACATTATTTTCAGAGTTGCAACCAATTGAAATAATTATCGGCGTTTTTTTCTAAAAATATCTACCTTCTGTTGTCGTTAAACATGGATAAACCCACTTCAAATTTATATATTTCAAAAATTCATTGTCAAGAGTTTAAAAATGTTTATTTAACAAATATGGTGCATTATTAAACGTAGAAGTAAGTAATACAACAAAAGTCGATGAAATACAAATTATTTATTCGAAACTAATTAACAAACATTTAGAAAATTAGGCTGGTAATCAATCCTTATGTTACTCCTATGGTGCCATTTTTTAAAAGATATGGGGTGGATATTTAAGGGATTGATAGTACTACCTGTATGGTTAGAAAGTACAAGGACTCGAACCCTCAGGTGTCTACCCCCTCCCTTGTATAGCATTTTGACAATGCAAATCCTGCCAAGTTCATTGCATAATTTCACTGAAACAGTTCACTGATTTGATAAAACCACTTACTTTCAGGAAAATGACATTGAAGAGACGTTATTTTAATATCTCCCGTCAATTGATTATCTCTTTTAGGGTTTCGATGAAATTCCTAATTTCGCCATTTCCCTGCGACATAATATACACAGTCAGACCTCTATTTAACGAAGTCACTAGATCCCGAAAACAGTTCGTTATATGGAAAATTCGTTATATAGAGGTTCACCTTTCAATGTACTTTATAAACCACATAAAACAAATTTTAAATTCGTCAACACTATGTAATAAAAATTTAATTATTCACACCTTTTTGTAAATGAATAACTATTTTTTAATGGATAAGATATATAAAAGAAAGAAAAACTGCAAGGAAAACAGGAAAAAGGAATGTCGAGGAATACACTATATTTTCAACATTAAGAAAATAAATTTATATAAAATTAATAAATTTTAAAGATATTTTCTAATTTAAAGCCTACAAGAAATTTTATATATAAACATACATTATTTGTAACATATATTACTGTGGGTGTGAAGGGATATCAAACATGTTGCTAGTGAAGTGGACAACGATAGGTAAAGATTACACTTCTTGGATGAAACACTTGAAATTATATTGCTCTCGGCGAGTTTGGCACCAAATAAAACCAGTTCAAGATTTATGACCACCATAAAAAGAGGGAAAAGTGAACAACTTGAAATGTTCAGAAATACTTTAAAAATAGGGAAAGAAAAAATTGAATCCCAAGAGAAAAAGTTCGTTATACAGAAAATGCACTTCGCTATTGGGAAGTTATTTTACGAAGAAAATCGTGAAATGTTCGTGGTTCCAGGAAAAAGTTCTCAATATAGAAAAATTTGCAATATAGAGGTTCGTAATATATTGGTTCGAATGTATATACATCTTTATATATAAAAATCCTTTGCCACGATGTTTGTCCGAGATGGACTCCGAAACTACCTAACCGATTGTAACATAATTTTGTATATTTTGTGTCATTTTGTCAAACTTATTTAGGATAGTTTTTATCTCACTTTTGACGTCATTATTTCTTTATTGCCAGAAATGCGTAGAATCCGGGAAACAGGAAAATTCGCAAATGTCGGAATGCGTGTGTGCCTGCGGAAGCGGATTTTGTAGATCAAGTTGCATGAAAAGTTAGTGCCTGGTGTGTTTCAGGGCGTGGTTTCGAATTGAATCCCAAAAATGCGCGTAACTTTGCCGGACAATGCCGGATGACCGTATTTTAGACACACTCAGGCTGGGCCTTACTTTGAGCGCGGAACTTGATCCCTGGAGTATTTTGAGACGGGGCAATCTGAATCTAATATCCGATATGAGAAATTTTCGCAACTTTGTCGGATAATGCTGGGCAACCGTATTTTAGACACTCCCTGGCAGGGGCTTACCTTAAAAGCCTTGAAGCAGGAACACTTGATCCCTGGCGTATTTTGAGATGGGCAATCTGAATCTGATGTCCGATTTGAAAATTTGCCACAGCTTTTCCGGATAATTCTGGACGACTGTCTGCTTCGCAGGCCGTGACAGGAGCTTTACCCAAAAGTCTTGGAGCTTAAAAAGTACTTTTAAGGTTGTTTTGGGGATGGTAAACGAGAATCCAAAATCAGATATTACATATTCCAGTAACTTTGTTGGATCCAGCCGGACGATCCTAATGCCCCCATCCAGCGACTGAACTTCTTGGCTTAGGGGAGCCGAATGTAGTCCTCAGTTGAGTATAGGGGTTGGAAACAAGAATCTGAAATCAGATTTCAGAAACTCCGATAAATTTGCAGAATATTACACGAATTAAGTGGAATGGCTTCGCGTTCGAGTCCCGCTTACTAATTTCCATTCCCTCTAGTGGCTGAATTTGCACGCGCTGAGGCTTCTAAATTCAGTCCCGTGTGTATTTCGGAACATTGAATGATAATCTGAAATCGGATTTTAGGAGTTCCAATAACTTTACCGAATAATGCCAGACGACCGTTACATGCGCGGTTGGCGGTGATCATCTAACTTGCAGACGTAGGGACGCAAAAAGTGGGTCTCCGACATCTTTCGAGACGGCCGATCTGAATACAAAATCCAATTTCAGAAATTCCCTATGCCAAATAATGCCAGACGATTGTGTTTTAAGCGAACCGTGGCAGAGGCTTGTCTTAAAATTCTTCGGGAGTAAGAAGGGCTTTCCTGGTCTTTTTCTGGGAAGGGAAAAATATTTTGAAATCGGAATTAAAAGAAACTCTCGTAACTTTTCCGGATAATGCCGGATGACCGTAATGCCCCCTTCAGGGACGGAACTTGCAAGATCAGACGAGCCAAAAGTGGGCATCAGGTGCGTCTCGAGATGAGGAACAACAATCTGGGTTCCGATTTTAGAAACTCCCTTAATTTTGCTGGATATTGCAGGAATGAGGTCAAATCGCTTTGCTTTCGAGTCCCGCGTCCGTATTTTTATTCCCTACAGCTACTCAACTTGCAGATGCAGCAGATGAAAATACGATCAACAGACGATTTCATTGGCAATTGTATCTTCAGGCATTGCTACCTCTTTGTTAAATGGTGGACAAACTGCACATTCATCAATCCAGCTGCCATTATACACTAAAAATTGCTAAAATTCAACACTATTAATCTCATTTATAATATTAAACTTAATATGTTATTGCTAACAACTTCGTAAATAATTCATGCATTATGCTTTTTTCAAATAAGTGATGAATAAAATGCAAAATTAAAAAATTATGTTATTGAATGCTCAATTTTAACTCTCCAAAACTGAAAGCAAAAATTAATTTGACTGCATGAATGGCTTAGAATAATATTAAATCAACGTATTAAAGCAAAGACACAGCAACGCGTGGTCGGGTCAGCTAGTATATAAATATATATAAATACATACATATATATATATATATATATATAATATTAATTTTGAAACATAAAATCATAATTTACATGAAATATATTGCAAATATAGTATACTATATCAGGGGTGTCCAACCCGGGGCCCGGAGGCCGCATGTAGCCCGTCTTGAATAATTTTGCGGCCCGAGAGATTCTGTACAACTCTACAAAATTCGACTATTTTGTACAATATTTTTTACTTAAAGAGTTTTTTTTATAGTAAAAAAAATGAATCTCATAACTGTTATTATTTTATCACGTTGCTTCCGTTACTGCGAATCTCTTTTTATTCTAAATTGAAATTCATCAAACACGAATCGTGCTCAAACTTAACGCATGAAAATCTGTAACATCAATTACGATACGTATTGAGAACCACTTGCAAAAGCTAAGTGAAAGAGTTGAGAAACAGATATCTCACTAACTAAATAAATTATGTATTATTTGATCATCGCATTATTACAGTGCTTCTCAAAGTTGCAATACTCGTGACCCAATATTCAATCATTATTTTCATCGCCCCCCCGTGTATATAAACGTTTCTCTAAGCCAAAGCCTTTATTTCTTCAGACGTATATATACGTCTTTCCGAAGTATGATTTTCTCTGTGCACTACTATCCGTAAAATTATTCCAAGACTTTGGAATGCAATAAAAGGACCTTGACAATGCTTGCGAAGGATTTACTTATTTCAGATTATTTTTGCTCCTTTATTCCTCCCCCTCCCCCAATACATCACATACGCATGCCTACGTGGAAAACGGTTGGTATTGGCAAGCGAATCACGAGACTTTCGAACGGCAGTCAAGGTTTAATTAAAAACCGCACAAAAATTATCAAGATAAGTGTTAATTTTTGTTATAAATTATATATATGACTAACCCATGGGGTCACTGGTAATTAATAAACTTGTTTTTAACTTTGAATTCTTTAATTAATTATAAAATACATTGTGTAGCTCTGATATATTTATAAGTAATATATCAGTGTAAATGTGTATTTTATTTTTTATTATGTGAGAATGTATTTTGTTTGCTTATTTTCAGTAAATTAACAATTTTTTTAAATAATCTTTTGTTCTCGACTTTTCAATTGGCTCGCGCCCCCCTTGTAGAGTTCTCACGCCCCACAGTTTGAGAAACACTGCATTATTATTATTATTCTATCAATGTTTGTATACATGAAAAACAATGAAAACAATAATATATGAGTCTGTTTTAAATTTTCACTCCAATAAATGTTTGTGATGGGTCCAAATCTAATATAAAGATATATATTTTTATATGTAGCTCGCGGGATTGTTAAGTTCTTCCGAAGTGGCCCGCGAGGTCATTTGGGTTGGCCACCTCTGTACTACATAATTGATAAATATTAACTTAAAAATTTGCTCCCTTAAGTAAAATGTATTAATCAGTCATCTACCAAATTTAATTAAGTGTTGTATTTTAATACATATGATAAAAATATGTAATGAGTTATTTATTCACACATAAATATTGCACTTATTAAATTCCATATTGATATTAAAACATCTTTGTGATACTTCTAAATACTAATTTTTATCTGCATAGAATATTGCAAGAGAAAATGCTAAAATTAGTTTAAAAAATTATTAAAAACAGATATTCACATAACATGCATATTATTATTAGAATTATTATTAAATGAACTTTTATTAGATATATTATTATAATCAGTATACATTTATATTATAAGAATTTTTTTTTGTAATATATTTATACATATATGGCGGTCTTTTGTTTTAACAGCCAGATCGTCTTATTTGCTAGGTGAAAAACAATCATCAGTTCGATAGTTATCCCAAAAGCAAATTAATCTGGACAAGCTCTTTCGATTGTCCAGAAACTGAGTGAAATGTGACATAATCTTTCTAATGAGTTGCCCCTTCTTCAGCTTCGGGATTCGGACTCTTTGGGATTATTTCCAAGTTTCTCCCAATGGACTTATACTATAAGTAATTCTGAATACCAATGACAAGTTCAGATTACGTCAAGAAAGCTTTCTACCAATATCAATTCCATTGGTACAAATGGCGATGGATTTCAACTAGCTCAGAGGATTAAATGCTTATGCAGTCTATAGAATAGAGTAGTTTCAGAATAAATAGTGCTTAACAAGAGTTATAACTAGCAATACTATCATTAACACTAATATTCAATACGATTGCATTCCATGCAATAAAAAATACACAAAGCAACATTTTGTTAGTTTTCATAGAAACTATAAATATATATAAAATAATCACGGAAGCGAAGAGGTAAGTTACTGAAACTAAAACAGAGTTATATTTGTATTCTATTGTCTATACACGAAACAAAATAAAATGAAATAAACTGAAGATAAAATATCCGTACAATAGATTGGCCAACGTGCTTTCCTGAATAAACTCTTATTAAACATATGTAGGATACATTTTTTGGAGATACATAGAGTGGAACAAACATATCTTCCAGGGAGTACTAGGCAACTAATAGAGATCCTCACTAAGAAATAGAATTCCTAGCTTCGAAGATTATTCGATATTCTTAAGTTCAGCTGAACAGCTATTGCCATGCAACCATTGCAGCTTGAGGAGTTCAGATCCCTTACTATGGGATTTGGATTTTTTTCCTCTTTCTTGTACAGATAACCTTTCTTATCAATGCTATTTGTACAAAGCCTGTTTCTTGTAGCAGTATATGTAAGTATGTGCGTGCGTTTGTGAGCGTGTGTGCGTACGTGCGTGTGCGAGCGTGCGTGCGCTATACCCCTTTTTTCTCCAATATCCCAAGTTAAGACGCACTAAATGGCTTCTTCTTTTAAAGTGGATGATAGATTGACTGCGTCTATTGTGAGCTGCAAGGGTCCATTTGTTTGTTTCATGTAACACGCGTTAACACGTGGTCCTGCACACACATGTGTGGAAAGGATGACCTACTACAATGACGAGGAAATGCCAGGAATGATGTATTATGCGTCGGAGTGACATGTTGAATTATGGCCCATACGTACGGTATTCGATATGTGGTGCCAAAATTGGGTGGGGGAATACTGGATGTTGTCCTGAATGGTATTTGATAGTGGTGGAGGAGAGTGCAAGATCATGTTCTTTCCAATCAGGAATGAAAGGAGATTCAAGGGGCATGAAACAATTCCTGCCTGGGAGTCCAAAAAGATGGAGTGGAAAGAACAAGATGAGCGTTAATGAGAAAGCGAACTTTTGTTTATTTTGGTGGAACTTAGACATTGCAAGGTTAAGCGGGAAGAGTGTCCTCGTTGATAATACGATAAAGTACAAGATAGCTATATCCCGTAATGGTGAAAACACCATGTTAGCTTACGATTAAAATTCTAAATAAAAAACATTTTCACTAAAGCCGGATGATGCAAATTCTCTATCTGTAAATTTTACTAGCCCTTTGAACAGTAGGTTAAATTTCCGGCTGGTGACCACCTATAGTGAGTATTTTTGACTATACCCCAGTGTTTTTTATTCAGGATCTAAGTAACATCTAACTATGTAACTCATCCAATAGTTTCATTGCTGCCCATTGTTTTCTTTCCTCCAGGAGCCAAAACTTCGTTTCTGGCGATTGTTCCCCCTTCATCATCACTGATTGCATCAGAAAATTCATCGAAAGATTCTTTATTTGTTAAATTTTTCTCAATTTCATCAGGTGTGAACCCTCGTTTTCGCCGATGCCCCCCTCCCCACCCCATCATCTTAGATAATCTTAAATTCACTAGCTCTCAGAGAATTATTTGCTACGGTTCTTCTAATTATGGTGTAAGGCTAAAATTGATTCTAATGGCTACCAATGGAGGACCTTGCCTCCCAGAAAAACCTTAGAGGCTGACATATATAAATGGCTTTACCATCTGAAGCTAAAAACACAAAACGTACAGACACGTTCCTGCCACTTTATAGACATCTCCTGACTGACGTCTATATGCGTCTTCACCATTTGAAGGATTAAACTTTAGGTCACTACATTTTGCAACATAGTGACCCAAGGTTACACGTAGAGATATACTTATATATACACTGTGATGAAATAAATTAGGAGCATTTGAATATTTTATCGAACTGCATGAAAAGAACTAAACTGAATGAAACCCCACTGCTTCTAGATTAAAATAAAACTCTTGCACGGCAAATACGTAAGCGTAGACGTGTGTGGAGGCTGAGCCAGCAGAAAAACAGGCTTTATAAGTGCGTGTAAGTTAAGACGTATTTCGTTCGCCAGCACACCTGGGCGAATTTCTTGGTGTTATTTTTGAAGCAATCAGTTCAATTCAAATTGTAACAGTAAAAATGAGTAACCACCAACGTTTACATGATGGAATAAGGTGGTGAATTGTGTTGAATTGCCTAGAAGCAGGCTAATGTCAAGTCCAGATTTTATAGAGAGTTCAATTTAAAGCCCAGCATCGTGTGTAACTTATGGAAACAGTTTCAGGATACTAGATCCATCGAGAGAAAGCCTGCACAAGGTCGTCCTGCACAGTCGTGACCGCACTGTTCACCGATGAATCCCGTTTCAACTTAAACACCGATTTCCGCCATACGTTTATATGGAGAGATCCTTTGACTCACTACCTACCCTCCAATGCCCGCGAAATCGACAATTAAGGCGGAGAAAGTTTAATGGTCTGGGCAGGCATCCTGTTGGATGGCCGTACACCACTCCATGTTTTTGAAAGAGGCTCTGAGACTGGTGTTAGGTATAGGAATGAGATCTTCAAGCCCTATGTTCGCCTTTTCAGGGGTGTATGTCACTCCGAGTTTATTTTAATGGATGATAACACGAGGCCACATAGAGCTCTTCTGGTCGACAAATTTCTAGAGAGTGAGGATATTGGCCATATGGATTGGCCAGCCATGTCTCCAGACCTCAACCCACTAGAGCAAGTCTGGGACGCTCTGAAGAGAGCAGTTGCAACTCTCAATCCCCTCCGAGAACCATCTAGGAAATGAAAACAGCGTTGCGGGACCAATTTCCACAAGAACTGATAAACTGCCTTATTTCAAATATAACATCACGTTGGGAGGCCTGTATAGATGTAAAAGGGGGCCATACCCCCTATTAACCCATTTCTTTTTATTATTCTGCAACCGCTGTTTCATACCTTTTAACTCCAACGAGTGTTACGCCCGATCATGTATGTATATTGCAATTGGTGGATGGTTATTTGTTTTGCTTTGTATATCAATGTATGTAAATATCAAATTTCATTAAAATCGGTCCAGTAGTTCTAGAGATAAATGATCAAGTCTAAAAATTCTCTTAATTTCTTACACCAGTATATATATATATATATATATATATATATATATATATATATATATATATATATATATATATATATATATATATATGAAAATATATCGCGTAAGGATTTGTGATATGTTAAAAGGAGCAACGCGCAGAAATAGAGCGAATAACCGAACATTTTACAATCTCTCAATCTGAGACTTCATTTTTTAGTTCTTTAAAGGAAAAAGAAGAATACATTGATAAGAAGAAAACAAACTCTGAAATTATACATCTGTTATATTATATCTACTCATTTTCTACAGGAAATACATTCTTTTTATTATAATTCTGATCTCAATTCAATTTTTAAAAAATAAAAAGAACGGCGATGAAACTTATTATGCAAATACGTACATTTTAACAAACTCGGAAGTCAGAAGAGAATATTAAATCCAAGTCATTATTAAATAAATCTTGCACAAAGCAGCTGTTTCGAAAAGAAAGAACGAAATGAAACTTCATAAGTGGATAGTAAATAACAAACAAGCGCCTACATACTCTGAACAACTATTTTTAGCATCTCATTCGCTAGCCTTAGCGTGGGATGTTTCTATTTTTAGCACAACGATACATAAATGCAGTTTCTTCCGTTTATGCATACAAATTGGAAGACTGAGATTGAATTTTTATGATGTGTCGTAGGAAGTTATTTGACGATCCTTATCCCCATTTGACGATGGAAAGGCGGGTGTTGACGTCAAATATCAAAACGAGAACTGGTGCTTTTTTATTTGATATTGATATACATCATAATTGAGTTGTGGGATGAGCTACGAACGAGCAACGGAAGTTGTTAAAAATGGAATAGGCAAATACATCAATGCTATCGTATCGTAAGACATTATTTCAAGTCAGTGAAGAAATATTGGAAGTTGTTTACTTAGAAAATTTCATTTCATCATGCACTTAAAGATGTTTTGAAACTATAAATAATACGGATTAATATAAATATATCGTAAATATTACTATTTTCGATTTATTGTTGGTTTTATCTCAGCTGAATTTTCAGAACAAGGCTAGTTTCGACTTTTTTTAAACAGACTAATTCACGAACAAAAAATCTACATTTGGTTGCATATCTAAGCTGAAAGGGATAGACTACTTTCGGAATTGTGATTTTGAAAAGGTGTTAATTGAATAATTCCTCTGATATTTAGATTAGTTGAATTAGAACATAATAAAAATGATTTAAATTTGTTGTGATATTCCCCCTCTTGGGAGAATATCTCTCGGAGTGTCAGCGTGAACTAGAGGTGTAGGATTAACGGAAGAACTAAAGGCATACATAATCTTAATATATCTTTATTAAGATATTCAACTTAAACCTTTAACAAATTAAATTATAATAATTAATGTGAGAGAATCTACGATGGCAAAATACGCAACACACAATATAATAACAACTTAACCTAACTCGGACGACTATCAATATGATTCTAACAATAAATAGTCAATCCTACCTTGTTGCAGTCTGAAGAATCAATCACTAATATCATAAAGGCAATCTTGTATTTACTTGCTTACACTGGTATGCACCTTGGTTCTCTATATCTTTATCACTTATAACTTCTAATCACCACCACGTAACCTTATCCAAACTTGAACCACGAACTATAATATCATTCCTCTACTTGCCATCAACTGCCACAAATTGCCATCTCGTTTACTCTAAGTTCCGACATTTAAAGGCTCGCTAATTTGCGCCTTTCATTCACACGTCACTTCTTGGATTTGGTTGGAAAAGAGTTGCCATTAATTCAGTCCCAAAGAACCCAAAGGACATGTTAAAGAAAAGACGCGTGAGCCCGTCACAATATTATTACAAGAAAAAAATTTATTAAATGTTATTTTTCTTTTGGTAGAAAATGAAGGAAAAATGACATATCTTGAAGAAATTTTTCTTTTAGTAAAAATGCTTCTATAAAAATAATATTTTCCCTATGTATATCTAAGACTTCTGTACTCCCTCGGAGGAGCCTGTAACCCTTAGAGGGCGTGTCCCCAGGGGGTGGATAGGGAAACGTCTTCACAGGTTTAACCTCTGGGTGATAGAGGGGAAATACAACACCACCACCCACGGACCAACACGCAGTTCAACCTACCCTGAGGCTCTGACACCCTTTTTTTATAAATAGTAATATTGATGAACTATATCCAGATTGCAGATGCTGTCTATAGGACCTTTGGTCATATTTAATTATTGTTCATGACAAGACAACAACCAACCTTCTGTACTGAGATTGAACTAGGATTTTTGATGTATGCATTATAAAAGGACTTATTCATATTTAAATACATCAGATTAGGGAAATTTAAATAAAAAGTACCAATTATTATTTCAAATAATGTTAACTCTGAAAATAATGCGTATTTTTGAAAATTCTTATTTCAGGCTGTGTACAGAAATCCTATAGCTATATATAAACAAAATATTATTTTTACAGAAGCATTTTTCATAAAAGGATAATGTTCTGCAAATATGTCATTTTTATTTTCCTTTTTGCCAAAAAACTACTTTTAAATAATTTTTTCTTATAATAATATTTTTAAATCAGTTTTATACGTACATTCTAATTCAACTGACACTAAATATCAAAGAAGTTATTCATTTATACTCTTTTTAAAAATCACGGTTAGGAATATAATCAGTCATCTTTATTTAACTGGTATTTATAGCATTCATATAATTAAAATTGCATTTTATACATAATTAAAATAAATATAGATTTTTTTAAGGGTGGTGAAAGGATTATTATTAAGATTGTTTACCTTATGAATACGGTAAATTTATATTCATCGAGATGACTTTTCCCAAATTATGTTTGGTCAAGGAATTGAATTGTGTTAAGTATCTCATTCTCCTGAACAACAAAAGAGTTATTTTCATGAAACGTAAATTTAAACCACGCTTAAGGTATCCAACTACGCTCGGAACAGTGATTTTAAAAAGCGCATCAATGGATAATTTTCATGATATTTAGTGACAATGAGAATAGAATATATGTATAAAATTGTTTTAAAGACATTTTGATAAAAAAAATTATTTAAATACAATATTTGGGCATAAAATTAAACTTAGAATAGCCTTTTTTCAAAATGTTCACCTTTTATAAAAAATGTTTCTAAAATAATAATATTTTGCTTATATAAAGCAGACTTCTCCTGGGCCGTGGGTAGCATAGTGGTTAGAGCACCGGACTCCGGACTGGAAGGCTTGGGTTTGATGCCCGTTCCGCCAAATGCCCTCCGAGTACACACGGAGTACGTGCTCGTTAAATCAGTGGGTCCGAAAGTCTTGTGGGCTGAATCACGAGTGCAGGGAGCTGGAGAAAATTTCCCTCCACTTCAGGTCCATGCCTAAATTGTGGGGGTGGAGATGAATGGTGGCGCCATCTAGCGTAATGTTCTATCGTCCCTTCGGGAATTTCACCGAGCTAAAATCGAACTGTCACCTTTATGGTTCTCAAGGATAAGGTCAATGATAGGCGTACATCTAGCCCATTGCTACGTTGAATTTCGTGGATCTCGATATGACTATGTCAGACAGGTGGCATGAGTAACAACAGACTTCTCCAGAGAGTCTAAACTATTTTTTTTGAAGAATTCACATTATTTTCAAAGTTATAACTAATTGAAATAATTATCGGCGTTTTTTTCTTAAAATTTCTCCCCTCTGTTGTCGTAAGACATGGATAAACCCACTTCTAAGTTATATATTTCAAACATTCTAGTTGAACCTCTGTACAGAGGTCTGAGCTATATACAGGCAAAATATTATTATAATATAGAAACATTTTTTTACAAAAGGAGGAGATTTTGAAAATTTGTCATTCTATGTTCATTTTTTGTCAAAATATTGTAGTTAAATAATTTTTTATTGTAATAATATTCTTAAAACAACTTTATATACATTTTCTAATCTAAGTGACACTAAATATCATAAATATTATCCATTTATACGCTTTTGCAAAATCACGGTTCCGAACGTAGTCGGCTACCTTAAGTGACGAGAACGACATCAAGTTAGCAAACTACCAGCCAAAATTCCACACTACCATGAAGACTTTGAGCCGTGGCAGATTTTGTTACCATCAGTCTGCAACCTGACTCTGTTGCAAAAACACCAACTGACCAAAGCCTTTGACTATAACAATCGTATACCACAACTATGTGAAAAAAAATGTTATCAGTAACCCAAGATAAGAAAAGTATCTGCTGATAGATAAGCTAAATATACATTTTTGCACAAAAAAATTCTTATAGTTTGCACGATGGCTTCAGATGAAGGAAAAGAAAAATTGCCAAGGTGAACGAAATTTTGAAAGAAAGAAAAATAAACCTGTAACAGTAAACGAAGAGAAAAATAAATACATAAAAGATGAAAATCACTTGATGTAAAAGTAGGAGGAAAAAATTCAATGCTGCGACAATAATATGGAAGAAAGACATTTTTTTTTTAAGTAGGGTTTAGCAAATAGAAAGAAAAGAACTTAACACACTTTGAACGGCAACGAGGAAGGAAGAAATTTAATGCTGTGAATGGTAACACATAAAGCGAGAATAAAAATAAAATTTGTAGGTTAGAAAACGCAGTAATATAAATTGAATATTGTGATTGTTAATAGAAGATTTTTGCTGTATATTGATACTTTTACATGAGAAATAATATCATTTAGATAAAGGCGGTAAATTTTTATGTTTTGTGAATGAAGCCATAAAAAAGTTACATGGAATAAAACCCCCGAAAATATTCGAAATACTATATATCCTCAACACGAAACTGAAAGGACTGAAATATTTTTTCGTGTTAAAAGATATTGCAAAAAAAATCATATTCAACAAAATTAACTTTGTTATAGAGCATTTTATTTGCGTAGATATAGATGTTCAAATATTTCCATAATTTAACCTCTTTTTTTTTTTAATTAAAGTATCCGACTACCCTAAAATCATGATTTTTTTTAAAAAATTGACGAATTTTTTTATGACTTTATTTTACAAGTAATCTTATTAGTTTTATAAAAATATTAAGATTTTTTATTTTCCTTTTATTTTATAAGCAATCTTATTAGCTTTATAAAAATACCAAATTTTTTTTTCCTTTCACTAGAATGAAGACTACAAGTGTTTTAGTAAAAAAGCAAATGTCATAACTTTACATAAGATGTCAAACTTTAAAATGTGTTTTACTCGAAATTAATTTTTTTCTAAAAGCTCAAAAGGGGACAGCGATTGCTCAAAAAGTTTTTAAAACAATTTGCTGAAATTTTTTGCGTATGTTCTGTATTACAGTAGAAGTGTTTTAACCTCCAGATTTATTAATCACTGTTTTATTACAAAATTTACAGTTCTTTACGTGAATATAATAACTGCTTTTTAAGCAATTTCAGATAATTACTAAGATAAAATGCTCTAGTTTTTGTAAAAATTAAAAGATCTCTTATCCTGGTCATTTCAAGAAGGAACAACAAATTAATACATCAAAATTGAAAAATTGAGAATTTATTCATGTACTATTTGTATAGAGCGGGCCTCGTTTATGTAATTTTTTTATCAATTTTTCCCCATTTTTTCCCCATTTTAGTAGTAATAATTTATTTTTCTCTTCTTAATTTCAGTCTTTTTTCTTAAAATTTACTAATTAAATCTAAAACCACAAAAAAAAATCCCCATACCTCCATTTTTTTTTAAAAAAATAGTTTTCGGAAGAAGTCGGATACCTTAATGCTAGTAACACAGAAGTAGCAGTATCAAAATTCTTTACAGATTTCCGTTTCCATCTTCTGTTTTGGATTATAAGCCTTAAGCAGTTACATTTTCTTTTTAAGTGAAATAGCAATTTCCTGACCTCCCGAGCTCTTTGTCATTGTGCTCGTAAGAAAATTCTTCTAAATTAGAAAATAAAACGCGAATCAAACACACTAATTTTTATTCACACTGCTATGTGCTTTTCCCCGATTCCAAAACCAGCTGATGAGAGATGAGATGTTTTTGTGTGACGTTTGTAGAGGTGGAGAGGGGAAATAGCTTAGATAAACAAAATTAACTCGTGTGACAGGCTATTCCGAGGGTATTTCAAAGCCAATCTATCCTCCTTTCTACAAAACATGCAAAACCATCTCTCTTTCATTTCACATCCCTTTTAAATTTCGTCTGAATGTCTGGTGTTTTCCTCATTTTCAGAAGAGAAATTTTTTCGTGTTAAGCTATTTGCATTTCGTGTTAAGAGTAAAAAAGCGCATGAAAATACGTAGTAGTCCATCGGAGTTCACAGTAGTTATTTCCTGTTAACAAACTTTTCATCTTAAGCGTTTTCGTATTAAACGTATTTCACTGCACGAGCATGACCAAATTTAATTTACGAAATTAAATATTAAACGTTTATTTCCTAAGTGAAAAAAAAGTAATTGATCATCAATAAATAATTATATGTTTTTCAGCTATTTATTTTACATTTTAAAAGTGTAGATGTTTGTTTTTAAAATATTAAAAAAAAGTTCAGAACAAATAAATTTATTTTTTCCACCAAAAAATAAAAATGAGCCGGCCATAAGAGTAATTGATATAAGTGTTTGGAAAACATTTTTATCAACTATAAATTTAATGAAATTGCATTCAATTCCTCAGGAATTTCACAGTGTGAAATTAATAGATCGTGTGCACATATATATTCAAAAAATATATTTTTAACTTTTATATATATTCAAAAAATATATTTTTAACTTTTATACGAAGGCGAGAAATTTAGTTTTGATTGAAATCCAATTTTTTATTCCATATCAGTAGAAAATAAGAATTCGCTTAAGTTTTACTTTAGTATACAAGAAAATAAAAAATTTCGTAAAACGTTTCATAAAATTTCACTGTTTTCAGTTTTATTGTTCAATTATTTGCTTTAAATTTTGAATGTTCTCAGGTGCAAAAATTAATAAATATTTATTCTAAAAACTATTTTCATGAGAAGATTTGACTTTTAAGAATTTATATTTGATTTTAAATTGAATTTGACTGAAAACTGAATTTTCGAAGCAAAGTTCATATTTTCAGTGTTTAGAAAATGTGGATGTGTTTAAATATTATTCTAGGTATCCGACTTTACCTATACCTAAAATCTAGTTCTTAACTAAATATTTTTATTTCTAATATCTTTCATGAGAAATAAATTTAGAAAAATATATCGAATAACTTTTTATTCAATGATGTACATGTAAAAAATATTTAAAACTAAATATTTATAAGAAAAATTATTTTGTATTCCGTTATGAAAAAGGGCGAATAATAAGCATTAGAGAGGTAGATGCTACATTAAATAGTTTTGTAGCATTTTGAAACTGTTCTCTCTTTTTAACGATACGTCAAAGGATATTAAAATTTACAATATCAAAACTTCATCAGGGTGCCAAAAAAATTGTAAAACATGTTTTCTCTTAAGGCTTTTTTCGGTTAATGTTAAAGAACAGGACCCGAATTCGGAACATTTTTCAGATATAAAATAAATGAAGAATTAATATGATATTCTGGCTTCACACTATCCTTTAGAGAGCAGCATTTTTTAACATACTCCCTATTTTTAACCGAGTTGATTCATTTTTTCTGGTATAAAATGAGTTTCGCATTTTTTATTCTATACCGTAATGTTAAATGGGCTTTGCCTTCACGTATTAAAACAAAAAAGAAAGTATTCACGGAATGTTTTGAAATTTTTAAAAACGCTATACTGTTAACAGAGGTACGAGTTATAATATTGCAAATTTCCATGGATATTGTGTCCTTTTTCTGTCTGAAAATGTGCTTCGCGCTTAGTTAGAAGTCTCGTACTTTTACCGAATACAGCCTCTACTCATAAGTAAAAACATTGAAATAATGTCATTTATAAATAAAAAAAGAATTTTTTCAGAAAAGGACTTTCTTTTTGGTGAATCTTTGATCGAAAATAAATTAAGCACAACTAAACTCCATTAAGAAATCTGCTGCTTTTTTTATGCAAAAATTTCAAAGATGAAAAAAAAATTTCTGAACATGTTCAATACATTTTCCATCAACAATTGCACTGCGATTTAATTCATGAAATCCTTTATTCCAGAGGTTCCCAAATTTTTTTGTCTCATAGACCCCTTGCCATATTTTTCGGTATGGGGTATACCCCTGCTTAATTAATATTGAATTTTGGCAAATTTATCAACTTGAATGTCTTTTTGACAGCTAGTACCACTACTACTACTACTTTAAAAGAATTAAATTTATAACTAATGAAGTGTAGAGTAAAAAGTTTAAAAATCATATGTTAATTAAAAGTTAATTAATATATAAAATAACTGTTAAATAAAATAACCAAACAACACGCAATTGATTTTAATGGAAGGAATGAATCTGGTGCTACAATAAAAAATTTTCAACATTTAGATCTATCTTGTCAGGTTTAACCTTAAACCTCCCTTATTAATAGTACCCAGTTTCTTCTTTGTTTTGGAGATTGGCAACAGCGCTGAAACTCCTTCTTACTAGGAAAAATATTAACAAATTCCTCACGATATTCCATAATTCGGAACAAATAACAGGTTTGCCTTTTTAAAACTAAATTGCTGACACCCGTTTCTAAACTTTCGAATCTTCGTTGGTGCATATCACGATCAGTCCCTGTTGTCATGCGACATTTTTTTTCAATATGGCCATATAAATTCACTGCCTACTGTGGTATTACCATAGTCAAAGCATTTTCAAACCTGGTTTCAAAATCTTAATAAAAGGCAACTAAAAGGAGAACGTAGGGTAAAACATGCTGACAAATTGTCTGTGGGTTAATTTGAGAAATTTCCGGACCTCCAGTAGTATACTTCTTTAGTTTAACTCTGGAAAGAAACGCTGAAATGGTTCTTGTTTTAAAAAAATTATGCCGTCACCTTGTAAGGTCAGATTAACCTCATTAAATTTAGTAAATAACTCTGCTAAATAAGTAAAATTTGGTTTCCACTTGGTTAAGTTTTCTTTTAAAATTAAAGTCCCGATCTAGTTTAATAAAAGAGAATATTACATAGACACCCACTTACACCTCATTCACCCCCAAATTATTTTTTTACTGACGTGGACCTTTGAAGATCGTCATAAACCCTGGGGTCTATATAGACCACTTTGGGAATAACTGCTTTATACCAAGTGTGAGCAATTGCTGTGTATCGAGGGTCATAATATGGAGACGGAGAATACCGGATGACTGCGCCTTTTTAAAGTGGCATTGCATCTAAGTGACATCTAGTTAACATTGCATCTCAGAAAAAGTATAAATTGTATCATACAATAATCAATACGTCTAAGTTGAATAAAATAGTAGCAGCTTCCTTCAATTTATTTATTGTGCTCTTTTTATATTTACAGCTGCAAGTATATTTAATTCTTGAATCAGTTTAATGAGATAAATGTACGTTATCACAATTTTCTACAATTATTTTAAATTAGGAGGGAAATTGACTGTCTAAATTTTCATCACAGCCAACTTTCATCTATATTTACTCTTGTTAACCTTCATGAACGAAAAACTTTGCTCACAAATACACGTCTCAACTCTGTTATAAAAAAGATCTTCCCAGCAAACTTCTTCAAATGTGGAAATTTTTCAAAAGACAAAGATTTGTGAAAGTTAATTGATGCCATACCATTGAACCTTTCCTTCACATTGTCCTAAGCAATCTTTTTGGTCTTTCTATAGATCTATGCTTCTTTTTTTTTCCTAACTCAATGACAAGAAATACATTAAATCATCTGTAAAAACTCATAACATGAAGTCATTGATGTTATTATTTTTATAGTAGCAACAACCGATTACAAAGAAACTATTATTAAGGATCCTTTCATTCTATTATCAGCACTGAAATCCTTATTCCGATGAAAATATTTCACATATCGCGTGCTCTAGTTTCTAGTTTTAGTTATTACTTAAGTTTGAAAATTTTAATTTCGAAGTTGGAGCTAAATTCTCAACTAAAAGAAAGAAAGAAACAAACAAAAACTTTATTCAAAATCTGAAATGTCAAACTGCTTCTATTATCAGCTTTCTCGTGGAAAATATTTTTAAGATTTTTTCATGTCTTGTCAATTTGCAACACTTTTTCAAACTGTCACTCAACTTTTAGTGTAATCTTTGAAGCGTCAGAGGAAATTAAAACGTCAGTTACGAGGTTACTTTTGTTTTCTTTAAAGTAAAACACGTAGACAGCTTGGAGTATAAAATTCTAAAAATATATCCTTAAAATTGAATGGAAAAGAAATGCCAAAAATATATACTATAAGTGCTAAGAATGAAAGTGCTGTCAGATTAGAAAAGATGATTTGTAAAAAACATTACAACTCAAAAGCCATGTGTAGATACAACCGCAGAATCTGAATTTGCTCTTAGCATCTTATTTATCTGTAGTAACATAAAAATTAGGAATGTTAGCCCCATGAATGCACTGATGAATTCGAAATCGAATTCCACGTAAGATCACTCTTAGTCGAAGTTTGATTTACCTTATAGTCAATCTCGCTTTAAAACTAATAAAAAAAATCCTTTAATTTTATAACTTTACTAGGGTCATCTAGAAAGTAAAGAATAATTGTTTTCCCACCTAGGGCCGACCCCTCACCACCCCACCAGTTAGCTCTTTCCTTCACTTTGGTGAGAGCCAGGCTTTGTTGTTGAATACTTGTGGATCTTTGTTCTGTAACCTTTCAAAAGGGCTGCTTCCATAGAAAATCTCGCTAAGTGTAAAGTGTGTACTGTCATTCATTTTCGGAATGTTCAGAATATTCGGTCCATTGAAATTCATTATTTATTTAGTCATACCTTCCAAAACAAAAGATAGGGGAAGTTGTTATCCTGAAATTTTGATTCATGACAATACGAGACACATAAAAAATGAGCGAAAACGTCACGAGAACTTCCATTTCTTAGGTAGGACAATTTTCGACATCCTCCTTACAGCCCTTACTTGGCCCGAAGTGATTTTCGATTATTCTCGAAACTTAAGGAGTAATTGGGTAAAAAACAGTTGGCAGGTGATGAAGATAGTGAACAAGAAGGAACATCTTGGCTCAAATCTTTCACGGTTAAAGAGAGTATAACATCGGAACTTAAAAATTGATCCCGCATTACGATAAATGTCTTGACAGCTATGGCGATTGAACTGAAAAATAGAGTATAGTTCTTTTGTGTTGATATGTTTCGTTTTATTTAGTTGTGCGGAAACATTATTTAATTTCATGATGTTCTTCAGGAGCTGACACCTTCCCCTCGAAACAACCTTTCCAAGCTAGCAGGAGTACGTCTGAACCACGACAAATTTAACGTGCATCAACCCTCTATCCGGCGGATCTTCAGTGACTCAAGGCTCGAACTCATGACCCACCAACCCCGAGTTCGTAACCATAACCACTTGGATATGCTGGCATAACAACGTTCTGGAATCACATAGTCTCTAATAAACATAGTCACTAGTCACATAGTAACATTGTCACTAACTAACATAGTCGCTAGACACATATTAACATAGTCACATAGTAACATTGTGAAGGTCTCCTAGGACCTCACTTTGAGAACGAGAATAAATAGGAGTCATGTAAGAACCAGTAGCCATTTTTATAAACAACTTTCTTTATTTGGTTATCTTATCCAAATAGAATTAAAGACATATTGACAAATTTATCTAACTAGTATTATGAGGTTTTAAAGGTAATATCCTTTAAATTAACTTAATTAATGATCCAATAAATTAAATAACGATCACGCAGAGATTACCACGATAAGAGATCCCAGAATTATATTTAATAATGTTCTCATTGAACATTTAACTTTAATCTCACTCCTAAAACTTTAATGAGACTTTAATTATAAATCTATAATTACCAACGGAATCTCAACTCTTCTTGAGATTAAATGATCTCCTACAAGAAATCTTCAATTCAAATTCACTATAACTTTATGCTTCAATATCTATCTCCTACTGCTCTAACTTTACTATTTCGTTTGACTTAAATACTTTATCTAATCTGCATATATAACAAGGAATCCTGTCCGCTTTTTTGGAGTTGATTGGAAATAGGTAGGGAATTAAATTTCCCTAAAAAGGTCGACTTAAAAGGTTAGTGATAGAGTTCCGTATAGATTTGTCACAACATAGTCACATAGTAACATAGTCACATAGTAACATAGTCACATAGTAACATAGTCACATAGTAACATAGTAACATAGTCACATAGTAACATAGTCACATAGTAACATAGTCACTAACTTTCAATTATCTACGTGAATTCATAAGCATATTTAAACCTAATTTGTAGTAAGCCATATGGTGATGATATTTGGAAACAAGACCATCTCACAACCCAAAAAAACTTTCATAGAGCAACACAAAAAATACTTCTATTTTTAGAACACATATTCGTAAAAAGATTTATTTTGAAAATTCATTTATAAGTTCTTTCATGGTTTTTCCTCAACCCATTTTAAATAAAAATAACTACTTCACATAAAAAAATATGAAGAATAACCCAATGACGAAATTTTCGAGGGGAAAAAATACATTTATTTTGCAAAGATAAATGTTATAGAATAAAGAAAAAGAAAAAGACGTGTGCACCTTGAAACCAAGTCGCTTTATCATAGTTTAAAATGTATAAGACAATTTAAAATATTTCCAAAGACGATTTATTTTAGTTTTCCGTGAAAAGTTAAAAATCTAAAAGAGAGTACCATTATAAATACTGTTAAAACCGTTGGGGGTAAAGTGCGGGGGAGAAGGTAATTCACTTTCACTACTAACTGTAACTGAATAGTCAATACTTCAACTATAAAATATGGTCTTTCTAGAGTAACTCTGCTATATGTTAAATTCCCCATTATTAATCTTTACATATTTTTACCGAAATGCTTCAATTCTCTCACTTAAAAATTAACTTTGTAATTGAAGTATCAATATAGGAAAATATAATAAAATTACACCTCTTTACTAAAATAAAAAATATTTAAACCAAAAATAATAGTACATATTGAAAATTTTTATATTTCATTTTCGTTATTTACATGAAAGATATTTAGTACGAGGTAATTTTAATTAAAGTTCTACTTTCAAAATGCTGTAAAAAAAAAGAACGTTTGGGCACAATAACTTCAAAATACTTGAAAACAAGGGAAACGGCATGGTGTAAGAAAAAAAGTTTCCGAGTACATCAATAGATAGCGCTTTAAGCGGTATAACGAAAATGGATTCGGCTACAAAGGGCACTTTGAAACGAACTACGACCGCTTTAACATAAGTTGAACACTAAACCAACTGTACGATTCAATATTCACGATTGTTTCGGTTTTCTGACATAAAAAAGGACTCCAAGTCATTCAACAGTTGCTGCACCATTAATGAGAACCCCATCCATTACAGCATGATCGTATAACATTGGATGGGAAGAATCAGTTTTAAATTGTCCTTCGACCAAAAACAGCATAAAAAGCAACAATGATCTTTTTTCGTATACTATTCCGTTTCCCTTGCTTTCAAGTATACTTTGTTCAAATTTAAAGTCACTCTGAGCAGTAGTTCTTTTATTTACAGCATTTTGAAAGTGGAACTTTTTAAGTTTAATCACCTTGTATTTCTTGAAATACATATGGTATACAATATGGTTGCTTTAATTTTGCATAATTCTCTCTGAAGTTATAGATATTATAAGTATAGCACCCAACACACACACCAACTAAGATTAAATAATGTAACAGATATCTCTGAGTGTTGATTATCTAAATTTTACAAAAATCACAATTGTAAGTGAAATTTTAGCAATGTTTTTGAAAAACCTCAAAGCAATTAGAGGAAAAAGTAATAAACTTATAACAATAAAAGTATTACTAAAACAAATTTAATCTAGAGCAGAGGTACTCAATTTCTTTTTTTTTTTTTTTTTGCAGGAACGCATACATATGTCAGCTATTTCATCCGGGCCGCATACATATGTTAGTTATCTCACGAGGGCCGCAACAAGAGGGATAAATGGGTGAGGAGGGGGGGGGAGAAATGCTTTCAGACCAAGATAAATAACATTGGAAGTTTAAAATGTTGAAAATTGATCAAAATATTATAACTCCTGTTTTGCTTTTTTTAATTATTATTTTTTTATATTTTTTATTTTCGTTATTAACACTAAATTAGAAGCATTTAAAAAACACTCCTACACAATTTCTGCATCAGTTAACGATTTTATATGATTACCAATAATATAACAAACTTCATAGGATGTATTTGTTACCGCTGTGTTATTACCCCTGACAAAACACTTTATTGTTGTTGCAAAGATTATTCAAGAAAGCCTATTTATTGCCTCTTGAAAGAGATCTTCGAGGAAAAGTGTCATTGAATGTGATTCCTGTTTATTGGTATTTTTTAAATACGGCACTTTCGTGACAAATCAAACAATTACTGATACATGTTTGTTTTTCACTACAAAATAGTCAACTTCCCAATCGTTTTGAAACGATATAGTTTCTATGAAAATTTTTTGCTTGCAAGATATGAAAGGTAGTTGAAAATTAATTCCACCCATAAAATTTTCGTTACTCCTCTGTTGTCTGTTATCACTAACCGTAACCATTCCAAATAGAAACACACACAAGTAGTATTAAAAAAATTAAGTAAATTCCTACTTAGATCAACAAAGAAAATTTTTATTTTAGCTACTTTTTATTAAATAGTTACAATTAATATAAATATGTATATACAGATGACAGAATCACAACATTAAGTGGTAATTAATTTTTATTAATTATCATTAAAGTATAGTATTGTCATCCAAAACAATCACGTATATAAAATTTTAGTTCAACTGAATGCTTTAAAACGTGAGAAAAACCTTTTCGAGTTTTGACACAAGTCGCCAAAAATGATGCCAACGTGGCTGTATTTGTAATGATTTAAATAATTAGTTTAATCCATTAACTTTTATTAATAATAATTAAATTATTGTATTGTCATCCCCAAACTAATCATGTATATAAAATATCAGCTCAATTGTGCGCTTTATAATGTGTTTTATTAACGATTGAGAAAATTCCACCAAGATAAATAAGTAAATTTATAAAGAGTGTGAGTTAATAGTAGGTATTGGAAAATATGTATTTTGAATGAATTTGATAATTTTAATGTGTTTGGATGTTTTAAATACTCTTATTAAGTAGTAATCAAATACATTTTATCTAAATTAAATAGTTTCTAAAAATTACTACTCTCATCATTTCCTTCATATTTACTACAGGATAGCAAAAATATGCTCTCAAATTTTCATTAATATCCAATAAATCTCAGCAAAATTCTCGATATACTACATAACGTTCGTAAATTACACTCACTACACGTTATCTAAATTTATCTTCAGTCCTACTTGTTGGATGAGAAAGTGAAGGGGAAATTCCACCACAACGCAATTCTTCCAGCGAAATTAATATTTTGCGCACACACATTATCGGAGATCAATAAAATTTGAACGAGATTATTTATAGAACACCAAAAGATTCTTCACTCTAAAACCTACGAACGCATGTTGCTTTCAAAAAGTCAGTTATTCTAAGTCATTTCAAAAACAATCGATAAATCGTTTGCATATCGCCTCTGGATAAGATAAATGTACGATTTCAATGGAAGAGCGGAGGAAATATCGATACAATGGTTAATGAGAACTCGTTAGTCGTTTCTCTTATTTATGTAATGGGTTAGGATTTAATGGTGAGAAGGGGAAGGGGTATTTCGGGTGTGACATTCTAATGAGTAAAGGCATTATATAAGTAACTTGCAGTTAAAAAGAAACACACACACACGCAAATTATTTATTTAACCTGTATAAAAAAATGTCGATTTAAGGCATAATTAAATGGAATAACTAAATATAATATATTTTGTTCTTATAGTGTTCATTAATATCTATTGTTATATATTAAATACTAATCGTTACCCGCCCGCTTCGCTGGGTATTTCATGATGTTGTTTGAATATATACTGTTTGTGACGGGGCTTTACCGTGTTTTCCCTACTAATCCTCTTGGGGAATCTTTGAGACCAGCATTGAGTTATTTCACAGCCAACCCTCTCAAGAAGAAACCTTGCTAATCAGATTAGTTAGTAGATATATAGTGGAGGTTTAGTAATAAGATGGAAAAGGAGGAAGGAAGCTGAGATGCGGAACGACTTGAGCTTATGGTGAGGATCTAAACTTATAGAACGGGCTTTATTTATTCAAATAAATTATGGAAGGTTAAAATTCAAAGGATAACTTTACTTAAAGTTAAGAGGTTAGGATTCTGGGCACTTATTCACATAAAATTTAAAGTTACGATGTATTACTCCTGATTTCCTTCTTTGAGTAAGACTGTCTTTTATATTATAATTGATAATAATAAATTGGTTTTATTATGGCTAGCTTGGGTCATCAATCATTACCTCCCACAAATCTAGGTCGAGTAGAGGAAAAGATGGTTTCCCCTGGAAGGGGGAATTCATATATATATATAAACACGTGATAACCCTGGAAGGGGGTTATCACATGTTTATATATATATATATGAATGACTGATATCTAAGACCTAGCATTAAACGCTAATTCTTATTACACTCACCTCTTGATTTAAAAGCAACATGATTTAAATTTTTTAAAACAGAAGTAGAATTATTTTATGCTCTCGTAGATCCCTTCCCCAAAGTGGATTTCCGCAAAATCTATTTTTAATGGTTCTGTACTCAACAAAATAAACATGCTTACCGAATTTCAAGTTCAAATCTAATAGCTCGAAAAGGTACTTTTTATAAATAAACCCTGTAATCCTTTGAGAGTAGACTTCCATAAGTCCCGTTCTAAGCGGATCTATTCTGAGCAAAAGAAACATGCTCAACAAATTCCCCTTTTCTAGGTCACAATCTATAATGCTTGTCTATGACGACCTTCTTAACCCCTCTGGGGAGTCAGTTTCCGTGAAACTCATTATTAACGGATCTAGCAACGCCCCTTAGAGAATCCGCAAAATCTATTTTTAATGGTTCTGTACTCAACAAAATAAACATGCTTACCGAATTTCAAGTTCAAATCTAATAGCTCGAAAAGGTACTTTTTATAAATAAACCCTGTAATCCTTTTGAGAGTAGACTTCCATAAGTCCCGTTCTAAGCGGATCTATTCTGAGCAAAAGAAACATGCTCAACAAATTCCCCTTTTCTAGGTCACAATCTATAATGCTTGTCTATGACGACCTTCTTAACCCCTCTGGGGAGTCAGTTTCCGTGAAACTCATTATTAACGGATCTAGCAACGCCCCTTAGAGAATCAATTTTCACGATATCTATTTTTACTGGATCTCTATTCAACATGAAGAACATGCCTGCCAAATTTCAATTGACGAATACTTTCGGTGACATCATGATGAGTGAGTAAGTTGCTTTCCTTCTTTATACACACTATGCCCACTAAAATCACTTGTCACCCTCTTTACTTCAGAATGGTAGTTGATTTCACAAAAATGGTATCTAGATCAAAGTAGGCGTTGAATAGGCGTTTTCTTTTGGGCATCCGGACTGTAACACAGTCATCAATCCCATGTTTTGATGAAACTTTGATGTGGGGTTTGACGATAGCGGGTTTTTTCATTCTGCTGAGTGGCATGGCGGCAATTGGTTGGACGATGGAATCTGGGAGGCGTGGCTAACGTGCTTCATCGGGATGGGAATCTAGATCAAAGTAGACATGCGCCACTGAATATAACTACCCACGGTGCCACCTGATGGAAAACTGAGGAGTTAGCATTCCTATCTCGAAAACAGAACGAGAGGGGAGGGGGGAGTTATTTACAAAGCCGTAGAGCAGCAGTGCTTAACTCTTTATCTGCCACATTATGATTCACTGCAGTTTTTTTTTCATGCAATATTTTTTTTCCATCACTACATTGCAAATTAAGGGATATGCATAAATAAAATACTAAACTTTGGGAAATTTAATCCGTTAGAGTTCATTAATAAATTAAAGACATTCCACTGTAAAATTAATTATTTACAGTGTTTACTTAAAATGAAGAGTCAAATCATTTTCTAAGGTTCTCATTAACATACAAAAAAAAATAAGACACTTAAATTTTAATGTTAACTATTTTTTCGAGACAAAAAATGATAATCTTTGAAATCCGCTGAAAACGCAATTTCTGCTATAAAACTATTCGTCTTCCCCGCTAAAATACTCATCATAGTATCCGTGATGCCATATACAGAGTGTTTTTTTTCCAGGAATAGAAGTTTAAGTTGGCATTACTTTCCAAGATGGCGACCGAATTAACAGCTGTTAAGTGATTTATTCTCAGTTTGGTTTGGCAATTCATCATGAATAGACTAACGCCTGAACAACACTTTCAAATTGTGCAATTTTATTTCGAAAATAATGGTCGATTTTCATAAGCGAATTTTGTTTAGCGATGAAGCGCACTTCTGGTTCAATGGCTACGTCAACAAACAAAACTGCCGCATTTGGAGTGAAGCTAATCCACAAGTGTATGTCGAAACACCGTTACATCCAGAAAACTGACTGTTTGGTGCGCTTTATGGGCTGGTGGAATCCTTCTTCAAAAACGATGAAGGCTACAACGTTATAGTCAATGGTGATCGGTATAGAGCCATGATTACTAACTTTTTCATTCCTGAATTGAACAATCATGATGTCCAGGAGCTGTGGTTCCAACAAGACGGCGCAACATGTCACACAGCTCGTGCCACAATCGATTTATTGAAAGACACGTTGGGTGACCGCCTAATTTCACGTTTTGGACCTGTGAATTGGCCTCCAAGATCTTGTGATTTAACACCGCTAGACTATTTTTTGTGGGGCTATGTAAAGTCATTGGTCTAAAAGTCCATAAACACTTGACCATTTGAAAGACAACATTCACCGTGTTATTGCCGATATACGGCCACAAATGTTGGAAAAAGTCATCGAAAATTGGACGTCCAGATTGGACTTCATCCGAGCCAGCCATGGCAGTCATATGCCAGAAAATCATATTTAAAATATAATGCCACAAGATTATCTTTCGAATAAAAAAAATTCATGTCAATCGAATAATACATCGTTGTTTTATTGCAATTTAAAGTTCTATACCTCTCAAAAAAACACCCTTTATCTTGGAAGAGTCGATTACAAAAAATATTCCTGCTGAGTATTGTCAGAATATTCGTAAAATTGGTTATTCTATATTATTTCAAAGTGAGTGGTATTTATAAGTACCGTTTGTAGATAAAGGGTTAAACTTTCGACTGCTGTGGTTCATCTTTATGTATCATGGCGACATCGAAGACCTTTAAAATTTTAACATCCCGATTTAATATTCTTGATCAAAATACAAGTTCTAGTAGAGTTTCTTCATTGAGGGCTATTTAGCGATCTACTATAGTATGGCACATCTTTCAATTTTTCTACAAGGCCTTTCAGAGTCTGTAAAAGAGGGAAATCTCAACGTTACATGAGAGACTCCGTGGGCTCCCTAGAGAGGGACTGTGGAGCTCCAGGAGTCCAAGGACCTTAGTTTAATAATCACTGCTGTTGAGCATCATAGATTTGTTACGAAAAAACTCCTTGTGAACATTAATGCAAACTAGCTGCATAGCCCGGCGTCGCACGGGCTTTCTCTACTTTTATAAATTTTCCCTTTCCTTCACAAATCAGCACTTCTAACACTCTTTTTCAAAATGACTCCCCCCCCACCACCTCCACCGCTTAGCCCGGCGTTGCTCGGGCTTTCTCTTTTCCTCATGACACCAGCATTTCAGTGTGTGTGTGTTTGTGCGCGCACAATGTGAGTGATTTCTAAAATTATGTCAAAATAAAGATGTTATTAAGTATTTAAATAAAATTTTGATTATTTTTTGAAAAATCGTAAAAAAACATTTTTTGACATTAAATTTTTTAAATGACTGGTTCTAAAAGAGAAAAGCATAAACTTTTCTTAGTGTAAAATATTTTTTCATTAGCGCGAAAGAAAATGCAAGCGGAACAATTTAGAAATTATACTCATAAAAACGTATCGATTTTGACTCATTTTAAAAAAATCGTAAAAAATATAAAATATAATTATTTTGTAAAATAAATTATACCGTTTGGTGGCGAAGTAAATGATTTTACCGAATCTGTAATTTTTTTTTCTGGGTCTCATGAAAAAAAATTAGATCGCGTTTTAAAGACGTCGGGAAAAAAGTTGAACTTAGCCCTTGGCGGTAAAAAATGGCACTAATTATGCGTTTTAAGGTTTTTAATTAATAACTTTTTAACTAATTGGAATATCGGAATATAAATGGTCAAAACGGATTCCTCGGTTCTTTCCCGAAATTTTGGTTGGTACCTTCAGCGAGTTTCTGCGTCGTGTGGTTCGTGAGAAGATAGGGCAACTTCGATTCACAGATATATAGGTAGATACGTTTGTTTACCTTCGGATTTTAATAGTGTAGAAAATAGATCGGTTAAACAAGGCATTGGTTTTTTCGTGCTGGGAGAAAACGGCGTGAGAAAGGAAAAAACCAACTAGTTATAACATACCTTTATTTGAGTTGTTCAAACTTCTCACAGTCAACGTAATGCACATTTGGATCCTCGTTTGAATGTCATGTTGCACTCCTTGGAGCATAGAAAGGACATATTGATACAAGCATCCATGATGCGTCGTATAAGGCTGTGCAATGTTTGTAGAGAGGTCAATGAATGCGTGTGATATATCTTCTGCTCCATGTATTCCAAGAGGAAAAAATCCAGTTGAGTAAAACCAAGCGAATGTGGCGGTCAGTCTTCGACTCCCCTATACCCCATTATTTGGTTCCAGAATTCCTTGATGAGGTACTGATTCACTGGAGATGTATTCTGAGCAGGGACACCGTCATGTTGAAATTATGGATTCCTAAGATTATACAAAGAAATGTTCTCTCCAAAAATCGGGTTTTACGCTCTGTAACAATTGTAAATATCGTGCACCTATTGGCGTGTCATCATTAAATTATTGGCCCCATTGGTTTGTTATTGTAAATTGAACACCAAACGTCAACGGTAAACCGCGTTTGATGTCGAACGTCGGTAAATCATCTCAGACCTATGCCTAGACCAATGTCTCATTACAAATAGCAAAACTTCGTAACGTCACAGAATAGGAAATCACGAAAACACAAATGTGCGTTTTAATCGTTCTATTTTTTGCATTAATGTCCACAAGATTTTTCGAACTAAATCTATGATGCTTTACAACTTTGCAAATTACTCCCCCTATCGTTCCATTTTCGAGAAAGCAAAGCTAACTTCGTAGTTTTCCATAAGACGGCATTATTCGTGGTTTTATTCATAAGCGCATGGCTATTTTGCTATACGCAGCTTTCCAAAGTTAAGGTATCCGACTACTTTCAGAACCGTGATTGTAAAAAAGCGCCTAAATGGATAATTTTCATGATATTTAGTGTCACGTAGATTAGAATACATGTATAAAATGGTTTTAAGAACATTACGACAAAAAAAAACTTGTTTAAATAGAATATTTTGGCAAAAATATTAACTTAGAATAATCTTTTTCCAAATGTTCTCATTTTATAAAAAATGATTCTTTAATAATAACATGTTGCTTATATAAAGTAAAGACTTCTCCACAGAGTCTGGACTAGGATTTTTGAAAAATTCCCATTATTTTCAGAGTTGCTACCAATTGAAATAATTATCGGCGTTTTTTTCTTAAAATTTCTCCCCTCTGTTGTAGTAAAATATGGATAAATCCACTTCTAAGCTGCATATTCCAAATATTCTAGTTCAGCCTCTGTAAAGAGGTCTGAACTATTTACAGGCAAAATATTATTATAATAAAAGCATCTTTCATAAAAGGAAAATATTTTGAAAATTGGCCATTTTATGTTAATTTTTTGTGAAAATATTATACTTAAATAATTTTTTATTGTAATAATATTCTTAAAACAATTTTAAATACATTTTCTATTCTAAGTGACACTAGGTATAAATATCCATTTATACGCTTTTGCAAAATCACGATTCCGAACGTAGTCGGATACCTTGAAGAGACAGCAAGGGACTTTGGTGAGCATAGTGCATACAAATTAAATAATTAGACTAAAATATCCCTCGTAATAATTAACGGAACAAAAAATCTCATATGTTTTGTTCACTAAAAAGAATGAACCATGGATCGTTCTTATTCTTCCTGTGCGACATAAACAAGCTGCAGAATTTGACACCTGTCAAAATGTATTTCCAAACTTAAAAGTGATGTAAAACCTCTGAAACCGAAATTAATAGTTAAAGTTTACATTATTTCATAACCTATAGACCTATTTTAATGAATCTTTTTTATCTACCATTACTGAAATAGTTGATTAATTGCACTTGAATTAAAATATGTGTAGTGATGTGTGTGTTAATTAACAGTTTAAAACACTAATAGTATAGTTAAACATAAGTAATACATAGTCCCTTGCAGACAATGAATAAGGTATAATCTTAACCTCTATACCTATTTCATATGAAATTATGTAGATCCCCATCCCAAGAGCATTTCAAAGGATCTAATATTGTATGTTGACACATTATAATAACTTGGAATGAGTTTTGGTATGTATAATTCATTAGATATTAGAAATGTGAAAGAGTGCATGTGACGACCATGAATGCAAATTAAATGCATATCAGATATCTTCATACAAGGAAATAAGCTCTTTGAAATAAGGAAACTTCAACATCGGTGGTAATAGTGTTTGCCGTACCTTTAAATATAAGGTTGTATCCACATTCGATATTCGAATTTTCCATACAATAGAGAATACTGTTAGAAATATGAAACACTTCAGCTATAATGATACTGATAAAGGTATTTTTATTAATATGTTAATTAATAATATTTAGAGTCAATCTTATTTTTGTTGAAAGATCAGAGCGTATTAACTTATTTAATGTAATACCGGGAGTTATTCATGGGTAAATTTTATATCTTAAATAAGTGATAAATTAAAATGTATATGAAACTTCTATTTTATACTTGTAAATTAATAAAACTAATTAATGTCCTTAATTAATTAATAAATGCAAGAGTTCTGTTTCACATCATTTTTAAATAATATTGCCTGAAATTGTTCCAAAGGCCATTTAAAAAGGATTTAATTCATTCTTTATTAATTTAGGGGTATTAGTTTGCTCGAAAATGGTTAAAATAAAATTTTAATAGATATAATTTACTAAAAATAATTCACGAGGACGTCCTTCAAAACTAAACTTGTGTTCACAACGATTTTTTATGATTAGTAATACTACAACTAACACTATCCAGATATGCATTTAAATACATAATTATCACCAAGGTACTTAGTAAACAATTCAAAACCCTAATTAATTTATACAAAATGCGATGTTCATTTTTTTAAATTCACTGTCGTGAAATAATAGGAGCAAGTATACATTATTTTTTTCAAAGGAAATTCCAATTTTCAACAGAAAAATTCTCCTTTCAACCATTTTCAGTAACAATACTTCGAGTCAATTTATACACAACCATGCTTTTTAATAATTTTTCAGTATTTTTAATTTCATCAGAATACACCTCTCCTTCGCATTTGAAACATGGTTGGTTGGTTCATCTATATGAGAGAAACATAGACAACCATCATTGCAGTTTTGAACAGAAGTTTTATGTCACGAGGACGACAGATAGCTTTAATACCACGCTATATGATGAATTTAAATGACACTAAAAATCGTTTAACACGAAACTGAGGGCACTGAAATATATTTTCGTGTTAAAAGAATTTCGTGTAAATGAATACTGCAAAAAAATATCCAACAGAACGTAATTTTTAGGGAATATTTTATTTACATACATATGTATATATGCATGTATTTAATAAAAATGATGAAACAAAAACATTCACAAGAACTTAAGGTGACTGCCTACCTTGAAAATGTCGCATTTCGTCTACATAAGGGATTTTTTTTTAATTTCAAAATCTTATAGTTTGAACATTTTTCTTTCTAAAACAGTTTTCCTTTTTCCTTTCTACGAATTAGAAATAAAGTTATAGTGATTTAAAAAAAAACATCACTCTATGAAAAAGGGCAGTAAGATAAAACTATAAATGAGTTTTTCTCAAAATTATGTTTTCGAAAGAAACTCTTTACTAGATACATGATATCATAAGAACCAAACCAGATAACGTTTTCAAATTTTTTGGGTATGTTAATTATACTATTTTTCATCAAGTGGACTGTAAGTTTTGTTGTAGGTTAAGTATTTTTTTTTCATTTAGGGTAGTTTTTATAAAGAAAAAACTTTAAAAATATCAAAATTTTCATCTTATTATCTATAATTTTGTCTGTAATTTTTTTTTATATTTTAATATTCCTCTTAGATTTTGGTTCATTTTGAAGAGCGTCATAATATGTATGTTGTGTATAAAGAAAATTATGATTATTTTATTAAAAATTTTACACAGTGTTACCCGTTTTTGTAAAAATTTGGTAAAATTTCCTTGAAAAGAATCAATTTTTCTAAAAGTACAATATTTATTTAAAAAAATTTATGTATTTACATATTTTTTTTTTTTTTTCTTCCTAAAAATACTCAATTTGTTTCAAAAATTTGTTTTTATAAAAAAAAAAAAAAAAAAAAAAAAAAAAAGGTAGGCAGTCACCTTAATGAAATTTAATTCGAAATTTTGCAATATCAAAACATTTAAAGATTTCTGTTTTTGATCAACAGGCTTAAGAAGATGCATGTTCCTTTTAAGCTAAATAGCGGTTTAGTTTCCGCCTGAGCTCTTTGTCATAGTGCTTGTAAAAAAAAATATTCAAAAATAGGGGGGCGCAAATTAAACTTGCTGATTTTTACTCATACTGCGATATGCTCGTCACTGAATTCCAAAGCCAACTGATGAGAAATGAGATGTTCTGTATGGTTTTTGTAGGGTGGTGGGTAAACGTAGCTTGTGCAAACAAAATTGGCTCGAATCACAGGCAATTCCAAAGGTATTTCAAAGCCAAGTAAACTTTCTCTCTACAAAACATAGGAAGCCACATTTCTCATTTCAGACCCCTCTTAAATCTTGTCTGCGCAGCTGTTGCTTTTCGTATTTTGTTCATTCTCAGGACGGAAATCTTTTCGCGTAAAGCGATATTCGTTTTGTGTAAAGAAAAAAAATGCATGCAAATACATAACAGTTTGGCGGGACCGTTGCATTATTACTTGTTAACCGATATTTCGTCTTAAGTTTTTCGTGGGAAACGTATTTCACTGTATATTCAAATGAAATTTCGAACAAAAACTAATATTATGTGCGATGGTTATGTATGCAAATTCAAGATTTGAATCTCCTGCTGTATTTGTTAAATTGTAAAACTTGAAGCGGTTATTGCTAACTTAGCCAAAATATGAGCATGTAATTTTAGTTGATAATGCAGGTAGATTCATAATTAGTGTAGCCTCTTTTAAAAGTATATAACTATTTATGGTAAATTTTAATCACTTTATTACTAAATTTATTTCAAAATTAATCGTTTAAATTACCAATCTCTCTATTTTTATTGGTGGGAATAAATTATGGCTTCGAAATTAGATCCTCAAACCTGAAACGAAATTTCAAAACTTTTGAAGGGTGGTTGTTCAAATTCTGTTGTAAACAGAGTATTTAAAAATCAGAAAAGACATTTTACTGAAGGATTACTATCTAAATTTTGAAGAAAAATAAAATTTGATTAAAAATTAAAAGTTCCAGGATGTAGACGAAAGAAAATCCTTTGTAAAAAAAAGAAAGAAGTAACATAAAAAAAATTCTAAAGTTAATTCCTACTTAGGTCAACAAAGAAATATTTTATTTTAGTTAATTTTTATCAAATAATTACAATTAATATAAATATGTATATACATATGAAAGAATCACAATATTATGTGACAATAAATTTCTATTAATTATCATTAAAGTATCGTATTGTCATTCAGAAAATTGGGTAAATAAAATGTCAGTTCAATTAAATGCTTTAAAACGTCAGAAAAAAAATATTTTAAAAGCTTTGACCCAAGTCGCTAAAAATGAAGCCAACATGACTGTATCTGTATATTTAGTTGTAATCAACTAATTTTTATTAATTATAATTAAATTACCGTATTATCGTCCAAAATAATCCAATACATAAAATTTCAGATCGATTGAGCACTTTAAAATGTATTTTATTAACGATTGAAAATTTAAACAAAATATATAGAGAGAGATTGTGAATTAATAATAGGAATTGAAAAAAGAAGCAGAAAAGACTTATCGTTGTAGAAAAGCCTCTGCCTCACAGAACTTTAGCGAAAAAACTACAGAAACTCAATCGACAATTTATCTTCAGATAAAGAAAATCGACGATAAACAAGTATTTGAATAAAAAAAAAAATTAATGCACCATGTGTTTTTATAACGGACTAAAAAGTATATTTTTTTGTTCTTTGTCACATTTTTATGCATCGCCATACACTTCTGAACTATGGTTCAAATTTCAAGTATCTAGATCATCGAGAAGTTAGTTTAAAATCTATTACAAAATTCCACCAGGACAGACATACAAGAAAGCGAATTACATTGTAAAAAGTGAGTACACCGGTCTGACATCAAATGATTGAAAAGACCGTAGAAAACGAAAAAAAATTCTTGCAGTCTGTATTTAATGTTGCGCAAAGGTAGACACAAACCATGGATATCATCTAATGAAGCACTGTTTTATCTATCATCCACAACTGCAAAACGAAGATACAATATATTCCACGCGAAAAGCGTCGCAAAGACGCTACTATCTTGCGAAAGACAAGTTGGCCCTTAGGTGTTATGGTATGGAGTGAAATGTCCTTTCAATGGCTAGCAAAATAATTTTTTATAGAACCAAAGGCTAAAAATGTTGTTAAATACTATCAGGTATAAGTTTTGAAGTACATGATTAAAGAAAGTAAACGTCTTTACCCTCAAGGAAACTTTGTTTTTCACCAAGATTTTGCACCAAATCATACTGCAAAATCAACTGTAAAATGGCTTAAAGATAAAAAATAATTTTTTTTCTTCCTGAGAAATGGTTACACATCCTCTGACTGTGCTCCTTGCAATTTTATTTTTTTTTTGGGGGGGGATACTTAAAAAAATAATTAAATAGACGCAAAGTAAGATTATTTCAAAGCCTTCGCAAAAGGGCAATCAAAGAGAAAGTTGAAAAAGCACCCCGAAAAAATGGTCGAAAAACACCTACAAAAATGGTAGCTTAACCTAAGAGTTTACGTAAAATAATGTGCAATGCTAAAAGAAACTTAATTAAAATTTTCAAGTAAATAACTGGATTCAATAAAAATTTATGATACGCTGAAATTCGTGACATTATTCTTGAATCAATCTTTACTGATCTCTTAGCTCAATACCAAATAGAAAGTTCCAATAAAAACCAAATATATATACATATATATCTAAATGATTAAGTATTTTAAAAAATATAGTTCTTAATTGATTGTTTTTTACAGAAGAGCAATAAACATATATTTTTGGCCAAGAAATCAAAAACTCAATCATTTTGATATGCCCTGGTTATCCAAATAAAACTTTACATTTAAAGAAAAAGGAAGAAGGAATGAAGTGAAATGGAGAATAGTCGAAGGAGAAAAATTAGTTAACTATCTTAAGGTTATAAGGGCCCTTATAGCTGTTTCAATTAAACTCACATTAGAAAAAAATAATGTTTGAAATATTTTTTATTTAAAAAACGAAATGAAACGCAGCTAACCGAATGTTGAATACTTTACTACAGCGTTTCTCAAATTGCGGGGCGTGCTTCCCTAGACGGAAAGGGGACGACCCTAGGTGGGGGTCATCGAAAGGTCAAAAATATAAAAGATTATTTTTTTAAAAAAATTATTAATTTACTGAAAGGAAGTAAAACAAAATACATTTTTACATAATAGAAAATAAAATACACATTTGTATTGATATAATACTTTTATAAAAGTGTCAGTACTGCACAATGTATTTGATAGTTAATTTATGAATACTAAGTTAAGTTAATGATTCCCACTAACCCCATGTGCTTGTCATACGTAAAATTATATACAAAATTTAATATTTATCTTGATAATTGGTGCGTATTATAATTAAAGTCGTAATGTAGCTTTAGAAACAAAGTATATTATTGCTGAATTGAATAGCTCGTTATTATATGAAGAAGGAGGATGAAAATTGGGTCACCAATATTAAAAGTGTGAGAAGCACTGATTTCCAGAGCATAGTAGCGCAACGCACAAGCTTTGCATATTTTTATTAACTCTGGCGTAAGATCAGAAAAGGTCTGAAAGTTATTTTTAAAAGCTGAAGTAATAAGTATGCTGATAGACATACGAGTATTATTTGAAAAATACGTATAATGTATATTTTAAATAATTTAAAATATGCATTATTTATATTAAAAATATTTATATAGGGCATATATTTAAACTGAGTGCGAGTTTTAACAAACTATTTGGAAAAATCATGGGATGAACTGATACCATAAATTCCGCGATTGAGATTTACTTCAATAGATGATGTCATTTGATGAAGATCTCGCAGAAATGAATATAGATAATTGCATATTTCAACAAAGCAATACAAAAGTAGTTAAACATTTCATTTGTTACGAAGATATTGTTGTTGTCCTAGGATTAATGTTTAGTTTCACATTTAATTGTTTACCATCTGATCTATATAAATAAAAATGAATGTTTGTGTCTGTTTGTCTCTTATGCCTTCCTAAACCGTTCATCCGAATGCGATGAAACTTTGGGGAATGGTTAGACGCATGCCCGTGAAGATTTCTGAGTTAGTAAAATTGACCACTAAGGCCCGTTACATGCTCGATGTCACCAAATACCCTCCGAGTGCACACGGAGTACGTGCTCGTTAAATCAGTGGGTCCGTAGTCTTGTGGGCTTATTCACTAGCGCAGGAACTGGAGAATATTTCCCTCCCCTTCAGTTCACTTGCAGAAATTGTGGAGGTGGAGAGGTGGAGAAGTGGAGGTGGTCGTGTCGCCATCTATCGTCCCTTCGGGGAAGTTTCACTGAGCTTAAATCGCACTGTCACCTGTATGGTGCTCAAGGCCAACGACAGGCGTACCTCTTGCCCATGCCACGATGAATTTCGTGGGCCTCGTTCTGACTACGTCAGACAGGTGGCATTAGCCACAACAACACAACAACATATAAATATTCTCATTTTTAATTTAGTAGATCCCTACATGTTAGAAATTTGGTGGATTCGTTCCTTTCATGGAGTAGAGATCCGCTACAAAAACAGTTTTGAAAATCAACCCAAAAGGTCGTTACGAGGGGTTAGAGAGAAATACTATCGTTTTTGAACTCTTAGGTCTACAGACTTGAAGTTTTGTTGGTATGTTTTATTATTATTATTATTATTATGTTGAATATAGATCCGCTAAGAATGGATTTTACGGAAATTGACTCCTATTGGGGTGAGGAAGTTGCTGAGACTTAATTATAAAAAAATATTTGTTATCAAACTACAACTTACCATTTTGAAATTTAGTATGCATGTTATTTTATTAAATGGAAATTTGATAGGAAAGGATTTTACGGAAATCAACTCCTAATGGGGGATAGGAAATCTTCTGCGGCGTATTGATGCAAAAATACCCGCTTCCGAACTACTAGACCTACAGTAATGAAATTTTGTATGTATTTCTCTGTTGTTGAATTGAATGGATTTATTAAATAGGTCTTACCGAAATCGACTCTCAAAAGTGGTTACTGAAGCTTATTGATAAAAAAAAAATTCCGTTTTTGATCTAATAGATTTAGACTTGAAATTTGGCAAGCATGTTTATTTTATTGAGTAGAGAACTCTAAAAATGGGTTTTGTGCAAATCCACTTGGGAAAGGGTTACGAGAAAGTATAAGGTAATTCTACTTTTCTATTTTATAAATTATTATTTGAAAGTTCTGTCCTTTTTAAACCAAGAGTTATAAGAATATTTTTCAATACAATTGAATTCCTAGAGATATAATCAATAATTTATATACGTATATAAACAGTATATATTCATATAACATCATGAAATACCCTGCGAAGCGGATGGGTAATGCCAAGTATCATACAAAAACGTATTTCATTTTCTAAATGAAATTTAAAAAATAAATCAAAGCATTCTTCAACTATGAAATAAACGCCCATGTAATAGTAGTGTGTGTTCTGCCGAATATTTCATTTTAAATATCCTTAACTAAAATTTTTGGGAGCATTTTTAACAATATGTTATAATTCAAAAACAAAAGTTAAAAAATGTTTGCATTTTAATCATTAAAATAAAATATTTAGCAAATTTATGAATTTCAAGAAACACAAAATGCGTATATTGGTGTTCAAAATTAAGAGAATTTTCTTTTTCTCATAATAACCTTCAAAAGTATTGGACAGAATCTAATGAAATGATGTATGTACACAAATTCATATAATAAAAACACGATGCAACAATTATGACACATCCTAAATACCGAGTGTACAGCTCATCACAGCGATTGAAAGTGTTACAAGAAAGAAAATTATAATTTAATGAGGCGTATAGTTAATCCTCATAATTATTCAGCTTTTACGACGTGAATTCTTGAGAAGAAATGATACAATATATGAATGTCTGTGGTAATCAGTCTCACTCCTTCAGTAACGATGTTTTCAAGCACTGAATTGGTTTGCGAAGGCAAGAGGTGAAGTGCAACTACCCTTCATCTATCCATTCAAGTCCTGAAGACAACCTCAAAGTGGTGACGGGGTGTACCTGGGTGAAAAAGAAGTACGTCGGGAGAGTATTCTCCTGTCAGGACTACCCAAGGCGTGAAGACGGTTCCATTTCCCTCACCTAATGTTTACAGAAGTACACTGAATTTTAGTCAGCCTTCCGCCTCATGGTTCCTCGCTCATGTGAAGCTTCATATTGCCCTACGTCATGGACCAGTCGCCTATCTATTCTCATACTGCATCGTCCGTCACGCAGGCTAATCATGGACGCGTACGGGATTTAGACAGGGTGTCCAGCACAAAAAGTAGGCTACAGTCTCGTTATTCTAGTATTTTCCTCCGTATTGTTATTCCCTTCCTGCCATCTCTTCTCATCTTCATGCTTGTTTGGGTGTCTCCTAGTAGCATTTCATGGTTGAGCAGAATAAATTTCGAAGTTCTTGTGATACGAGGCCTTTTGGACCTAGTGTAGGCTTCCCAACACCAAAGGGATAAGCAAGAACAACAGATTATCCCAAAAATGTTCAACTGATTTAGGTCTATAGATTTGGCTGATAAATGCATCCTATGAATATCTATCCCTCCTTTCCAGAAATTTCTTTATTGTATGAGTCTTATGGAAATGAGCATTGTAATACAAAAAATGAAATCAAGAGGAGCTATTCACCAGAAAAAATGAACATATGACTCCAAAATTCTATTTTTGAGCTTCACAATAGTTAGAAAGTCTCTGTCAAATAAATGGAATTCTGAGTGATTTTTTGCAGCTTGATGAGTGCCCAGGTCATGAAATCTCATTCTATCTCCGTAGTCATACTTTTCACCAATGCTGGAAGGCATATAGCGGGTGCCTGGCTCCCTTGTGATGAAAGTGCATTGAGAGTCAATGGTTAGACAGAATCTGGACTCATCGGTGAGTAAGATGTTCACCCACTGATGTCTACTCCAATGTCGACGTTCTCTGCAGCATAGTTAAAAGCTATTCTGTGTGCTAAGTCTGTGGGCAATTATTCTTGCAGATTAATATATATACACTAGCGTACAAAAATTCAACTTTCACTGTCTAAAATATGGAGTTCCGTTCGTCTCTTCAACGTAATGTCTCCCTGCCCAAGCACTCCAGAACCATTCCAACGGTCTCTTTTCTTGGTGTTAATGAGTTGAAACCAAGTGCTTATCTAACTCCACATTAACTAGTAATAAAAATCGTTGCTTAGAGTGAAACGATTTTCATCATTAAAAAGAACGTGACTCCATCGATGGGATGTCCAATGTTATTGTTCTGGACGCCTCAAAAAACGTTCCTTCCGATGAAGTGCTGTTAACGGAACGCAAAAGTTAGGATGACGGGCGAATAAGCTACCTTTATGCCGACGTCTGTCCTCAGTAAACCATGATATATGTCACCTGGGTGCCGTACACTGCTGTTTAGCAATGTTGCCCGATGTCTGGCTCCAGTCTCTTTTTGCCTGCAGAACGATATACCAGTTATCACTTGCCATTGTTTTCCTCGGCTGGCCAGTATAAAACTTTCTTATAGTTGCAACTGCCATTTTGAAAGTTTTTCAAGCTTTTGAAATTACACTTTAATCAAATCCATTCTTGTGCAATACTCGTCAAATTACCCCCTATTTCAAGCTTGCTGAACATTGTACCACGTGTAAGAATTCTTGAAGCCATTATGAATGTTCGATTTCACTAGCACGGATTGCATAAAAATGCGTCCTTCCACTTTTTTTTGGCACTGAGGATGCGCATTCCAAACGTTTCCTTGCAATTATGTCCCCTGCTATGTCACTGAGTGGATATTTACATATACATAATCTATCAGCAGAGTTGCCTTTTCACTATACTGGTCGTTCAACTGGTCCATTTCAACAATTTCTTGATTGTGCGTTGAAAAATGCATTTGTTGCTAGAGTTTTGCATGCTAGTGTTTGTGTATGTATAGTTGAAAGAAAAGCAGAAAAAGTCATTTTTACATATAGTGGCTTAAATGAAACTGCATAAAATAAATTAAAATTACTTCTAGCATAAGCAGTTTTTACTTATACAAATATTTTACAGTTGAACATTCAATTAACAGAGCTATAAACGCTCGCATTTAATAGTGTAACGAAATGTGCGTTTAAAATGGCTCATAATGAATTTGTATTGTAAAAGAAGAAAAATATTAATCAACTTCAATTTGATTCTGATGTTCTTTTTACCCTAAATGAATTAATTTTGAATTCAGTATAATCCAGATTAATTGTATCAAGAGTTGTTATAGACACCAATTAAAAACAATTTGCAGTTTAAAATAATTTCGAGATTTTAAATAGCGTTGTTTAAGCAATTTACTTCACGTTTTAATAAACATTATTATAAATGTTAAAAAATTTTACGTATAAAACGTCAGAATGTTTTTCAAAAAATTCTTAAATCAATTCAGTAAAAAAGAATCACAGATTCTTCACACTCGACCGCACTACGTACATAAAAAACAACGACTCTGTTTCATTTTAAAAGAAAACCTTTTTATTTACCATCCCGAAAGTCACAAGAAAAAGAATTTAGAAAAAAAGAAACATAACCATTTACAACATGGAGAAAGCGAAAATGTGACAATATCTCACCCGGTAATCGATTCCTACTGTTGATATAAAAACTCCAGATAGAAAAGCTCCATCTTTATAACGCACAAGCAGACAAGTCTTTCCAACGCCGGAATCACCAACAAGCATCACCTGCGAAGAAAAGTAAACATTACTTTCGACGAAAGAAATCGGTGGCAACACTAAATCTATTCTTATGCGCGACAAGTTTTCAGCTTTTCTTTTTATCGTTTGCTAGAAGTATTAAGAGATGGAATAAATTTGTTATTCCAAGGAGTATTGGAGGTGGTGTGTGATATGCCATTTTATTTTATACCTTTGGGTATTGCAGTAGAAGATGGGAACCTTTTCTTATATACAAAAGGTGTATAAAATCGAATAAAAATTCCATCAGTGTCGAATGGTACAAAAAAAGACAATGTTCAGTTCGAAAAACAGGCGATTTCAGTTTGAACTGCATTTTACTTGCAAGAGATGTATGGAAGTTTTCCGGTTTCATGCTTGTCTGGATAGGTGCAATTTGTCAAGTACTTTTATAGGAAAGTACTTATGTGCGGCCTTAAGGTATTTATAAATATATAGATGCCATTTTTAAAGAAAAGAAAATATATTTTATTTGATAAAAAAAATTTTATTCGGATAAGCCCAAAAATACTTGATTTTTTTTTTGAGCATTAAAAATGTTTGCGTCAGAACAATAAGAAAAGTTCACAGATTTAAATCAAGATATTCGTTATGAATGACATAAAAAATTAAATTGGTAGAAAGAGGGGGTTGATATAGCATCAGCAGTCAGATCAATAACATAAACTCGTATTTCATACGGACAGTTAAAAAGTTGTATTTCGGAGTTGAAACTTGTCATAAATTGATAAAACATTTAAACAGAAATGCTAATCATTCTATTTAATTAAAGAATTAAATTAACATGACTGTAAAAAAATTTATTAAAATCTGTTTCCGTTAAACTTATAACATACATTTTATACAAATCGGAATGTTTTTATTATTCTAAACAATATGAAGAAACGTTGCAAGTAATTGGAACATTAAAATTCTTTCTTTTTTTATGAATCAAAAAGCTTAAAATCAATATGCGAGTAAATTAAACTCGAGTATATTTTTCTTACAATTTTTTAACCAAAAGTATTATTTTCATTCAAAATTAAATACATCTTGAAACATTTTATTATTTTCTCATTATTTATAACAGCAATAAAGAAATTTACTAAACTGCAACAAGCGATGCTTGTTGAAATGAAGTAGTGTTTATTATTACAAGCTTTTATTTAACTTGAAATGTAATTTGTTTTCAATTTATATTCAAAATATTCATGGTACAGTACATTTGGCTTTAAAAAAAGAAAAACACACTCATATATATATATATATAGAGAGAGAGAGAGAGAGAGAGAGAGAAAGAGAGAAAACGTATTTTATGTAAACTCTCATGAAATGTTTTTCAACCGAAAAATAATATAGTCTCTCTCCAAAACATTTTCCCTTTTATAGGGAATCAAAATACTTTGTTTCCATACACTTAAAGTACACAAATGTATGTACTATAAAGTACTCCTACGACATCGTTGCTCAAACGTACTATTTGCATTCCATGTCACAAAATACTTTCAAAATGTGCTTCAGTTTGAATTCTTCAATGAATGGAATTCAATATTTTCTCTATACAAACGAATACCTTTCGGTTTGTTTGCTTTGCTTTTTTACTTTTAGTTGATGATCTCCTGTTTTTCATTTTAAGCCAGAAAGGACGATAACAAAACAAAAATCCTAAAAGCATCTCTATTCCCTGTACAAAACAATAGAATACATGATATTTTCTCCCGTATAGAAAAATATCTTGAGAATTTGTAAGCTTTCGCTCATGCAGTTTTGGAGATTTTTTTCCTTCCATTTTTTAGTGCCTTTTTTCTTCAAAAACATAAAAGCATGTCGAGGAAATCTATTTAATTTCAAGGAAGTAGCACACCTTTCCTTAAAAGTTTTTATTCTTCTTTATCTCCTTTTGCTTTATTCCAACATTTCAAATCTTAAAACACAGTGCGAAAATCCTCTTTACATAACAAGATTCGAAAATTGTTTCCATCTTTTGTATTCCGCGAGACAACATTGTCTTTTTCTGAATAGGAAAGCCGTTTCAAGCTTCCAACTGGAATTTTTATATTTGTCTCAGTCTAAAATGTCATTATCAAACATTAAGATTCGAAAAATGGGGGGGCGTCATGTAGATATCGTGCAATGTTGCCATCTCCAGATCAATAAATAATATACTACCGTTATCCTTTGTTGAGTTTAAATGAAAAAAAAAGTCTTTATCTTAAATCTTATTTTAAAAATCTCAGATATTCCTTTTGTCTTTTAAAGAATTCTTTCGCGGAATATGCAGCAATGGAATGTTTATCGTTTTTGTACAGCTTTATGTTTTTAAAATAAATTTTTAAATCCATTTATTTAGAATTCACTCGTTTTATTTTAAAAGAGTTTGAATTTCATTTTTAAATTTAGCATAACAGTCTTTTAAGTCAAAAATAAAGTAAGATATTTTAGAAAATAAATTTAAATCATCGAAAAGAACAACCCGTTACGTTTTCATGTTCAAAATAGGTTTTTTTCACCAAAAATGTATTTTTCGTTATTCACTTTCAATTTTATTACTGAAAATACTATATTTGATCTTTTATCGTCATCCGTTTGTATTATTGAAGTTGTACAATGCAAATGTAACTATTTCGAAAGATTTTAAATTATTATTCTATATATGCATAGCTTAGCTAATTTATATATTTATATTTTAAAGAAAAACAATTTAATTATAATTAATTTTATCTGAATCAGCACATTGATGTTGATTTTATGTTTTATAAGAATAGGTTATTGGTACATAAATTACCTTTGATCGTACTTACTTATACTTATTAAAATTAACAAAAGTCAACTTACTACAGAATACACGCATACAAACTTTACATATTACGGATCATAACTTAAAGTGAATTCTTTTAATAAGCAGGATGTTTGAAATTTAAACATTATTAAAGTTCCATTCTGGAACAGTAATATGCATATAACAATTAACAGGAATATAATTTTTAACTACTAACAGTGTAATCATTATATTAATATTGATGGTTACAAAGCATAATTATTATTAGATGATAACAGTACATGATTATTTATTAATATAGAAGGTATGTAACAGAATTGTTTTTTCCAATACAAATAGTATTTTTTTAAAAAAATTTTTAGTAAATGGTTTTTATTTTCCCGTATATTAAACCGAAAGAAATAATTTGCATGATGTACTTCACTTATGAAGTTTTGCACTTAAATACCAAAACATATTCACTTAGTGCAAACAGAAATCGAATTTGATTTAACAAATGTTGTATTAGATGTCATGTCATATCTATAGTCACAGTTACATTTTTTTTATAAAAAAAACCCCATTCTTCAAAATTTCCACCTCATGCTTTGTGAGGATATAGATTAGTAACATTAATTCTATCATTTTATATATTATAGGTGTTTAGTAAAACCGGATTTGCCCAGAAATACCATCAACAAAATTCTACCTAACCTTCCCTAAGAGTTTTATAAATCGAAAACTAACATGAAAGTATCTGGAAACTAAATAAATTCACAATGTTTTAGTATATTTCGATTTTATTTAATTTTAGTGCAATTAATATTCAAACCTCTCTATTTTGAATCATTGTTGGACTGATGAGGATGATCCTAAAGTTGACATGTCTGCTGTTCTAACTTTCAAACGTCCCCAAATGAAAATTTCAAGCCTCATCTGGAATTTTAGAAGCTGATTTTGAGCACTCATTATTCCACAAAACAGCCTGTTGTGGAGTCAAGAATGGAATCAGACATTAATTTATTCCCATGTCAAGACAAGGTACCATTTTAAACGCACCTTACATTTCATGGTATACCGGTTTCCCAAACTATTCAATAAATTTATTCCAAGAACATTGCGGTTGATTCACTTCATTTGAATAACAGTAAATTAAACGACATAAATCACAAGGTGATTGCATGAAATATATTGAAAACAGCAGTTTAAATCTGCATCTACGATTACTTGATTCTAGTGTTCGTGTCTTCAAAGGCTGAAGTTACTTGATTCTCTTGACTTGACATTAAATCTTGATTGTGACATTTGGTTAATGATATCCAAGGGAAATGGGATAGCATAAATTGTTGAAAAGCACATATATAAACATTTATCTCTACTAAGTGTAAAATAATGCTGGTTTACATGGTATGTTAATATGTGTTTATTATATCATACTTCCAGCTTCATTTGTATTGAATGAAAAAAACGAATTAAATGAAATATTGCATGTTAGATGGGAATTGTATTAATAATTTGTCTAGGGTTTTCCAAATTTGTAATGCATATCCGAATAAAGACTATGTGTAAGGATTCGCAGTGTTATTTAACGTATTTAGTGTAGCTAAGTCAGTACTTAATAAAATTTAAGAACGCTCTACTGTAAGAAGTAATACGTATTATAAGTAATAAATAATTTATGATAATTAAATGTCTAGACCAGGGGTCGACAACCTTTTACTTGTGATATGCCAAATCAATCTACCAATATGTGATTCAGAGTGCCCCGTAGAAATATTTGAAACAATTCGATTCCCATGGCAATCCATGCAGAAATAGGGAATAGAAGTCAAGAATGTAGATTTTGAATTGAATTATTGTGCATCATTTAAAGATATTTATTTACAAAACAAATAAAAAATATAGTTATTTCTTCAACAAAAAATTAAAAAAGAGAGATATTACGTATTATGCATTTTTAATATATTTATTAAAATAAGAAATAAAAAGCATAAAATATAAGTATTCGTTCAATATAGTTAAAATAAAAAATAAAGTTTTAATGCCAACATTGTATGCGCACCTTTCTACTAATCAAAACATCAAAGACGTAATTTGTGACTTTCAATTAGACAGAAATCTGAGTGTTAGGTTGTTAAACAGTTTTTTTGCAGATATAAAATATTTTTCAAATGAGAAAATATTTCTTCACATAGATATGTTGAACCAAAAGTTGAAAGCAGAGTGCGTTCAGTTTTCTTCATACATCTCTCCAGCCAGTGGCGTAACGTACACCCCAGCAATCCCCGCAGCGGGCGGGGGGAGATCCTAGGGGGCCAAAGCTTGACTGACGCCAAGTACGTGAGATCCAGCTAGGGGCTCAGAACCTGACTTTGCCGGAAGGGGGCCCTATTATTCTCCGTTACGCCACTGTCTCCAGCAAAGACATCCATCAGTTTAGAATAGATGTCAATTCAATCGTGAGTGATCCAGATTTTTTTGTAATTCTGTAAATTTTTCTTTCTATATTTAAGAAGATATACGTTCATTAAGCTCGATATCCAAATTGTAAACTTCCATACATTCAAAAATTGACAAATTTAAGTGTTAAAAAATGCCATTGAACCAAATGTGGCACGCATGTCATAGGATGCTGAAACCTCTGGTCTAGACTATTTCCTTCCAACTTGACACCATAATATTAAAGCATAACTTTTCTCTCTCAATATGAATTAAGTTTTGAATATCTCTGATCACAAACACAGAAACTTGTGGTTAAAACCATTAATGTAGCTCTTCGTTTGTCTTGTTCTTGTTTGCAGATCACTAAGTATATATTCTAAAATTCGATTAATGAGAATTAATGGTGCATTTTAAGATTAAGAAGATCGATTAAATGATAATTTATAATCAACCCTCTTAGAACTACTAGAAGGGTATTGACGACGAAACTCGTAATTTTAAACCACGGTTAATATGAGAGAGTTATATTGACATTTTTCCCTATAAAGTTACACGAGGGCTATTGGCAACGGATCTCATAATTTTAAACAACGGTTAACGTGAGAGAGTTATATTAACGTTTCTCTCCCTATAACGTTACACGAAGGCTATTGGTAATGGATCTCGTAATTTTAAACAACGGTTAACGTGAGAGAGTTATATTAGCGTTGCCCTATAAAGTTACACGAGAGCTATTGGCAACGGATCTCGTAATTTTAAACAATGGTTAACGTGAGAGAGTTATATTAACGTTGCCCTATAACGTTACACGAGGGTTATTGGTAACGAATCTCGTAATTTTGAAACATGGTACAGGTTTATACCACACCAATGAGAGGACTTATGATCCTCGACAGATTAAACATGCAACGGCGCGTTCTACATCGCGGGTCTTCAGCGGCACTGTGATCGAACTCATGACATGCCAGCCACGAGTACGTGATCTGGACTCCTACGCAGCCGCGACCGCTTGGAGAAGCATCAAAATTGAATGTTCTTTTTGTTTTAGTCGTGTTATATGATATGCAGTGTCGCTTCATAACATTTTTAAAATATTTTATTTTAATCTAAAAATATATCGATTTCATCATTTTTAATAAATTTATTACACTTAAATAATGGAAATTCTAACCTGAAGCTGTTGAATCCCAGATCAGATGAAGAAATGAACTTCAGAAATTGAATCATATATGATTTACAGATAGAATATTTTCCGAGATAAACAGAAAATTCACAGAAATATGTTTTATAAGCATATTCTAACCAAAACAAAGGTACATTATCAAAACGGAGTATTAATTTTTATCTCTCATCGCTCGTGCATTTCAGCTATGTTATGTTTTTATTTTGTACATAATTTTTTCTCATACTGAATTGTAGTAATTGAATAAAAAATAGACCATGCACACATAATTCCCCAATGATAATAAAAATACTGCATTATCGTGCATCCATTCATTGCTCAGTTTAATACAGAATTTCACGAGTGACCGAGTGAGTGTTTACTAAAGTTGCACTATAAAACAAGGGCTTTTGGCAACGTACCTCCTAATTATGAGCCATGGTCAGGTGACAACTTCGACACATGATCTGGCACACCCTCCGAACTTCCACACCAAGTCTACTGGAGAACATCGGGTTTAGACAGATTTAAAGGGCATTGGCTCCTCTACATGGTGGGTCTTCAGTGTCACTGGACTCGATGTCATGACTAGTCAGCCACGAGACCTTGACCATGACCACTAAACTACTGCGATTTAGGCTATTGAAAAGAATCGGAGCTGACGCTTAAACCCCTTCATCAACTGGAAGTCCGGTTAATCAAATAGTGTTACACTAAGCACGATGAACAAAGAAATGCATTATAATAAAAGAAATTGAAGTATGCAATTCTAGTTTAAACGTATGTTTACATTTTATATATATTTTTTTCCATTTTATGATTGTATTACTAAAAAGACTATCATTTTTATAACGATTTTAAATCCATCATGATATTTCTTGAATTTGAAATTGTAACGAATTCCGAATTTTATATAAAGAAAGATCAACTCATATTGGCGAAAACTCAAGAGTTCTACTGTTACTTCGACACAAGCAACTAATTGCATGGTAGCGGGATTTTGCTTTTTTCTTCTTCTCAAACATCATAGATTAAAGATCCTGTATTTCTATAAGAAAAAAATAAAACTTCTTCTTGTTCTTTCGTATGTATTGTAACAGGTAAGATATTAGATGACAGAAAATGAATAATTTCAGTTGTTTCACGCTTATTATCCGCACAGAAAGTTTCCTAAGAAAGCTTTTTATCAGACCATTTTCAATTTGTAGCCGTTCGCGAATTGTCATTATGTACGGGACGTTCGTTCTATGTCAAACTATCGCCAGGTGCAATTGTCATTATCTTTTTCCGAACACGAAAATGAACTTTTTTGCTTCTTTTCTTTCGTTGGCCTTCGCAAAGAGCGACATCTGTCGGACAAGAGCAACATATTAAGACCACGGGAGAGAGAAGTAAAAAAAAAATGCTAAATGAACCTGGTCTCGAATGAATCTTTTATCTTACGTTTCTTATCATGTATTCAGTATATACTCTTCTTCTTTTATCGTACTCTTTTGTATTTCTTCTGACTTTTTTTATAAGATCGAGATAAGAAAAATCTTTTTTAAGAAATTTTAAAAACATGTTCACGTTTATACATTTTATAAAAAAAATTAAGCAAACGATAATTTGCTGAATGATGTAAGAAATATAACAAGAAGTATTCTAATTTAAGTTTTACATGGTTGTTCAAAATAGGAAACTCAGTTCCTTGTTCATACAAAAAATGAATTTAAATCAAAATATTCTTTTTGGAAAAACTGTAGATGTAGCCAAAAACTTTTTTCTAATCAAAAACTTGATTTTAGTTAAACATTTCCTTTAACAGTTCAGTGATGAATTTGTAAACTTTTACAAAATGGACTAAATTTATGTGACTTCATAGTCACATGATAACGAAAATCTTGTGTTTCCAGTCAATCAGTTCTTGCATGCTTCACTGTTGACAACGTTTGCCTTTTGTGGAAACTTTCTTTTAAAAAGTACATATTTGTCAATAATAATAGCTTGCATACGTAAACAAAGTGCTCTCGATTTAAAAGCATACGTGTAGAATAGATATTTTTAGTTTGGAAAGCTTTTTGAAGAATCTAAATTTGAGATTTTATATAAATTTTATATGCGTTTGATGTCAGTTTGTTATCAATTAAATTAAGAATACGTGATTGTCTTTATTATGTGACCACCATGATTTTAGTCAATTAAAAATTTGCATTTCGATAATCGAGACAGAAATTAAGCCAGAGAGTTTATCATCTTGGCTAAACAACACATTTTGGAACTTTAACTGCTAAATATCTTGCATAAAAATATTAAATTTGTCACAACAATTAAGTTCGATGTTTCGAATTTGCCCTCCCCCCCTTAAGAACCGTATAGTAATAGGTTGTGAGATTGTAACAATTTAGTTCCTAAAGAATTGCGAGTTGCGATACCGTTAACTAAATATGCAAATTATAAGATCCTCTTAAGCAAAAGAGAACTTCAAAAACAGTCACCTAATAAACAAATTTGGAAGTTGAGATAAGCATCAGCTCATTTTGATGACTGAATCATTTTTAAGACAAAACAGTGGTAAAGAAAAGAAGTTAGAAGAGATGAGTTAGTTCGAGATAGTCAAAAGTCTGATATATATCAAAATTACGGACTTTCGTAATTATTATGTACGCAGTTATGGACGAAAACAATCAAGAAGGGGCTCTCGTTGATCACATTTATTTATTTAAATAAGATTTATTTGTACGGCACATTATAAAAGAAAGCATTCACACAAAAAGCAGCAGTGACAACACGAAAAAAAAACGAGTGAAGCTTATGATAGACAAAAGCGTTCTGTTTTACAATCCAAAGCCTTCAGTTTGATTTTTATCAAAAAAGTTTCAGGGATGTACTTTCATTCCATGATTTTTTAAATCCCAACATGCCATTTGGTCGAATCTAGTGGTTGATCCTCGCATAAGGCGGTAAATAAAATGAATTATCACACGATGTCTTTCTGAATCAAAATGAGTTGAAGAAATTCCTTCTCAAGAGAAGTGAAAGGAAGAATCATCATCATGTACAAATATACAAACTAGAAAAACATTGCATTTATAAAATTAAACTATTATCCCAAAAATTTCTTGGAAGTTTTCATATTTAAAATATCTTGGCTTAGGAACTTTTTTGTATATCCAATGGGCAACTAAACCTTTGCAGACACGGCAAGCCCCGAGTGTGAGAACGATTTAATTGGTGGCATCATTCAGTGGCCCGCTAACAAAGGTTTGCCTCTTGAATTTTTTCATTCAAGCTCTCATAGGATGCTAAATATTACCGTTATTTAATTTTGCCGAAAGTGCCAGATCCAAATTGATACTCACGGTATCTTTTACATGCCACATAATTATATGACATATGTGCTTACAATTTTCGCATCCAGAAAATCTATCGACTCCATCCAGGATCGAAACCGCAACCTTGGGCTTACGAGGTGGGCACGCTACCTCTAAGCCATTGAACCAATTCTTTGTTTAAAAACTGAAAAAGATGTGATACCCACAAACGATTTTTTTATTTCAATAATGATTTACCGAGCTCAATTTTGCGTTCTTTAATGAATATCATTCCGTTTCATATTTGTTGTCATCTGTTGCTAATAGATATGTTTTTTTCTAATGGGGCTGCATTTCAGCAACTTAGCCTTCGCAGACATGGCAAGTCCACAAATGTGAGAGCCATTTAATAGTGGCACCCTCTAGTGACAGCTTCGCTAGAAAATTCGGACGCTTGAATTACTTTTTAATTCAAGCTCTCATCGGATGCTACATATAACGGTGATTTAATTTTGCCGAGAGTACAGCACCAAATTGATACTCAAGGGATCTTTTGTATGCCACATAGTCATAATACATAAGTGTTTACAATTTTCGCATCAAGAAAACTTATCAACTCCAACCGGGGTCGAGTGAGTGAGTGAGTGAATATTAAAGTCGCACTGTCCAGCTACACGAGGGCTTTTGGCGATGAACCACGTAATTTTGAACCATGGTCAAGTGACGGGGACGACACCTGAACTGGTACCCCCTCTCCTAACTACCACACCACCCCGATGGGAGGACGTCTGAGCTCTTGACATATTTAACGTGCATCGCTCCCCTATACGGCGGGTCTTTAGTGGTACTGGGCTCGAACTCATGACATGCTTGTCATGATCCGATACCTTAACCACTGGGCCAACCGGGGTCGAACCCACAACCTTAGGCTTACGAAGGCAAGCTAACTCTATGACTGCTAATATATATAGAATTCATGAATAACTAACTAGCATCCTTGTAAAAAAGTTAAAAGTATGCTTGCCAGTATATGAAAATACAAACTTTAGCTCCAACTAAGTTTTATAAATGTGATTTTTTTACTGGCATTTCCAAAATAGAACAAAAATAGACCAAAATGTAAATTTACCTTCGTGAAACTAGAATTCATTGAAAAAGTTTCTGGATTGAATTACATTAGCGTTGCTTTCTGCACGTGTTATAGATAGCAGAATGTTTTGAAAAGATGACATGGTGATTTTGGTACCTAATTCTTTATTTCTATACCACCCCATGTGAAGATATTAAGACCCAGTTCAATTTAAGGAGGATTAAACCTCTTTTTTTGCATCATAAGTTTTTGGTGGCTTTAGAACTTGAATACGGGATTCTACTTTATCGTCATCGATCATAAAGCTTAGGACTTTACCCACTGTGCTATAGCTGTTTTTCAAGAGTTGGCACAAAGGACTTAAAGGTTCACGAGCATCAGCTTTTTCTTATGATTTAAGGTATCTGACTACCCTAAAATCCTGTTTTTTAAAAAAAATGACAATTTTTTTATGATTTTATTTTATAGGCAATCTTATTAGCTTTGTAAAAATACCAAGTTTTTTATTTTCCGTTTACTAAAACAAAAGCTACAAGTGTTTCAGTAAAAGCACACAGATACTGTTACTTTACATAAGTTGTCAAATTTTAAAATGCGTTTTACTCGAAATGTGGGTTTTTTTTTTTTTTCGAAAACCTCAAACGGGGACTGCGATTGCTCAAAAAGTTTTTAAAACAATTTGCTGAAATTTTTTGCGTATGTTCTGTATTACAGTAGAAGTGTTTTAACCTCCAGATTTATCAATCACTGTCTTATTACAAAATTTAAAGTTCTTTATGTGAATATAATCACTGCTTTTATAAGCAATTCATATAATAACTAAGCTAAAGTGCTCTAGTTTTTGTAAAAATTAAAATATCTCTCATCCTGAGGGTCATTTCAAAAAGAAATAGCAAATTAATACATTAAAATTGAAAAATTGAGAATTGGTTCATTTACTATTTGTACAGAGCGGGCCCGTTTATGTAATTTTTGGTCAATTTTTACGCGTTTTTCCCGTTTTAGTAGTAATAGCTTATTTTTCTTTTCTTAATTTTAGCCTTTTTTTCTTAAAATGTACTAAATAAATCTAAAATTCACAAAAAAAAAATCCATATCTTCATTTTTTTAAAAAAAAAGTTGTCGCAAGTAGTCGGATACCTTAAAAAAAGAAAAATATAAACAAGTTTATTGAAATACGCAATTTTACTTATGAATACAACTTATCCAGAATTTTCGTGCTTAACGTTATGGTTTTAATAGACTTGTATCTTCATTTATATTTTTCTTCAAAATTACAGTTCATTAAAATCTCAAACCATATTTGCATAGTAGGCTACATCATTAAGCTTCAGCATGACATTTGATATGTAGTATCCATTGGTGCATATTTAGATAATTAATTCATTACAAATATTTGTTTAAAGCTAACTTTATCGAATGAAAGTCATCAAGTATGAAATTATTTCTTTTGAAGTTATTGCAGGTAAGGTGATACTACTACCATGCGATACCCATCCTGTAATTAATACATACCCAATATCGTCTCATTAGATTATTTCTGTAGGCTTCTACATCACAATAGTTTTAGAAGTATTCTTCTACAAACTGAAGTGGAAATAAGAATCTATCTAATTAACACGTTCCTTCATAATGTATTTGAACAAGTGTGTGGGAAATTGCATATGCGGAATTTAAGTATTCTTTTAAAGATACCATATACATATATATTTGCCAATTAGAAAGAATACCATATATGAGAAGAATTTTGATCAAGAGTTCACTTTTTTAAAATGATTAAATAATACAATCATTATAAATAGACGAAGAAAAGATTTTCTAATGTACATATGATACTTTGGGTCATCGGTGAATTTTTTTCCTGTACTTTTCTGTTTGATATATGAAATTCATTGCTTAAGATATAAATGTTATTTTTTTTGTTCTTTTTAATATTTTACACCTTTAATGTAGTGCTTATATTAACCTCGGCTATGATAATGTTATTCGACAAATTATCAATGGATTAGAAGCAAAAACATCTTATTTTTGAGTTTTAAGCAAAATGAGAAGTCGATATTTAAAACTGTTTCCAGACTTAAACGAGCAAGCAACATATTAAAGTGAAGAAATATTCCCAAAATTGAAAGTGTTTTTACTTTCGTAATAAAAAATTTGGTTTTTTTATAAGGGAAAAATATGAAATAAATGATATTCAAAAACACTACTCCATGAAAATGCACTTTTATCATTGTGGATAAATAAAAAAAAAGTGCTTTACTTAGAAGAATTGAGAAGGAAAATTTACAAGAATTGAATGTCTCATAATTGAGAATTCAAGCAAGTACAATCTTTCGTAAGAAATGATAAACTAACACTTTATAGTACAATATTTTGCGTTAATAACTGCTTCCACAAAAGACGTGACATTATATGTTTGGACTTTTTTGTGGCTTCTGAAAAATGTAGTTCCATTTTTTTCTAGATAGTAGTTCCATTTGCCTTCTCTAGATAGTATTATAAATTTTTGAAAATTAAAAATCAGGTTATATAGTGGAAGTGTTTTCAGTTGACGTGGTGATAGTTATATAATAGTCACTCTCTTTCGATATATGCCGTAAATCTAAAATCAGACAGAAATGGGGTTTCAAAATGTAAATTAGAGTCAGATATTATATGGAGTACCATTTATATATACAATTTTAAAAATAATTTTACTTGTTTTCGATTTTTAAAAAAATCTCCATAATCATCACGGATATATACTATAAACGATTGTAATGAATTATCACTAGTCAAAAAATTATTTATGTAGTTGTTATAAAAAAATTATTTTTACAAAAAATAAATAAATAAATGGAAGGAATTTTGAAATATAGTGGGGTAATATAGAATAAGTGGCTTAAACCATTGGAAAACTAATTAAGACTGCACAATTTTAATTATTTTTAGATGTGAAAGCCATATTTTTAAGATTATGGGAGAGTCATTTCTGTTTCGAATTAATTAACAAAAGCCACAATCCAGTACAGTCAAGGTGAGCTCACAGAAAGCAGCTGAAGCATTGAATTCAAATTTTACCTCGTTGTTCTTCGGAGAAGTTTCCGTTACAGAAGATGCATTCAGCGTCTTTGTTTTTTGATTCTTAAATTGATGGTATAAAGCCTATTACAAATGATACGTCAGAATGGAATATGTTGGGTATTATGGAATATCAAGTATTCCATAATACCCGAGACCATCTTGGAAAATGAACCTTTAAACTGAAGGACAAAATATTGTCAACTAAAAACGACCACAATATCACAAACTACAATTCTTTTAGTTTACATCCAATGTTTAAGTCACATGTATACTAAAAGGTTAGAATGTTTGAAAACTTGCAAAACTTTTTGAAAACCGCAAAATAAACTTTGTTTTGTAGCGAGTGGTATAGCAACAATAAGTGGTCAACTCTCACTGCAATGCATCCTGAGAGTCTTTCTTCAGTACTTCAATGTTTTCCCACTCATTATCAGCTACAAACAAAGCCAAAATATCGTTATTCCATATTACCCGAATATTCCATAATACCCTACTCTCATCTATATAACAATCAATTTGAAGGAGAGAGTTAAAACACTTTCACAAACAATTAGATTATCTTTTAGAATATTAAGTCCAGAAATACATTTTTAATAAGGTGGCTGCCATTAAGCACCCATACGATTCTTTATCCCTTTCTACTTCATGTTTGGAATTGTATTCATTACATGTAGCGCAGTACCTGTCTATGTAGCCTCATTCTTCAACTTCCATCGCTACGGCAAAAAATTTTATATAAGCTTTCAATTTTTATTAAATCCATTCTCCTATCCAAACTTCCCTGGATTCAAAATACATTCCTTTGCAAGCTTTAGTTTATCTCCCTTTACGTTACTAACAAATGGATTTTCTGAAGTTCCATACTTTTGAGGCTTAATTTTTCTGGAGACTCTGCGAACTATTTCAATTGAAAAAGTTTTACCTAAAGCTATTGATGTATAAATTAAGCATTTATTGGACCATTTATTTCCAGTCATTTTTTACCTTATGCAGGATTCTTCTCTCTGCGATTAAATTCGAATTCTTCAAATTTAGAATAACTGATTTAAGTACAGGGTGATTCTCCCACCAGACCAACAAACTTGCAGGGTGTGTAGGAGATACCGGGTCGACTCGAAATCACATAGGAATGCAGGTTCGCATTTGCCGTAGTTGCAAGCAATGGTGCAAAGAAGCAGAGGAAGAAACAAAAACAGCAACTCCTTCATGGGACAGAAAACATTTTATAGAAAGGTTGTACTACAATAGGTACTCATAATCATGACGATAAATCATTCGGCAGGCCTGACAGCGGGGTTGCATGGAATTTCTTGCATTCTGGAATATTTCTGGTATATCACATATCCTCCTCTCGGAAGCTACAGATATTCGAGCGAAGAGGTCTTCAACTGAAGAAACGGGCGTCTCGTCCGCCAAACTCTTTATGCGACCCCAGAAGAAGTTCATACACTTAAGAACACTTTGTGTAGTACGACCTTTCAATAAAATGTTTTCTGCCCCATCAATGTGTTGCTGTTTCGGTTCTTATTCTCTGCTCTACATTGCACTATATCTCACAACTATAGCATTTGCCACTCTGTGTTCCTACTTGATTTCCCAGTCGTCTCTGTACTCCCCCCACACCCTGCAAGTTTTTTCGGTCTAGTAGCGAATCACCCTGTATTTTTAGTACAGTTTTATTATCATTTTATGAATCCATAAAAAGTTTTCCTTTTCCTTCGTTGTCTTGAACATTGCCGGCAAAACTTGTGACTATATTCACACGGATATACCACGCTTACTCAATAAATTATTGATCTTCTGTTAAAACATGATATTATCTCGTTCACTCAAGATCACTATAGCCGAATGTTTATGGTCGCGAACTCTTAACTTGCTTTATTCATTTATTTGAAAAATAATATCGAATCACGATGTCCTTAAAGACCAGTCACGTAGAGAGACAAATGAGACATATTAAATCTGTAAGGGCTGTGAGTCTCCATAGTGTGGAAGGTGCTAATTCTGGTATCGTCTTCGTCATTTTTGATCATGGTTCACAATTATGAGGTACATCACCAACAACATTCTTATTGTTTCTCATTACGACGTTAACAGACAGTCAATTAATCAATCGATAATCCTTCTCAGGATGTGAAATAAACACCCTGTTCCTTTTTAATTTTGATCAGTTTTAAAAACTGTAAATTACATAAACTAACTTTTTAAAAAGGTATTAAGTATAAGTATATCCCTTTATCTACCGCATTATGATTTACTGCAGTTTTATTCACGCAATGTTTTTTTTTATCACTACACTTAAAATTAATGGATGTACATAAACAAAAGACTCAACTTTGGGAACTTTAATCCGTTAGAGCTAATTAATTAATTAAAGATATTCAACTGTAAAATTAGTTATATATACAGTGTTCACTTAAAATAAATAGTCAAATCGTTTTCTATAAGGTCTTCATCAACATACAAAAAAATAAGACACTTAAATTTTAACATTAACTATATTTTTTCGGGACAAAAATGACAATCTTCGCAATCCGCAGAAAACGCAATTTCTGCTATAAAACTATTCGCCTTACCCGCTAAAATACTCAACATAGAACCCATACTGCCATTTATCTTGGAAGAGTGGATTTCAAAAAATATTCCTGCTAAGTATCGTCAGAATATTCGTAAAAATTATTGTTCTATGTAATTTTAAAGTGAGTGGGGGGTACTTATATAAGTACTAGTGGCGCACACAAGGGGGAGGGGGAGTCCTGGGGGTCCGGACCCCCAAAGCCCTTGCTTTTTTCCGATTGATTATAATTCTAAGTATGTAATACGTAAACTTTAATTAATTACTTGTTATTAATGATTAATTTTATTAATTAATGCTAATTATTTATTCAAAAACTAGTTTTTTACTGTGTTTTGTTCCCCAAAATCAACAAAATCAAAAGGAGCATGATACAAAAATGGTGAACTTTCCACCCCGGATCCCCCACCCCGTTGAAAAATCCCTGTGTGCGCCACTGATAAGTACCGTCGGTAGATAAAGGGATACTGTAGGGTCAAAAAGTTCCCGGAATAGGTCAATTACAAATTAATAAAAAGTAAAAGAATAATTTAATCTTATTCACCTTCAAAATACTACCCTCCTGCATCCACACACTTGTTACAGAGTTCGTTTAACTGTTCAAAACACTCCTGGGATCCAATTTTTGAGAGGTCCTTTAGTTGCTTTTGTCACATTTGGCTCACCTCATCCGAATACACAAAACTATGTTTAGCTAGAGAAGCAGGTAAAAACCCTCTGGTGCTGAAATCGTTCCCGTATGTTTTCTTCAGAATCTCTAGCGTCTCAAGTGATTTTTGGAGCAAAACAAATAATTTGATGTTTGCACGCTGTGCCGAAGGCGACATTGCAAAATCCGGCGAATGAAAAATTTGCTTTGTCAGAAATGATCTGCAGCTAACACCAACAATACAGGAAATTAATTCCAGATGGCTGTGTTTTTTCTTTATTACTGCTGCCAACCCCAAAACAGATATTTCCTTTCCAACGAACACCTGCGGGAGTGTAAGGGATCATTCCGGGAACTTTTTGACTCTAGTAGTAGTTGAAGTTAATTTTGATATTAAGAATATATATAGTTCATAACTTCCTAATTTAAGATGATATATACATATAGCGCCTCAAAAACTCCATATTTCGAATAAGATGAATATAGATGTTTTCTTCAAAGATCTTGCATGTAAAAAAACCCATCAAAATATATGTTTACGAATTGAAATCCGCTCTAAAAGATATCCATCAGGTCATAACACTTGGTCGATAAAATAAAAAAGAATATTGAAATTATTGAAAAAATTATTCCGATAAATTTAAGTGCATGCGAATGCTACACCCCGCCTTTTCCTAAAGGCATATAGCCGGATGTAAGTTGCCAAGAGTTAAATTCAAAACGAACAGACAATATAATCTTATCTGCTGAATATACACTCCTGTTGAAATCCCACTGGACAACGTCCTCCAGAACACCTCTCTGACCATTTCCCCTTTGCCAATTTCCTAGTCAGTAATCTAGATGGTAATCAACGAAACTCACTCCAATGACGTCACTTGCCTTGCATCCGTTGCCACTTCCTACTCGATAAAGTTATCGTTTTGGCAGAACGGCCGGAAAACTGAGACGTTCTATCTTCGGAAAAGCATCAAGTTTGTTAATTAAGACTTCTGTGCAAATGTATTAAGTCTTAAGCTTCCCTTTTAAGAAGACTCTGAGGGATTTTAATGCGATCTAATCTTGGAAAGATAGCCATTGAAATTAATCCATCTAAGGAAGGAGAATTAATTGAAAAGTCTCCACACTTTCCCCTTGTCTATCTTTTTTCTCTTGATTTTTTTGTATGCTTAATGAATTTTCCTCAATAAAATTCTACCATTTAAAGTTAATGGTAGAATGCTTACGATGCTTTTAATTTCGGTTAAAAAAGGTAATTTCGAAAATTGGAATAAATTTTTCTGTTAATGGAGTTGAAGGAAAGTTAACTGTATGAGGTTTCGTTTAAAGTAAACAGCGATTAGACCCACACAGAAAAAAATAATGATTAAATTCATTTTAATAAGTAATAAACTTAATGAAAGCATTCCAAGTAGGGTCGAAATTATTCGGTTATTTTATTTGGAATTCATTAAAATAAAATTTTAAGAGATCAGAAAGAATCCTTTACATTTTCCTTTCATTTGATTTAATAAGCATTTTACTTTATAGTTTATTTCATTTAAAATAATGTAAAGAATTAACAAATAAAAAGTTACACATTAAATACTCACATAGTTTACATTACGTAAAAGACTAACCAATTTTTTAAAAAATATTCAAAAGTTTCAGTATTGTAATAATTTGAAAATCCGGTGATTATTTCAAGTTAGAATTTTTTCCTTGCACATGTAAATTAGAGAAATTTCGAGAAAAAAGAAATAAGAATATAAAAAATAAAACATCTTTCAAATGATGTAGATATTCTTAAATTCGCTTGAATCAATTTTTCGAAGAGATTATTGATTACTGTCGAAGTAATTCAATCTTTTTAGAGATTCATTTTAAAGTAGACAGGATATATAATGAATCGTGAAAGGATTTCTTTATTTCAGAGTTTTCTCCCTTCCCTCCATTTTTTAGAAAATAAAAGTTTTCAGGAGATATGATTCATTCTTGTAATTGATGTATTGCTTTAAAAAAAATTAAACACATTTTATGTAGCGAAAACAAAATGTTCAACATAATTTTTTTTATAAAAAATTCAGTATACAACAAAGAAAAAAGTTCTTTTTTATAATTTTCTTTTAATTTCCGCTTAGAAATTTGTTGATTGTCTAGAGAATTTTTGAATCTTGGAAAAAAAAGAATTTTAGAAATTTAAAACGACAGGCACTAATTTATAATCGTTTCATTTTCTTCTAACAAGCTTCTCTCTTGGAGTTTTTTCCCAATAAGAATTTTCAGACCTACTTTTAAATATAGAGTTGCAACATAGTAAGTTTTCAACCAAGGTCAGTAGACGGGCAAGAGCACTCTGCTTCTTGACCCTTGTTTTTGAACTTTCGATAACAAACCATAACAATGTCACATGATACAACAATAGCACCTAAAGACCTACACACATGATTTGGTGACAGTCTGTAACTGATTTTTTTGCAAAAGAACTGGAAGTAAATAATGGTTCTAATCTGGAAACGTGATAGTTCCCATTTCAAACATCGTGTACTTAATGATAACGATATTTTTTTATAGATTTCACAACTCGATATTCTAAAGTAAGACTTTTTCTTTCAAATACCAAAATTCGTTTGGCAAAATTAAGCAAACACGTCAACGCGAACTGTTTCCGCTGACGATATTAGCGGTGGCGGTAAACTTTCGTTACAACCATATATATAATCAGGGACGTCTTATGACTTGTTGAGGCCTTGGGCCCCTTCGTAAAATTAGGCTCGAGACACATGTGCGCCATACACAAATGTGGACCATACCAGTGACCCTTAAAGCTATATAGTACGAAGCATACGTTGTCAAATACTCGTATAAATAGAAACCCGAGGCAAACAATCAGGCATGACTTACAATTGCATAAATCGGCGCGCTTTTTGACTTAATAAATAATGATGGTGTGTGGTGGTAGATCTATACCTATATGTATATCATCACACAATAATACAGTCTTGCCACTGTTGCCAGTTCACATAAAGTCCGAAATTCTCAGTTTTTTGGGGAATACAACCGGAAATAACATTTTACAGTTAAAATGATTGGAATCATGTTTATATAACATCGCTTTATTTTTCATAATTAGATTAACTTGAATTTTTTTAAGGAAAATAAACAGAATAAATATTTAAACTATTAAAACATTTTTCATAAATTTGATATTTAAAACACTGAAGCTTTCTCCGGGCTTGAAAAGTAGCCTGAAAATTCAAAACAATCCGAAAACAACCCTAACAAAAATTTACATTCATTTTAAGATTTGTAAAACTTTAACAAACATGTTATAATAATCCTCAACAACTTGCAACAACAAAATACCCCATGAGTATTTTACTTTAATCAGCAATCCAGCAAGCATATCGCTCTTCTATCTGCTCTGCACATTCAATGGCAAAATGGAGGGGAACACATTTAGGCCTTAAGCAGATTAATGCCCCGAAGCAAGCCTCTTGGGGACTCGATTACGAGACTACCACAGAGGTCGAACAGCCTAAGTTAATGAAAAGCAGCCTCGTTAATTAATCTTAATAACAGGCATTAGCCAGAGTATTGCATTAGTTATCTTTGCAGTCAATGGGCATCAATTAAGAAAAACCTAAACGATAATCAATACATCTTGATCAGTAATGTATATCATAGATGATTATGATCATTTGTCTGTCAGGTTACAGACTCATCGATTCATTCTCCAATTGGAACACTTGCAAATAGAGATACACATGATAAAATTTTGAAACAGGCTGAATTGAATCGCACTCGATGTATACAATTTTATTTCTCCACATTCGCATCCATCGAGTGCAATAAAATATATTATTTTCTTGACTATATATATGGTATATTCCAGAATTACTTTCCCCCTATTAATTGATAGTAGGTACAGTTATTTAAAAAATTAAATTTGAATGAATTTCATTTTCAAATTTTTTCTATAAATATATTTTAAATGTTAAAGATATCATCAAATTTTTGAAACTTAAAAAGAAAAGAAATGAAGTATTAGCTTTTTGTAGCAGAGTGTGGACAAAGGGGAGGGGGCAATCGTTTTGTCCCGAGGGCCACCCTGTGAAAGTGGAAGATGCCTTTTTAAAAATGATTGCAATTATTAGTCAACTGCCTCATATTGTCCGGAATTGCTCCAAGTGGTCTTAAAAATGCTTTAGTAACTTTCACCTTTCATAACATGTGATGCGCTCAGATACGTCTTATGGCAGGGATCCCTTGGGCCCGGGCCTCACCTTCGGAGGGGGCCTCATTTCGTTCTCGACTCTGTCTTAGTAAAATCATGATCATGATCATTCTATAATGGTCAAATATTATTCCCGTACATATCCTCCGAGAAACAGGAAATTTCAAGCTAAATGTCAATTGGCAAAAGTGATAAGACTGTATTATAATGTGATAACCCTTGTCCATGTCCAGGAGGCCTAATACCATAAACAATCATTTAGTCAAAATGCGGCCATCGATCGAGACGGTTTGCGCCTATGTTTTTGAGATTCAAGTCGTGAACGTTTAATTTGTTTAAAATTATCGTTTGAACGAGTATTTGACAATGCATGCTATATTGTGTCTACCTTTAAAAATCCCAGGCTTTTGAATCCGTTAATTTTAAATAAGGTTCCAGGGCCTCAAAAGGTTTCTGTGGGCCCAGTACCTCGAAGAGTCTTAAGGTTTCTGTGGGCCCAGTACCTCGAAGAGTCTTAAGGTTTCTGTGGGCCCAGTACCTCGAAGAGTCTTAAGGTTTCTGTGGGCCCAGAGCCTCAAAGAGTCTTAAGATGTCCCTGCATGTGCTACCGTACTATATATAATGACCCCTTAATTCAACATTGCCTCAAGGCAACATTACTTGTTTTTGTAATTTTTTTCATAAATACAAAAATTTAAAAATCCAAAAATGAGAGTATTTTATTTTATTTATTTTCTTTTACTATTTCTAATTCAAAATATCTAATAAATCTGAGGTTATTAGTGACAGAAAGTTTTAACTATTATATTTAACAATTTTTGAGTGAGCTTTCATTGTTCTCTAAATCAGATGAAAATTTTCCTAATTTATTTCCAAGTGAATTGTATACAGAATATGAATAAAATACTTTTTATGCATACCCCATGACACATTCAATATTTAACTAAGATTTGTAGTTAAAATTTACGTTTAAATTTAATTTTTGTAGTTAGATGTAATTTCGAATTTTTTTTCTTTGTTCCACAGTTTGTTCACAACAACTCCTAGGAATTTCTAAGAGGATACGTATTCAAATATTCTAAAAGTATTTGTCAAGTTATTTTATTGATGCATAACGATGGATAGTTTACAAAACACAAATATATGAACTAAAAGAAAAACTGCAGAGAAAATATTCTAATGTATGTGTGGTTTAAAAGCTTTGGGATTCAGAAACCTTTTTAAACTTTAATATCACTCGAACAAATATCTCTTAGCTATTTTCAAATAATCTTTCACACAACTTAAGCTTCCTTTCTTTGATAAATGTAAATATAATTTTAACTTAACTTTACTGAATACACATAAATTCCCTTCCAAAACTTGGTGAGCTCTTGACTTTTTGATGTATCATTAGTATTTAACTCAAAGAATAACAAAAACAGTTATTTATTTGTTGAAAATATTGCGCATGCAGTGGTTGCACTCAGCAAGTATTGATATTTTTAAAAAGAGGATCCTAAAGCCACTTATGTAAGTTGATAATACATTATACGGGCTTAAGCATTTAAGAAAAAAATCGGGTATAGTTAATTCGGCTTTTCTTTAAAATTAACATTATTCTTATTTAACATTTTAATTAATAGCATATTCGAAATCTTTGAAAATGTAAGCATAAAAATGAAAGATAATCAAAAATATATATAAACCATTAAAATTTTATAAAATATTAGCTTTCAAACACACACACACAAACCCACCATCTTAAATCAACATAAAAAATTGTGGTGTAAATATCAGTCATTAAAATTTCAACAAAGACTTTGAAAATTGGCTAACGAAAGCAAATTTTACGTAATGTAATTCTTAAACCAATTTATATCGCTGAAAAAAAGTTTTACTCTAAAATTTAACCTTTTAATCGTCAACTTACTCAAATTAACGTTTTTTATAAATCTGAATATTCAAAAATAGTTTAGTTTTCATTCTAAAACATAAAATTTTGAATAATTTAACAGGACAATTTTCGTACACCAAACGATATTTTATTTAGTCATAATTATGCGCGGAAATAGAAAGTTCATTTTTGATTTCGCATCCGCTTTTAAAGTTCTTTTAACTCAAAAAAGAACTCATTAGCATCAAATTTGCAATTATTTTCGATATAAAAGAATGCAATAGAGTCCCATATTATTATTTTTATGCTTTTAATTGCATAATAAAGCTCGTCGTTCTTAATGAGAACCAAGTAAAACGGATATGTACTTGAAATAAAAAGGAATTCTCGATGGAACTAATTAGCAAAAGTTTTATTAGCTTTTAAGAATTTGGCAACGTGGAAAACATTTTTGCAGCGTATGTACAGAAGGAATTAAAATTTCACCTCGATGTTAAGATGAGAGAATTAATGAAATTTTTCTCTTGAATTCTTAATTTTTTTCTCTCTGTAAACAAAACTTTAAAAAAAATTAGGGAAAAAAGAAATGCGAGTTTTTCAACTTCCACAATGTATAAAAAATAGAGGAAATAAGTTTTTTTTAAAACATTCTTTGTAGCGAAATTGTTAATATGTTCTGCATTAGAAACTTTTTATGCAACTTAAATCGCCATCTTCTTCGTTACATATTTTCTTTTTTAAATTAAGCTTAATTTCGAAAACCAATATTAAACTTTAAATTTAATATCTTGTTTCATTAAAAAAATATGTTTTTTATAAAACATTTTTTATAAAGCTATTTATTCTTAAATATATTGAGTAAGCAACGTTTATATAAGACGGTATTATTTTTTGGGGGTTATTAATATGTTTTCAATTAGTTTTTTCGGTATAATAACTTAATACGGTTCAGCGATTCAAATACTCATAAAGTCAAAAAATGATTATCATTTTAAAAATATTTTTTTGAATAAAATAAATATAATTTTGAAGTTTTTTTTGTTGTGAGATTAATAAATTAGATATTTAAAACAAAGGAATGGACATTTCTTACGTGGGAGACTATACATTTTTCGATTAGTAATAAATCATTATAATAACTGGTGGGAATAATAAATTTTTTGATTAGTAATAAATTGTTGTAATAAATGGTCAGAATAATAAATTGTTTGATTAATAATAAATTTTTTAATTAGCAACAACTGGTAATAATAAATTTTTGATTAGCAATTAACTATTATGAAAACTGGTGGGACTAATAAATTTTTTGATTACTTATAAATTGTTGTAATGACTGGTGAAAGTAATAAATTGTTTGGTTAAAATAATACATTACAGTAATAATTCATGGGAGTAATAAAATGATTTTCAAATTAATTTTTTGATGTATCAGGAACCAGAAAAGAAAATAAGGCAAATGTCGATAGACGATAACGAAGAATAGTCGATGATACTTATGCCAGCTGATAATTTTAATAGTGTTTTTAAGAAAAATGTTTTGTGTGTGTGAAAATATTTTTAAAAATAAATTGCTTCTCTTTGAATAACAATGTAGCTGCAAAGGTCTTAAAGCCTGACACACGCGAACACGATTGTCATCACTGCTGAGATTGAATCTGTATTCGCGCGCGTCGCTAAAGACGACCTAGATCCATTCCGCTGCAGTCCAGTTTTCTCGTGCGCGGCACCACTCCAAACGGAGGCGTCGATGGATGGGCGTCAAGGGCAACTCGCGTATTGGGCACCGCGATCCCAAATGTCGTTCAGCCAGGCGCCTTCGTATGGTTCGAGAAGACACAGGGGTCCCTAATGAAGGTGCTACCTCTGCCTGGATGGCGGCTAATGTGGCAGCTGGCTGTACGTGAGCATTTCTTACGATGTGGCGATCTTCTCGACGACTGGCCTGTCGAAGGCGTCCTGAGTCTGGTCTTCGTGTAAATGACATCTCTCGGATCCACTGGTCCCAACACCTCCTTACAACACAATCAGAGCGACCTAATTGAAGAGCTACTCACCTAGCTGACCACCCAGCTTCCACCATGCTGATGATTCTCTCCATCTCAAAATGCGACAGCTGATCATATTGTCTTCAAAAACGGCGTAATGGCATGTCTACCTCAGCTCTTCCTTTGTAAACGATTCAGCACACTCAAACAAGCTTTGGTTACCTGTTTTATACTCCACAGAGAACAGTGTTAAATGCCCTCTACCGGTTATGCGTAATGCGCAATCACGCTGCATTTCTAATCATTTGCATATCTCCTCGACATGCACCTTCATGCCAAGTTTCGTTACGATCCTGCAATTATTTCTTTGTGAGCTAATTTTTTTGTCCATGAGTGTAACAATTATCACCTAATAGGTTTTTCCCAGTGAGGATCATTACACACCGAAAATCTGATGCAACATGTACGAAAATCTTACATAAAATTACACATCTAGCTGTTACCAGATGAAATTAGGAGACGAGCTTGTAAAATCAAACCAAATGAAAAGAAAATATTTGTATATGAAGATTTTTATTTTAAAAAAAATCACTGCGAGATAACTCGTAAATGACACTTAGTACAGGAATCTTCTACGAGTTATCTCGTAGGATTTTTTTTAATAAAAATTATCTCTCGCGTAAATGCCATAACAATACTATATCAGTAATTTCATATTATTATATTTTGTAAAACGTCATGTTATCTTTAAAATAAAATCTTGGCACTCACAGGGCAAGACACTCTAAATTTGCCTTTCAGTAAATAGGTTAGATTAAATATCGATAAAAAAACTAAAATCTGAACTATTTGAAACACAGTGACAGTAAAACTAAAAAGGAAATATGAAACATAGAGTAAGAATAAAAATTAAATAATATGGGGCATAAATAAAGTTAGACTAAACATTAAATATAAAAGAAAGGACTGTGAATTTTTTTTAAAAAAAATGTTACTATAATTTTATAAAAGGGATCTGTTAGAAAAAGAAAAGTAATTTAGAAAGGAAAAAATTAATGTACTAAGTATTTCCTGACTTTGATGAAAAGATTAACATCAATTAATGCAATGTAGCTACGTCATTGTGAACAAAACTCAATCAAAGGATATACGTAACTACTTTTACGGAAATTATGTTGTTTTTAACAAAAGTAGAGTACATTTTCTTAAGGACAAGTGTTTCAATATGTTTCACTTGAGCATTCCAGTAAAAGTTTTTTTTTTAAATTTAGTCTTCCTAAAAATACATTAGATTATTCGCTAACCGGTATTAGTTAAATGGAGGTACTTAAGTTGAGAGAACCACGAGATGAAGGATGACAATCTCAATTGTCTCGAAAATCTGCTTGCATCAGATCATAGTTTGAATAATTCTTTTTATGATTCCTAATTAATTATGTATGTATTATTATATGTAAACTGATATATGTAGTAAATTGCTTAATATTTGTACTAGACTCCTTTAAAAAAATCCTTATAGGTAAAATTTTGTTTTGAATATATATATATGTGTATTACATTTTTCTTTCAAAATATTTATTTACTACAAAAATACGCCTTCTACAAAAATATGCTCTTTATTAATTACACTTCTGATAAAAAAATAATATAAATTTAAACTAGCGCTGCTACAAATTTAAGCTACCTATTCTTAAACTTTTTAATAACGACCACTTACTTTAAATAATACGACCAATAAAGAAATTCTACATCTTCAACAGTAACATGTCTTGTGATCACTTAAAAAAATCTGAGTTTCTTTTTTTTTTCTCCAAGAGATTCTGAAGGTAAATTGACAGTAGTCAATGACTTTTTATAATTTTATGATTTAACTGAAATTGAATTAAATTTCAGTAATACTAATAATTATAAAAGAGTTATACATACTATATTGTTTGAATTACTTGGGACAAACATATTTTGCCTGTCTGAGTTGGTATATGATTACCAGTGATGACCCAAACTGCGACAAATCGGTTATATCTGCCAAGAGGTAGTGTGGTGAATTGACTTTGATTATAATATACTCGTTTGACTGCTTTTAGTGTATCATTAGCTCAGTTGCGGTCATTTCAGTGTGGTAGCTAATGGTTATAATTTTGCGTGTTCCGTGTAACACGTATTACTTTTGCTTGTTCAAAGATGGTTATTATTCCATGGAAGCGTTCTAAAGTAATCTCTCTTAACGATCACACTTCTATGACTGCCAGAAGTATAGTTTCGGCAGTTGGTGTGGAAAAATCAATTGTTTCAAGAATTTTAAGATTATTTCCAGATTCTTGAACATCCTCTCGAAAAAGTGAAGGAAAATGTGGGCGCAGCGGAAAACTACTCCAAGAACTGGTAAGCTTCTAATAATAAATTGCAAAATCAATCGAAGAAATACAATCACTGACCTTCGAAAAGATTTATTGGATCACAGTGTTGAAGTGAGAACCATAACTGTACGCATTCTGGAAGTTGGTTATAAGGCAACAAGCTCGAGGAAAAACAATTTCTAACTCAAAAAATGATGATGTAAAAACGTTTAGCTTGGGCCAAAAAAATATCAATCTTGGACTCTTAACGACTGAAAGATGGTAATGTTTACTGATGAAACTAGTGCAGGAATACAAATCAGGTGCAGTAAGACAAAGTGAAGGTGAAACTCTGCTGCCAGATCATATCCAACATACTGCAAAACACCCTTCTGAGGAGTTGTTTTGGATTTTTTCCCCCAACAAATAGTACTAGAAACTTAGTTTCTCTTAAATGTATGATGAATTCTGTCAAATACATAGAAATATTAAGCAGTAGAAATGTTCAATTCGTGATAACATTTGTTGTTGTTGACGTGTGTTTTTTTATCCTGGGAACATATGAAATACAGTGAAGAAGAACAGAAAGCATATAATACAACAGAAGAATATACACATTTATTACAGATTACGATCCCAGCACATAACAAGAAGGGGTGTGCTGCTTTCCTTTCGAAACGGGAATCCATTACAGGCAAAAGACCGACTTCTTTCCCGAAGATTTTATTTTTATTTTACAAATGCCGGGCCATTGACCATCAGGTCATTAGGCAACGGGCTCTCCAATACCTTTTTACAATGCAGTTAAGATCATTCAGTGTAGAGCACTCGTCCAAATGAGCGGCAGTCATGTCTTGTCCAGTGTCACACAAAACGCAGATAGGTGAAGTCACTAAATTAAAACGAAACAGATGAGCACAAAGGCAGTCATGTCCGGTTAAAAGTCTAAATTTAGCCACAGCAGCAGCACGAGGAGAACTTGGAATACCGTGGGATTTCTTACATAGTGTATACTCCAAGGCTTATCACGAGCATCACGAGAAGCTGTAAGGCGAAATGATTCCCTAAAAATCCTTTTAATTTCCAGTTTGGCAGAATGAAGTGTCAGGTCTCTGCGAAAGTTCTTAAGGATACCCGTTCCCTTTTTTGCCAAAAAGTCTGCCCTCTCATTTCCCCAAAGACCACAGTGGGATGGTACCCATTGAAAGACGATCTCTCTTTCCTTTTATCTTTCCCAGGAGTTGTCTACAGTTCTGCACACGTAAACAATTATTCTCATTATAATTCCCGAAGAAGATACAACCATGTCTTACTCGGGATTCGAACTCGTACCCACTCGGTTACAAGCCGAGGGTCATAGCCGCCATACTGGCTGGGCGACGTGATAACATTTGACAGAACATTTCAACAGGACTTGGCTCTTTGTCACAAATTGATATTAGTCGAGGCTTCTATACAGGAAAATAAAATACAAGTGCTAGTTTTGCCTGGTAATTCATCAGACCTAAGTCCTACTGAGAATGTCAAAAAAAAAAAAAAAAAAGATAATGTGCGCTACTCAGCAGAGTCAAAGGCAATACGTGTTTAAGATGCCCTTTCTGCTAAAAGAGGACATACTTCCTACTTATATATAAAGATTTTCCAGTCTACTTAAGATAGACAATGATTAATAGCTAAGGTTTTAGAATAAAATCGTTTTTCCGCTTTGCCCTAATTAATTCGAACCGTACACTTTCTTATTTTGTATAACAGCACTAATTCAAAATATATATGGGTACAAAATATAGTTTTATCTAATTTTTCCTGAATCAGAATGTTTTTAAATATCGAACAGACAGTCATACATATTAAATATAAATTTAAATAAATAATTTAGAGTAAATGTTATCTATTTCCAGAAAAAAAACAAGAAGTTAAGATATTCTGACATTCATTATAACTAGGTAATTATGTGGAAAAAATAATTTTTTTAAAACATCTAAGTTAAGTATTTGTTAAAGTATGCTTTTTAAAAAGAAAAAATTTTCATACACGTAAGAAAATAAAAAGGTATCAAACTAAATACTATACGGGTCGTTAAAAAATATTTCTATACTCAATACTACACAAAGCGAAATCTTTATTTTTAAAACTAAATTAGTAAAAAAATAAAAGTAGATACTTAAAATTAAATTTTCAAACTAAGTTATACTATTTTTTTTAACAAAACACATCTTCAAAGTAAAACTAAATTAGTAAAAAAATAAAAGTAGATACTTAAAATTAAATTTTCAAATTAAGTTATACTATTTTTTTAACAAAACACATCTTCAAAGTAGAACTTAACGATAATTGCAATAAAAAATGGTTGGATATAAAACATTCAAAACCACTATACGAAAAAATACTTAATGACTTTGTAATATTTTTTTCATTTAAAACCTAAGCAAAATAAATATTTTTAAAATTCAATTTGTCGTTGAGTGCTATTTATCAATATATTATTCACTTATTTTGCAATGTTTTGAATTAAACGAACATACATAAAAACATTTTGAAAAAAAAATCATAAGAAAATCGTTTGAAATGAAAAAAAGTTTAAATATTCTTAATTTTTTATTTCAAACGATTTTTTATAGTAAATTTTTAAAGCTAAGTTAATCTTTTCCATACTTTGCTTATTTCATTTTTTTCACATGCAGTATAAAAAAAGAAAGAAAAACAAAATGGCGGATCTACTCCATTTGCAGATTTATTTATTTTTTTAATACATTTCTTCTACAAATTTCTTTTATCTTACTTCCTACATAAAAGCGGAAACGACATTCAGCTAATTTCCTCCACTAAATCAATTTGAGAACTGTAGAGTAAAGGGAGAAAAAATTTCAGCGGTAGAATATTCGAACAATTTTATCCAGTTTTCCTGAGTTCTTAATCCAACCTTCGACTCGGACTTTTACTTTCAAAGTTCACGCAAAGGAAATAAAAGAACAAAAAAATGGACTCTTCTTACAAGTGCTTTTATCTTTAAATCACATATAGAACCTTTAAAGGTGAAATTGATTGAAAGGCTTCAATCTAATGGGAAATAAATGTTACTTCCTGTAGTTAGAGCTTTTCTGCGTAGCAAATGCTCCCAAAGGAAAATAGAACTTATTCTTTATTTAATAAGGTAGAAAAGACTGGTAAAATTGGTTTGCATTACTTACATTGTACATTCAATGTATACTTATGCAAAAAATGTGCGAAGTAATGTGCTGTTATTTTTTTTAAAAGCAAATACTCTTAATTTAATATTTAGTTATAATACCAGGTGCCCAAATGTCCGTTAAGGTATCCGACTACGTTCGGAACCTGATTTTGCAAAAGCGTATAAAGTATAATATTTATGATATTTAGTGTCACTTAGATTAGAAAATGTATATAAAATTGTTTTAAGAATATTATTACAATAAAATATTATTTAAGTACAATATTTTGACAAAAAATGAACACAGAATGACCCATTTTCAAAATATCCTCCTTTTGTGAAAAATGCTTCTATTATAATAATATTTTGCCCGTATATAGCTCAAACCTCTGTACAAAGGCTCAACCAGAACTTTTGAAATGTATAACTTAGAAGTGGGTTTATCAATGTTTTACGACAACAGAGGGGAGAAATTTTAAGAAAAAAACGCCGACAATTATTTCAATGGGTTGTAACTCTGAAAATTATGTGAATTTTTCAAAAAAAAATAGTTCAGACTCTCTAGAGAGAGAGAAAGAGAGAGAGAAGTCTTTAGTTTATATAAGCAATATTATTTTAGAAGCATTTTTTGTAAAAGAAGAACATTTTCAAAAAGGTTATTCTAAGTTAATTTTCTGCCAAAATATTGTATTTAAATAAATTTTTTTGTCTAAATGTCCTTAAAACAATTTTATACAGGTATTCTAATCTAAGTGACACTAAATATCTTAAAAATTATCCATTTATGCGCTTTTTTTAAAAATCACGGTTCCAAACGTAGTCGGATACCTTAACATTTGGAAATTCAATAATTAAAAGAATAATGTAGGTAGAAAAGTAAAGATTGGCACACAAGCTTGAAATGACATGGGATTTCATTGAAACCAAAAAAGTGAAAATATGGCCACCAAATGAACTGCAAAACACCAATGAAGCCACATGAAAATCGTACGTAAAATGAGCTTTAGACAGAGAGGAAACAGATGCATCAGCAATTGCAGCATGTTAACTTTACCAGAAAAGGCATTGTTGGTAAAACTTTACTGTCAGAATGGAGAATCTGTTTATGCAGCTTTACGATCCTATTGCCACAAGGAGAATGCGAAAGATCTCTTGTGCGCATCTTCAGGTGCAGATCTCGTGCTTAGCCACCTCTTCGTCACAATTGACCTCCCAGGTCCCCAGACCTCAATCCGTGTGATTATTGGCTGTGGAGTTACCTGGAGTCTTAAGTCTACCGTGATCGTCCGACCGCATCAGGGATGCTAAAAGACAACATCCGACGTAATTTATCACCATATATACAAATATGTTGTACAGTGCTGTTCTCAACAATGTACCCTCGGCTACAGTTTTTGTTGATGAATAACGGCAGACATGTTGAACATTTGTTATAAAGAGCCTCATTTATTGCTAAAAATCTGTCAGGCTAATTATTGCTTTTGTTATAAAAAGAGCCATCTGGTGTGACTACTTTTACTCTTTTTTTGGGCGGGGGTTCAATAAAATCCCGTGTTATTTCAAGCATATTTTTACCTATCTATTTACACTATTCGTGAATTATCCAAATTTCAAATGTTAACTGAATTTTGGCTTACCTGGTAATATAATTGGTGTTCTTGCTGTTTCAAATGTTTTAAATTTATTAAATTCGATATAGTTTAAGGACTGGAGAAATTACGTTATTGAGTGGTCATGGTGGCTAATTCGTCATGATCTCAGAATCGTGGCCGACGTGTCATGAGTTCGAACCCTGGTGTCAATGAAAATCCACCATGTAGAGGAACTGATGCCCATTAGATCTATCGAGGCTCAACGAACGTCCTCCCATTGACGTGGTGTGGAAGTTCGAAGAGAGGGGTGCCAGCTCAAGTGTCGTACTCGTCACTTGACCATGGTTCAAAATTATAAGGCCCGCCGCTAACAGCCCTCGTGTTGCTTTATATTGTGATGTGAATAAACATTCATTTATCCAGGTATTGAAAATTGATTATTGTCATGCTGCGCTATTGTCGCTGTGAACATAGGTCAATTAAGCCTTTACAAATTTAAAATTCAAATTTAAGTCCTATAAAAGAGGAGATTAATAGGAGATAAAAAATTTTATTGAAAGGTTGGACTACAATAGGTACTCTAAATTATGACCAGAAGTCGTCTGATAGGCCTGACAATAGATCTGCATGGAATTCCTTACGTTCTGAAAGATTCCTGGCATGACACGAATCTCAAACACTAGGCTGTGAACAATCAGATCTTTATATTTGAAATTCGGTAAGCATGTTTATTTCGTTGAGAAGAGATCTACTATAAAGTAGTTTTGAGAAAATCCTCTTTGGGATATGTTGCGGGCTTAAAAATTAGTTTTACTACCGTTCTAGAAATTCAAGTTCAGTCTTTTTTAAATCAAGAAGCGAAGGCTATAACAATTATTTTCAATACAATTGAAAGTTTACCGCTCAGACATTTAAATCAATAACTTATAAGCTGTATGTAGTCATAGATTATGAGGAAATATCCAGCAAAGCGATAGGTAAACAGCTACATAGTCCTGTTATAAGATGAAAAAATTATTCCAAACAATTAGTAAATTCTGAGGGTAGAAAGGAAAGAGAAGTACGGAAGTATCCCTCCATCAATATCAGGACATTTCTAACCTGAGATACATGAACTTATTTAATATAACAGAGAAGTTGTATATGATCCCGAGATGGTGTCCTCCGGGACTATACTCCAAATGATGCTTCATTGAAGGCTTGATTCACTCACAATTGGAAATAATCATAGACGAAACATCATCAAGCCACATTCAGTACAACAGATGTTTAGCTAAGGATGTTTGTCTACAGAAGCTATAAAGATGTTTTGTATAATGAAAGTTTTATTTAAGATCTCATAAAACCCTTTTCATCTCATTATTCCTGGAAAATATTCAGATATGCACACTAATAGAATTTATTTTTATCTCTCGATGTTATACTATTATTGTGCGGATTCACTTTTCAATGTTTAAATAGCGACATACTTACAATGAAAGCAACAACTATTACTGAGCCCAAGAAATTTAACAATTTTTACAATCGTTATAAAAAAACAGCGAATTAAGTTCCTATAAGATTATTTTAATTTTTATTTAGTGAGATATTTTCTTTCTTTCTCACCCATAAAAAAACACTATAAATACGTACCTAATATATTTTTTTAACTATGTGAATCTAAAAATATCTGCGCAATTTAAAAAAACATTACGGCTAACTTTTTAAACAGGCAATTGGGGATGAAGAATCCATCCTAGAAAGGGGTAATATTTAAACAATTAAAAGTGAAAAAATATCCCTTTTCTAGATTTTTTTAGAACTTGAATGAAATGGTACAGTGAGAGATATAAAGGGTGTTTTTTTAGAGGTATAGTACTTTAAATTGCAATAAAACAACGATGTATTATTCGATTGACATGAATTTTTTTTATTCAAAAGATAATCTTGTGGCATTACATTTTAAATATGATTTCTGGCATAGGACTGCCACGGCTGGCTCGGATGTAGTCCAATCTGGACGTCCAATTTTCGATGACTTTTTCCAACATTTGTGGCCGTATATCGGCAATAACAAGGCGAATGTTGTCTTCCAAATGGTCAAGCGTTTGTGGCTTATCCGCATAGACCAATGACTTTACATAGCCCCACAGAAAATAGTCTAGCGGTGTTAAATCACAAGATCTTGGAGTCCAATTCACAGGTCCAAAACGTGAAATTAGGCGGTCACAAACGTGTCTTTCAATAAATCGATTGTGGCACGAGCTGTGTGACATGTTGCGCCGTCTTGTTGGAACCATAGCTCCTGGACATCATGATTGTTCAATTCAGGAATGAAAAAGTTAGTAATCATGGCTCTATACCGATCACCATTGACTGTAACGTTGTGGCCTTCATCGGTTTTGAAGAAGGATTCCACCAGCCCATAAAGTGCACCAAACAGTCAGTTGTTCTGGATGTAACGGTGTTTCGACATACACTTGTGGATTAGCTTCACTCTAAATGGGGCAGTTTTGTTTGTTGACGTAGCCATTCAACCAGAAGTGCGCTTCATCGCTAAACAAAATTCGCTTATGAAAATCGGGAACAAGGGCCCATTCGACGAATCTACGCCTTGCTTAATGATCGTTTGGATGAATTGCCAAACCAAACTGAGAATAAATCACTTGACAGCTGTTAAATCGGTCGCCATCTTGGAAAGTAATGCCAACTTAAACTTCTGTACCTGGGGAAAAAACACTCTTTATATTAACGTTACACTACAAAGCAAGCAACAAGAGGGCTTTTGGCGATGAACCTCGCAATTCTGTACCTCGAACGTGGAATGGTAGAAGAAGAAATGCAACAGAACATGGTAAAGGCTGTGAACACTATGAAATTACTGCGATAGGGAAATCCCTTATATCCTCATTTCAACTTTTGACACTTATTTAGTTAATAATATCTACAAAATTTAAATTAAATATATACAAACATGAAAACTAAAAGACATAAATAATGTTTTTACTCGTCTGGATGTAGGTGGGCAATAAACCACCGTCCGCTTGATCTAACTAAACAGTTTGAAAAAGTGTGATATTAGGGAGTTCAAGATTCTAATTCCAGGTTTAAATAGCAATACCGATGAATTTTAGTAGTTTGAACGATTTCAAAGCCATTTAAACTGCTTAGTTATTAGCGTTTTAAATAGAATATATACAAGAGATGAAAAGCAATTTGAGTTGGAAATCACTAATTAAAAATTCAATTCCGTTAAAATTCTAAGGAACTTTACCAAAAGAATTAAGTGGCAGTTGCCTCAAACAAACGGAGATCGAAACATCAAATTCCATAAGCCGAAACTTAAAAAAAATTTCAACCACTCAGAAACTGCCTTTAAAGTTTTAAACTCCAATCAAATCCTTCATTACTATTTGAATTATTAGATTCTACGAAATGGATCAATAATGAAAATATTAAAATCACAACAGTGTCAGAGCGATATTTATTACTTGCTTCCTCTCACACATTTGATCTACCAGCAACAAAATGGCGATACCGCAGGCACATGTTCGATGCTTGAAGCATTTCCCCCAAGACAACAACGACTGTGGTCGAGATTAAGAAGGAGGAAACTTTTACTGCATTATTTTTATGGCCAGAATGACATTTCACGATTTCGCTTATTAAATGTCATGAATTGGAGATTAGCTCTACGACTACGGAATTACTTCGAGTGGATTGTATCAACGGCAAATATCGATCATTAGTTAGAAGTAATTTTACCGGGTAATAAAGGCAGGGTTTTTTTATGTCAGACAGCATGATTTAATTCTAATATAATCAACAAGTATATAAACATAATATTTCAATGAATGGGCTCAATTCATGAAGGTCACGTGATAAAGACAAACACGTGTTATTCACTGAATTCAAAATAGACATTAAACGAATTGTACTTGTTCTGTTTGTAAAACTGAGATAAAATTCATAATTGGGTGAAGATGTTTAAATGCTAGGAAAAAAAATTATTCACAAAAAGTTTCTAAAATTAGAATTTTGTTTTTATTTTATGCATGTATTTTTAAATAAAATGTCTTGTATATTCATACATACTTTTTAAGAGAAAGTTTCTGTCAAGAGCAAAAATTGGCAACAAGGAAGCGCAAGAACTGGTTTTATCGTGCGACTTGACATCACGACTTTTTGAACTGATTGGCAAGAAACACGTGGTTAACCGTATCATGTGACCATGACGTCAGATGAATTGTGAGCCCATTATACACAGTTCTAGATCATTAATAATAAAAGAAAACAATATCGAGATAAGTTGTCTAATTGGACATTACATGAATTTTTCCAATATTTTTGTCACAAAAATAATAAAATATTTTAAAAAAATGTTTTGTTTCATTAAACACTAAATTTTGGCGAAAATACCTCTGCTAAAATTTATCAACTGGTGATTATCGCACGTAAACCCTTTTGACATGGTCACCTTGAAACCAGATTCTAGACTGTACAGCGATCTAGAAGTGAAATTCAAATAATACAGCAACTCATTCCTTGTTCTAATAACAGATTTAAAGTTTAAAAGAAAACGATACACTGAAGGGTGCATCACTTTATTCATTTGATATCCAAGCAAAAAAGTTACAGCCAGTTTGTGTGCTTGTACGTTTAGTTTTGTTTTTATGTTACAACATTTGATTTGACGTTAGTTTATGTCCCACACAAGGGCTACTGGGGACACAACATTTGATTTGATTTTTAGTTTATGTACCACACGAGGGCTATTGGGGACACAACATTTGATTTAATTTTAGTTTATGTCCCACACAAGAGCTACTGGGGACACAACATTTGATTTGATTTTAGTTTATGTACCACACGAGGGCTATTGGGGACACAACATTTGATTTAATTTTAGTTTATGTCCCACACGAGGGCTACTGTGGACACAGCATTTGATTTGATTTTAGTTTATGTCCCACACGAGGGCTACTGTGGACACAACATTTGATTTGATTTTAGTTTATGTCCCACACAAGAGCTATTGGGGACACAACATTTTATTTGATTTTAGTTTACGTACCACACGAGGGCTACTGTGGACACAACATTTGATTTGATTTTAGTTTATGTCCCACACGAGGGCTACTGTGGACACAGCATTTGATTTGATTTTTAGTTTATGTCCCACACGAGGGCTACTGTGGACACAACATTTGATTTGATTTTAGTTTATGTCCCACACAAGAGCTACTGGGGACACAACATTTGATTTGATTTTAGTTTATGTCCCATACGAGGGCTACTGTGGACACAACATTTGATTTGATTTTTAGTTTATGTCCCACACGAGGGCTACTGTGGACACAGCATTTGATTTGATTTTAGTTTATGTCCCACACGAGGGCTACTGTGGACACAACATTTTATTTGATTTTTAGTTTACGTACCACACGAGGGCTACTGTGGACACAACATTTGATTTGATTTTAGTTTATATCCCACACGAGGGCTACTGGGGACAGACCTCGCAATTTTTAACCACGGTCAAGTGATGAGGAGGAAACTGAGATGACCTCAGCCAACACATACCTGTGTTGGAAATTAACTTGCCAAATCTTCACATCATTCCACGGGAAGATTTGAATTCCATTCAACAAAAGCAGCAACCCTATTATCGATTATTAAATTATGGCTGGGAGAAAAAAGGAATACTGGAATCGATATTCTAATATCTTAAGTATTCATAGCACTTAATTATGTTTGTTTTGGTTTGGTTTGATTTAATATACTTTCTTTCACTCCATAATCCGTAGAAAGCTGTTGGTGATGGAACTCAAAATTTTATGCCATGCTCAAACGAATACTGCATCTGAGATTCCCACTTTTACCTTCCAAAAATACCATAAGACTTTGAGGTTCAGTTCCAATGACAACGTGAAGCAAATACCAATGTCTTACTTGATGGGTTTTTAATTGTTTGTTTGATTTTATAGGCGAAAGAACCATATTTGACCAAACGGTCCTTAAGTATTATACCGTCGATCAATTCGTTGAATAAAAAGACGTCGTCAAATTCCACGATATACAGCCAATAGTGGAAAACTGTTCCCACGCATGTGCAAATGTAATAATCTTGTTCGCATGTACCGTGACAATATTTGGCGACGTCTTTTGATTTGGCGAATTTCGTTGACGATATAATACGTAAATACCGACCAAATCTTCCAAACACTCGTTAAAACCTTCCCGGATTTTCCTGAGCTGAACTCGGGCAGGTGAAATGTACTATTCTGCCTGATTCCGGATATAGCTCAGGCACAGTGAAAATTTACACTATGCAATCGGTTTTTCCCGATTTATTTCTCGTGAGCTTTTTATGATTTTGAATAATTGAAAAGTATCACTCGGTAAAGCTTTCTGCAAAAAGAACACGTGTCCTTCTGCTGAGCATCCCTCTTCACGCTTGTCTGAAAGACACTTTGTTGAATACATTCCCCCAACAGAGAAGAAAATTAATCCAACACGACAGAGTATTAATTGCTGCTCAAAGGGAGACAGTAATGGAAAGAAGGGAAGAAGTGACACAAGACTATACTGTCCAGATTTCGATGTTGGATTATGTGTGGTTAACTGTTTTCAAATTTATCATTCATAATCAATTTTGATTAATACTTTCATAATCATTTATGTAGATGTAAAAGATGTAAATAAAATTTGTAATTCAAGATAAAAGCTACGTATTCTAAACTTTTTATTTATAGTTCGTGTGAATTGACTCCAAAGTCTAATGATTTCTACCGTACAGGAAGTCAACAATATAGGTAAACTACTCATTTATTTAAATCGATTTTTTTTTCCTTTATTTTTAGGAAATTTTGTATGTGAATGGTGCTACTATGTTTAAAAAGATATGTATCTTTGAAAATAAGCATAAAGAATTTGGCGTTTTTTATCCATAATTCAGAAATAAAATTATCCTGGAAGGGGTTAATTTGTAAAGATTGTGTAACTGTAATTTAGATAAAAGACTGTACAAGCAAACAAGAAAGAAAAGGGTGAATGTAATGACAAGAAGTGTCGAAAATAAAGAAAATTCGATAAGGCATCGCAGAAACGTGTCATCCTTGTTTGCCAAAGACAGCTAACTCCCTTGAAAGAAAGAAAAATCCCTTGGGCATTTCCAGGCCTTAAATCCCTAACTTACCTAAAGAGTGTAGACCTCCGAGGGATGGGATCTTTGGAGGAATCGAGATTCCCTTGCGATTTTAGAATTATCTAGAGATTTTAGTCACTGAGATATCATGCCTCTTATTCATGTTTGGAAAGACACTGAAATGAATTTATTATGTGGTAGCCAAAACACATTATTTATAAGTAATGGATTTTGGTAGAATTAAGTTTCGAAGTTACGACCACGCCCGCGAATCTTTTCCGCGATTTAGATTATATTACAATAGAATAGATTATTAAATTAAATCCAATTTAGATATTAGATTTAAAAAGTATGTATTTATGTTGTAAATAAGTATTTATGTGTTTTATTATAATTAGTAACTTATATAGAATGTTGTTCATTTCAATTCTTTTTTTTAATAGTAATATTGTATTACTTGTTTTGAATTTGATGCAGGAATATTTTGATAAAAAAACTTATTATGTTTCCTTAAAGTATGTTACGGGTCCTATTTTCGATTCCTACAAATTATCTTGAGAAAGTTTGACAGTGCGTGCTTGTCAAACTTTCAATATCGGTGACCCAATTTTCAATCATAATTTCCCCCGCCCCTCCCATACAATAACAGTACATTGAATGCAATAATAATCACTTTGACGCTAAAGCTACAATATAACCTTAATAAAATAAACCGTACAATTTATCAAGATGAGTATTACATTTTGTACATGTTGTTATTGTTGTTGACGTGTGTTTTTTTATCCTGGGAACATATGAAATACAAGTGAAGAAGAACAGAAAGTATACAATACAACCGAAGAATATACACATTTATTACGGATGATGATCCCAGTATATAACAAGAAGGGGTGCGCTGCTTTCTTTTCGAGACGGGAATCCATTACAGGATACTATAAAATACTTGATTGATTGATTGAATGTTAACGTCGCACTGTTCAGCTACACGAGGTCTTTTGGCGACGGACCACGTAATTTTGAACCATGGCCATGTGAACTGAACGCCACCTGAGCTGGCAGCCCCCTCCTAACTACCACACCACACCAACAGGAGGACGTTTCAGCTCTCGACAGATTCAACGTGCATCGCTGCCCTACACGGTGGGTCTTTAGTGATACTGGGCTCGAACTCGTGACAAGGCCAGCCACGATCGATACCTATACCACTCGGCTACCGCGGCCACCCCGAAGAAGATACAACCATGTCTTACTCGGGATTCGAACCCAAGCCCACTCGGTTACAAGCCGAGGGTCATAGCCACCATATTGGCTAGGCGACCCACATGTTACTTTTAAGTAATGGTTATTATAAGTAAGTTAACTTTTAAGCAATAAGATAAATATTTTGTTGCTTTTCTTTTATAATTCTTAAATTGAAACAGATTGCAATAAACCTGCAGTGTGTATCCTTATTATGTCAGAAAGCGTTTTATTTTTCTTCCTTTCAGTAAATTAATTGTTTTTTACTTTCAACTTTTCGATATGCTAGCGCTCCCCATTTAAGAGTTATCATGCCCTCCAAGGGGAGGCGTGGCCCACAGTTTGAAAATCGCTGTCTTAACTGTTGGGCGATTATAAAATCGCTTCCGCGGAGGAGCCATGATTGATGCAAATGTGAATTACTATTTAAAGTCAAGCAAAGAGAGAGAAAGGGAGTTGATAGTCGTTAGGCTGATTCTGAAATTAGAGTATTAAACTTATAAAAATTAAAGCCGTTGGAGTTTAAGTAAGGAAATTTTAAATCTCACGGAACAAGATATCTCGTCCAGGACGAGTATCTTCTCCTCAAAGTTCAAAAATTTAATAATTATTATTAACGTTTAGGTTATAGTAATTAAGTTGACCACTCCCTTCGCTTAAGCAATATTTTGATAGTAGACTGATACGTAAAATAAATTTGTTAATTTCATTAAATTGTCTCTAATGTGCATCCGAATTGACTACAGACTGTATGTATTGATATTAGAGAAGCAACAGTTATTTTTCTTTCCGAATCAACTATTGCACGATACACGCATGCTTCAGACAGTGGCCATTCTTCACGAGGTTTGTTCAGCTAACTTGGACTCTCCCACCATTACGATGCAGTAATTTCTACTGCACCACATCCTCCAGAGGGGCGGTCAGCTGGGTCCAGTCTTCAGGGTTGGTCAGTCGATGAATTTATTGTACCCTGTTGTTCACAAAGGTACCCCAATTTTCTTCGCACTTTATCCAATAAAGAGTATTTATAGAGTTCGACCAGTATCAAAGAGGTAAATTCTCCAATCCTAAATCAATCCTCGTAGTATTTACGAGCCTAAATCTAATGGTACAAGTCAGAAGCTCTAATATGTGTATAGTTATTATTTTTATTGGATCAACTCTAGCATATGGATTTGCACCATTGGATTCTATATGAAATAATGTCAAACTATTTAAAAGGATACAAAAATATTTTCATCATTTGATCCGTCTTCAAATAATAGAAGCAATTTATAAGACATTTTTTCAAAGAGCTTCAATTTGTGAATATTTCATCATTTCCTAATAAATGCTTTAATATCTCAGATTCATATATATATATATATATATATAAACAAGTTCGTTCTCAGTCAAATAACACATGAACTGAGTTAGAACTTTTCTGCGTGAAAACTTGCAAGCTTCAATAAATATGAATTAAAATGAGCCAAAAGAAATGTTCAAATTTACAATTACGAAAGCGATGAAAATGATATTGAATAAAGTCTCACTTAAAAGATACTATTTATCAGAAAAAGATTTTTCATTCCTTCCCTTTAGTAAATGTTCACAAAGCTGTAAAACTTTATAAAACGTTTTTTAAAAACGTGTTAAGTTTATGGAACCAATGGAATTTCGAAAACATTCACGGTTTCTGAACTCTTTTATAAGTTAGAAAAATACAGTAGTCTTTTCAATTCCGGAGAAATTATTCTTATATAAAGTGGAGAAATTACAAACTAATTAATTTGATAAAAAAAATAAGCAAAATAAAGAAATAGCTCTAGTTCGTTAATGTCTTTTTAATCAATAAATTTCATCATTTCATTCTATCTGCTACTGAATCAGTTTTATCGTCAAATTTGATTTAAATGAATTTCCAAGTTCAATTTTTTTTTCCTTTTAGAGTAAACACAATATATTTGCTTGAACTTTTTATTGATTCATTAATTTTATAGTAATGCATACATCCCTTTAATAAAAAAGTATTTAATTTATGTCTCTGTAACTTGTCAACACACAGATTGGAACTTATATATATATATATATATATATATATATATATATATATATATAGAAAAGCGACTCAATCACTCACTCACTGACTAATCACAATATCTCCGGAACTATTAAACCTACAGACTTGAAATTTGGTATAGGTAGGTTCTCTTCATGCAGTAGACGTCAGCTAAGAACGGATTTTGCAAAGTTCGAACCCCAAGGGGCGGTACGGGGATTTAAGGGGCGTTATAGATAATTATTTCCATTACTAAACTATTAGATGTACAGTCGTGAAACTGGGTACACAGATTTCTTTCATAAAGTAGAGATTCCCTACATAATGATTTTTACAAAAATCGACCTCCAAGGGACGTTGAGGGCGCTTAAGGGGCGTTATACATAATTATTTCCATTTTTAAACTATTAGACGCACAGTCTTGAAATTTGGTAAGCGGATTCCTTTCATAGAGTACAGATCCCCTACAGAATGGGTTTTGTGAAAATCGACTACCAAGTGGCGTTGTAGAGAATTAAGTGGCCTTATACAGGCAATTAATTCCTTTTTTAAACTATTAGACGTAAAATCTCGAAAATTAGTAAGCTGATTCCATTCATTGAGTAGAGATCCGCTATAAGATGGGTTTTGTGAAAATCGTTTCCTAAGTGGCGTTGCGGGGGCTTAAGGGGCGTTATAGATAATTATTTCCATTTTTAAACTATTAGACGTACAGTCTTGAAATTTGATATATAAGCGGATTCCTTTCATGGTGTAGAGATCCGCTACAAAATAGTTTTGGGGAAAATTGATCCCCAAGGGTCACTGAGCGGGATTAAGGGGCGTAATAGATAAATATTTCCGCTTTTCAACTAATAGAACCACCTGCTTGAAAATTAGACGTTATGTTCCGTTCATGGAATAAAGTTCCTTTTACAAAGATTTTTGCGAAAACGGACCCCCAAAGGAGTGGGGTGGCGAGGGGTTAAGGCGTGTTATAGAAAAATTCCTGTTTTTGAATTTAACTCATTTACTTGAAATTTGTTGAGCACTTTTCTTTAGTTGAATAGAGTTCCACTAAGAATGGATTTTACGGAAATCAACTCCAGGGGGAAGCGGAGAGAGTTATTGGGGCGTATTGATAGACAAAATTCGCGTTTTTGAGCTGCTAAGACTATAATAATAAAATTTGGTTTGCATGCTTCTTTTTTGTTGAATTGGAATCCGCTAAGAACGCTGTCGACGAGGTATTGATAATAAAAATTCCGTTTTTGCTCTGTTAGATTTAGACTTGAAATTTAGCACGCATGTTTATTTTATGGAGTAGAGATCCATTAAAAGTTGCTTTGGTGGAAATCCACTTGATTATTAGGTTAAGTGAGCGAAAAAAATCTTTCTACTTCTATTTTAGATATAAATAGAAATTAAATATTATAATTTATGTTCTTTTTATATCAAGGGGTGAGAGTGTAACAGCTATAAATATATTTTTCAATACAATCAAATTCTTAATGCTAGGTATCAATAATTAATATATATGTAAACAGTATACATATATACAACATCGTGAAATACCCAGTGAAGCGGGTGGGTAACGGCTATATATATATATATATAAGTATATATATATATATATATATATATATATATATATATATATATATATATATATATATACAACGTATTTGCCTGTTACCTGTTCTTGTTTTAAAATAAATCCTTTTTGATAATAGAAATGTCCTTTAGATTAAAATAGATTTATATTTTATGAAACAGTTATATTTGATTTTACTATAGTAAATTACTTTTTTAATAAATTTCGAATTGCCTAATGCATGTCGTTTACTATGGATGGTACATGATTCTCTGTGTGTGCGACTTTCGTTTCTCCTCCTTTTCTGTTTGGAGTGCCCAAAAAGCAAGAGGCAGTCAGAGAGATGTTTTTTAAACTTTAAAAAAATATTCAGAACGGCTAAGATAAAGGGCAATGTCTACTTAATCATTTGCGAGCAACAGCAATATCAAATTTCAACAATGAGTAACGAAAGATCAATTCAATAGGAACACCGTAATTTTCAAAAAAATAGCAACTGTAATATTTTAAACATTTGATCATTGCATTGTTACATTATATAAACATTATTATATTATCTTGTCTGTATACATGAAAAATAATAAAAACAACAATAATAATTCATTCTCTTTTAAATTTTGACTCCAATAAATGTTTTTTTGCTTCCAAATCTGATATAAGGGTGCATATTTTTTATGTGCGGTCCGCGAGATAATGTTTTTCCGAAGTGGCCCGCAAGGTCATTTGGGTTGGACACCCCTGATCTACACTATTAAAATGCGTAGGTAAACAAACGTATATATCTATGTACCATGCACGTGTACCTCCTCACGAGCCGCAAGACGCAGAAACTCGCCAAAGGTACCAAAAGATCGGGAGTGATCCGAGGAATCCGTTGTGGCCATTTATATTCCGATATTGCAATTAGTTAAAAAAGATATTAAATAAAAACCTTTTAACGAATAATTTTACCCCTGTGGGCATTTCCTACCGCCGAGCGGCGAAGTTTCAATTTTTCGACGTTTTTTTTTTTTCTTATCCCAGGCGTTTTTAAAAAACACGATCTAATTTTTTTTATGAGACTCTGACTGATTGATTGATTGAATATTAACGTCGCACTGTTCAGCTACACGAGGGCTTTTAGCGACGGACCACGTAATTTCGAACCATGGGCAAGTGACGTGGACGACACCTGAGCTGGCACCACCTCTCCTAACTACCACACCACACCAACGGGAGGACGTTTCAGCTCTCGACAGATGTAACGTGCATCGCTGCCCTACACGGCGGGTCTTTAGATTGGGCTCGAACTCGTGATAAGGCAAGCCACGATCCGATAACTATACCACTCGGCTACCACGGCCACATGGGACTCTGACAAAAAATAATTACAGAATCAAAAAGATCATTTACTTCACCACGATACGGTATAATTTATTTTAGAAATAATGACATTTTCTATTTTTTACGATATTTTCTAAAATTAGTCAAAATTGATGCTTTTACATGAAAATTATTTTTAAAAAACTCATACTTCGATCTTTTAGAGTTAGAAATAAAATGCCGAAAAAAAATAAATAAAATGCCGAAAAAAAGAGAAATAAAATGCCGGGAAAAAAAGAAATAAAATGCCGAAAAAAAAAAAGAAATACAATGCCGAAAAAAAAAAAAAAAAGAAATAAAATGCCGAAAAAAAAAAGAAATAAAATGCCGGTAAAGGAAATAAAATGCGAAAAAAGAAATAAAATGCCGAAAACTTTTTTTTTTTACGAATTTTCAAAAAATACTTAAATTTTAAATATTTAATAACTACTTATCAAATTCAAAGTTTTTATAACTTCTTCATTTATAAAAATAATTGTGTGAAACTTTTTTCCGTGCATCGAACATTTTAAAAAATGCTTACAATTTTAATTCAACATTTGATATAGTTGTGAAATTTTGTAATTATAAAAATTTCTACTTTTTTCAACATACAACTATTTTTAAAAAGATACATTTACGTTTCCGTTGCAAAGTGAGTGAGTGAATATTAAAGTCCCACTGTGTTCACTTACTCGAGAGCTTTGATAGCGAGAGTGGAAGGGGAATTTCCATGACAATAAATGTTATGCATTTAAAAAAGTTCGTGCAACGCTGAGGGGACATAAACCTGTCTGACAAAGATAAGAAACGAAAAAATTTCGAAACGGGGAATTTTAAGTTAAACATTCGGTAAAAGCCCGAGCAACGCCGGGCTAGGCGGAGGAGAGGGGGTGGAAGTCGTTTTGAAAAAGAGTATTAGAAGTGCTGATTTTGTGAAGGAAAGGGAAAATTTATAAAAGTAGAGAAAGCCCGTACAATGCCGGGCCATGCAGCTAGTATATATATATATAGTCGGACCTCTATTTAACGAAGTCACTAAATCCCGAAAAAAAATTCGTTCCATGGAAAATTCGCTAGAAATTCATCTTTCAATATACTTTAGAAAACACATAAAACTAATTTTAAGTTTATAAACACTATATATTAAAAAAGTTATTGTTCACACTTCTTTTGATAATTAACATCTTTTCTATATATGTTACCCATCGAAAAGAAATCTGAAAGAAAAACAAGGAAAAAAAAACATTGTCCAGGTTTTGTCTACTTTGTTTTCAAGTTTAAAAAATAAGTTTTTATTAAAATTAATGAACTTTTTACGACATTTCCTAATTTCAAGACTACAAGTTATTTTAAACCTACATTACTTTATAACCACTAATTTCAAGTATGTACTATCACATGCGTCCTTAAATATTTAATAACGAATTAAATCTGTCAGTTTTATTTGAGTGGGTTTTTTTTTGTAACATTATGGAAATTTCATTGCTCTAGATCAGTTAGGCACCGGATAAAACCAGTTCACAGTCATTGATCACCACAAAATGTGCTAAAAGAGAAAAAAAGTTTATTAAATAGAAAATACACTTCGCTATTTGGAGGTTATTTTACGAAAATGTTCTTGCCTCTAGGGAAAAGTTCGCACAAGAGGTTCGTTATATGGAGGTTCGGCTGCATACATAGGAGAAAAGTGTGTTTCACCCATTCCGTTATTACATATGCAGAAGAATTAGGCCTACACACTTGAAATTCAGAAAGCATATTTGTTTCTTTAAGTAGAAGTCTGCAAAAAATAGATTTTGTGGAAGAAGACCCCAAATGGGGTAACAGACGAAAATTCCCGTTTTGGAACTATTAGACAGACAGACTTTAAATTTAGGTAGAATGTTTCTATTGCTGATTATAGATCCACTGAAAATGGGTTCTGCAGATATCAACTCCCGAAAGGGAGGGAGGTAACGGGCAAGTCAGAGATAAATATACTTCCGCTCCATAAATTCAAGTTCTGACCTTTTTAAATCAAAAAGTGAGGATTATAAGAATGTTTTTATTACAATCGAATGCTTAATGCTTAGATTTAGATACTCCACCTTATAATTTAAAAATAATTTACACATACACAACATCATGAAATACCCAATGAATCGGATGGGTAAGGACTAGGAGCATGCATATATTACAAATTTGAAGTTATATCATTAATTTAACTCTCTCAAAGATAAGAAATGTTTAAAAATAGAATTTTATTAGCTTAGAAATTTTTAGGTAGGTAGCATTCAAGAAAATTTTGCACTTGAATTCAGTCGGACCTCTATGTAATGAAGTCGCTAAATCACGAAAAAAAGTTCATTAAATGGAAAATTCGTTATACAGAGGTTCATCTTTCAATATACTTTATAAACCACATAAAACAAAGTTTAAATTCATAAACACTATATACTAAAAACAGTAATTATTCATACCTTTTTGTAAATTAATATCTATTTATTTTATATACCTTACCCATAAAAAAAACTGCAAGGAAAGCAAGAAAAAAGAATATCGAGGAATACACTGTATTTTCAACATTAAAAAAATAATTATATATTAAAATTAATGGATTTTAAAGACATTTTCTAATTTAAAGCATATAAATAATTTTAAAAATACATTATTTTATAATCAGAACTCCACTGAGGGTGAAAGGGGATATCGAAAATGTTTCTAGTGAACTACACAATGGGGATTAAAGATTGTATTTATTGGATGAAACGCCAAGAATTCTAATCCTCTCGACGAGTTAGGCAACTAATAAAACTAGTTCAAGATTTATGACCATCATAAAGTGCGTTAAAAGAGACAATAACTTGAAATGTCCAGAAATACTTTAAAAATAGGGAGACAAAAATTAAATCAGAAGAAAAAAGTTCGTTCTATAGAAAATAGACTTCGCTATTGGGAGGTTATTTTACGAAGAAAATCGTGAAATGTTCTAGGTTCCAGGAAAAAGTTCGCTATATAGAAAAATTCACAATATAGAGGTTTGTAATATGGAGGTTCGACTGTATATATAAAGACATTTTTTTTAACTATTTTATAAAGCTATTTATATTAATTCTTTAGTTTTAACCAGTTCTAAGCTGCTATGGGAAGATCGAGATTTTTTTAAAATCTTCTTATCAAATATGAGTGAGAATAAGCGCTCAAAAAATGTTATATATGTCAACATCAAAATGGGCGTCAAGGGAATCATTCAGTACTGTTTTCACAATCGAATAAAATATGACAACAATTGAAAAATGGAAAAAAGGAAGGAATATTAAACTGAGAAACTTCAATTCATTCAGGAACCGTAAGGTTTTCAGAAATCTGAGAGACGTTTATATAGCTAATTCCTTCATCTTGATTCAAGCAATGTATCATGGTCCAAGTTATATGCATTTTTTTTAAATCTCTAGCTTCATTTCCGAAGATATGGTTTAAATTTTAATAAATGGTATTAAATAAAAAAATTTCTAACAAAAGTAGCTCAAATTTATATTATTAAAAATAAATAAATAAATAATATCAAATTATATGTTTCCGTTCAATTATAATGTTAATTTATTTTCTTTCTTTTCCTTAAAAAAAACTGAATTTTAAAATATAAAATTGTTGAAATTATGTTCAAGCTATAAATTTTCCTCCTACTTTATTATTATGACTCACATTTTTCGTATCGTATTTTTTCGAATACTTTCAATAAAAAGTTCTTAATTCGTTGTCATTTTAAAAATTCAAAAAGTAAATTATACTGAGAAGAATTGGCAATCACAAAAAGTCTAATATTTATCACAATACCTCAGTTTTAACTTATCACAAATTTCAATTTTATGTTAAAAATTAAAATAAATTTTCAAGGATATGTAACAAATGGTGAAGTATGCGTAATTTTGAATGAAACTATTTATTTTAAAAATAAAGATGTACAATTATAAAAAAATAAAGACTTTTAAAGTAATTCTTAAATGTTAAAAAGGTTATAAGATATATGCTTTCCCAGTAAGTACAAAAAGAAATGTTTGTTTTTAGGCCTGCACTTATACTGAATCAATTGCAGACGGATAACTTTTCCAGTTTTTGAGTTTCTTACTTGAACGGCGACAGAAAGATTCCTTCTCCGTTTCAGACCGGAAATTAATTCCAAATTATCTTCTGTTCTCATCCGTTCCCTTTCCCTCAACCCCAGACGTTTGCCTACACTCATACCCGCACTTCCAGCCTATGCTTATATATTTACTTTCAACCGCCCTACTACTATTATCGAGAGTTGTCTTAACGCAAAAGCCGAAATGAGCTCTAAATTAAACAGTTTTCGAATGATTCCGAAAATTAATTCCATCGCTTTTCGAAAGCAGGCTCGACGAAAAGGAAGCCGTGCCAAAATGAAGCACACCTGAAGACGTGCGACATCTGGAATGTTTATACCCTAAATCTTGAATTAATTTCGTTTAATTTAGAAGATCATTTCGTCATTTCGTTTTCTGTGTTTCGTTAAGTGTTTTGAGAACCAGCAAGTGTGTAATAGGTTTTAGATTGAATATATGTAGTCATGGGAAAGAAAAAATATCCTCTCAAACTGCATATATGTATTAATTTAGCTAAAATGTAATAAAATATCGATTCAGTCAGTGCAAATAAGTATTAAATTAAATATAAAGAAAATAAATTTAAGTTTTTGTGACTCTTTAAATCGTTATTATCTTTGATAATTTTAACATACCAACATTTTTTTTCAAAATTTTGGTAAAATGCATTTCAAAATGGGCACTTAATGAATATATATACTCTCAATTTTTTTTTCAAATCATTCGCATTAGTGTTTTTCTTGGTGTATTTTTGAATATATTCGGGATCTAATTACATAGGCACAAATAACAGTGACTTATGTGAATTTCCAAACTTCTTAACTGCCATATTGTATATCACTATGTTTCCTTCAGGTATTTTAACAAAAAAAAAATCGAAATAAGTTTATGGGTTTTACTGATTGGTGAAAAAGAAAGTATAGAATTTATTAAAAGCACTTATAATAACATAATCTAATAAAGAATTTAAAAACTCCTTCCTACGAAATTGTGATGCCTGAATGTTTGAACTCCATTGTGAAAAGTTATCAGCAACGTGTTATAATACTAGTAAGCTGATTTGAATAGAAACTACAAAAATGTAAATATCAGCCATAAAGATTTTAGTTTTTGATATTTTTCCTCGTTTATTTCTTCTTGTATCGAAACCTTTTAAATAAATTAATAAACAAATTTAAAAACAAACGATACCTGTTAAAATAACCCATCCTTTCCTGCCAATACAACTTGGTAACTTTTAGTAAGAATGCTGATAATTCGAAAACAATTAAAATAGTACGTAACCATCTAAAAATTAAGGAAACATTCAATGACTAGCTGTGAAAATTGCATTTATTCATATCGGCAATCCTCGATTTCCACTAAAATAGTTCTTGTATAAAAGGAAATTAGCAAAAGAAACGAAAGCATGAAATGGCATACATAAGAAAAAATACTTTTAAATCAATGCGTTGATTTAAATATAAACAAGTGTTTCATACCGAAATGTGGTGATGTGAACTGGAATCAATCTCTATAGCGAATTAATTAGAAATTCACCTTCTTAAAAATGTAAACATCGATTTATTTTAAGGGGAAAAACCGAATTATTATTATTTATTTGTTTAGATTGAAGTTTATTTTCTCTTTCATACTATTTTCCTCTGCTTTAATTTAATAATTCATGTACTCGAATTTATCTGATTTTACTCTTATTTCATTTACTCATATACTATAATCGTCTGCTTTATGAATTATGTTGTTAAATTTGTCATATTTTGCAATTATTCTAAATTTAAGAATTTTACGAAGAATTATAAAAAAATTTGTATTATTGAAATGGGCTATTTCATTCAACTGATTTTCCAGTGAAATTTTACCCTATCAGAAATTTGTTTTCCATACGATCAGAATGTAACTATCCCATTTTTAACAAAACAAGTTTTGGTTATCCTTATTGAATTAGAACCAAACATAATTCAATGTTTTTAAATTGTTAATAGCCTTAAAATTTGGACATTAATTAAAAATTGACAAACAATTATTTTTAAATTCTGAAAAGTATTCAACTTTTGAAAGAATTATGAAGTTTTAGAAGAGTTTTGGATTCAGAAAAGAAACAAAAATTATTTCACATTTTTAAAGTTATTTATTTTTTAATTTATAAAAGTTATTAAATTTTGAAACTTTTTCTGATTATGATCCCCTGGTAATTTTGGACTTATTGCATATTAAACTCATCGCTTATCTGATAATCTGATCATTACAATAATAAACAATTTACCTAAAAGCATCCATTAATTTCTAGTTCACATAAAAATAAAAAATATGAATTGGTTTACATTTGAAATGTATTATTAAAAATGTGGAAGAGTTCGCTTTCTCAGTATTCATAGATGCAGAAATTAAAATAACAAAAAACGAAATAAAAGGGAAATATTTGTACTAAACATTAAAAGCTCAGTTTCGAATATTAAATTTTTAGATTTCAAGAGTTTAAAGTAAAGTCGTATAAAAACTGCATTTAAAAACTACTATTGATACAATTAAACCAAGTTTCTCGATAATGTACACAATTATTCATAAACATATAATATGTAAATTAAAAATTTGCACAAATTTAAAAAGATTTCATTAAACATGATTTCAAAATGTGACCTGGTTTTAAATTATTATTATAAAGTTAACTTTGATAACTGAATTATAATCTAAGTAGTTCTGCTTACATAATTACTACTTATAAATTGCTTTATCCCAATAATTTAATATAAAACACTCCAAATGTCTTAAATAATAAAATTGTATTTTTTTTTCATTTACTATAATAGAAAAATATTTTTTTTAAGCCAAAAATCTTTTTTTTACCAAAAAAAAATTTTTTTCGGAAACGAATAATCTTTGCAGACACTTGAATTTTAGATAAGAAAACACAAATCTAATTTAGACAAAACCAAGTTCCAATTTTTTAGAATTATTTGTATATGACATATGGTTTGTGTCTAATCTATGATCAAATATACTTCGAAACCTTTCATCTTCTATTTTACAAAAAAGGGGTTTCAAGAGGCTAAACAGAAAAAAAAATCTTCTTGAACAAAAATTTCGAAGAGTAAAATCCCAAGACAAAACAGTACAAAACCAGAAGTTCTCTATTTACTTAACAAGACTGGTAAAAGCAGACTAAACAGAGACAGCTGAAACTTTTCTAAAAATCCTTTTCGTAAAACGATAAAAGAAATGTATGTTTTTTGCCGCTCAAATCTTTTTGAAATTCTAAAAAAGGTAAAAATAAATTCTCTTTTATGGTTTTCCCTTTTAATTAAACATTTATAGTAGAATTTTAGTTACTTAATTATTTAATTTAAATTAGTTGCTAAATATTTTTCATCAAATTTATACTGTTTGAAAATTGAATTGTATCAGACTTTAATTTACTGTTTAAAAAAGTAGATTTTAATTCAAAGTGATTTGAAAGTATAATTTTTAGTTTTAATTAAGAAACATATTCGTCAACAATAATGTTCATAATTAACAATAAAGTTTACCTCCAACCACCACGACGAATAACCAACTCCTACGTAACAAATAAACCAAAATTATTTATTTACATCTAATATAAGGCGACCGAATAATTTATTTTAAATAAATAAATATCTTCGTTGTAACAGCAACGAGTTCCTTTTTGACAACCTGTTTACTTACAGCAGTCCTGAATGGAAGGTTGGAAGTCTTTATTTGTTTCTCTTAAACTTTCACCAAGGAAAACTTGCATTTTATTGCAGGTGAAACTGATTACGCCATTATCACTTATCGTTTGCATTATCCTTTCCATTATCAGCTCGTTATATCACTTAAAAGTGCATTACCTTGGCATAATAACAAAATGAATGGTATGCAGTTATATATATAAAGCGAGTGTTTCTCTTTCAAATTCTTTTAATTATGTTGATTCTCAAATGTGTACGTAAATACATTTTTCTAAAACAACCTAATGGATATCATATTTACTTAAAATGTAAATAACGCATCATAGTGACTCAAAAGCATTTGAAAATGATGTAAATGCGACATCTTTCGGCAAACTCTTTTAATATGTCCAAACAACTTTTAAAAAAATCACGGAAATGTATTTTCTGCATTAATATATACTTTTTATTCCATTACAGAGTTTAACTTGTCTTTATACATTATCAAATTTAATATAATTTGAATTTGAATACCAGCATATATTGTAAATAATTATATTTATTGAAACAAATTACCTGTTTGGATGCAAATAGCATTAGAATTAATGCTTCAAAAATATGTAAGCAAAAACTATTTATAAAACAACTTAAGAATTATCAACTAAATAATAAAGTACTTCAATCGTTAAAAAAGTTTTAAAAAAACTCATTTGACTCGCTAAATACAAAAGAATAGCATACGTTTTTGTATATACTAAAGATGATTCGAATTAAAAGAATAAAAACGAATTTTCCTTCTGTATGTTAAGTGTGATATTTCCTTTATTCAATAATATCTGAAAAATTATCAATTTCAATTGCATGAAAAAATATTTTGATATCTTAAGACTATCTATTTTGTTATAAACATTACATAAACGACTACTTATTACAGATCAAATATAAAAATGTATCGCAAATTTAAATATTTGAATACATATATATATATATATTTATTATTATTATTATTATAATAAATACTAACCACTGGGATATAACCTTCTTAAAAGTCTAAGGATTCAACAACCTGCGAAAATATATTGTATTACATGATAATACAATACTACTGTATGTACTACTAGAGTGAAAGTTATTATATATAATAATATATATGATGATGATTATATATACTCTTCGTTCAGTTGTTAAAAGATTATTTTATTCTTATAAAAAAAATGTCTTATTGAATAGTATCGTGATGCACATTTTATGAATACCATTGTGTCACAACTGATTTTTCTTGGAAAATTTTTAATCTTTTTCATATGAAAAAATCATTAATAAATTTAGCGGAAATTATCCGCGAGGAATAAAAAATGTAACATTAAATAATATACAACTATAAACAAATAGATTCGCGGAGATTATGATAGCAGCAATAAGAAATAAAATTTCAATATCTAAATCCTAATATATTCACAAATTTCAAAAATCTCCTGCCTTTTCTTTCATCTATTCCCGCCAAAAATAAATTTTTTTTTATCGAGTCTCTTCGGGATTATTTTTAAGAAAGTGAGCAATTATTGTTTCTAACAAATAAAAAAAATAAAAATTATTCAAACAAAAACTTTTAACCGAAGCTCAAAAGAAGCAAACGACTTAAAAAAATAAAAAAATAAAAACTTCTTTTTATTTTCCAGTCTGTAAAAATCGAATTATATCCAATCTGTTGCTGACATCAAAAAGAATTTGCAGGAGAATTGATAAACAGGTACTATAATCGGGGCCCATATAGATGAATGAAAGATTTTATTCTAGCGTAAAAAATATTTGAATGTGGTAATAAAGTAGTGTATATGTTATGCCGAGAGAAGTGAAAAACATTTCTAGATTTAACGTTTTTCTATTAGCCTTACCCAACTTCTTTTCTTAAGATATCCGAAACGTTCGGAGCACATTTTTAAAAAGTAGCTCCGAAAACATCATAAACGATTTTAATGTTTTATTAAAATTTAAAAATTTTAGAGTCAATCGAGTAAATATTATAAGAAATGTGGCATTTTTTATGAGACCATTACTTAAATAACAGGTCATAACTCAAAAATTATTCATACAATAAGAAATATTTTAATACACTCTCCAAAAAATAATTCAAATATCAAATTCCGAAAGTTTCACAGAAATACATTTATAATACTTCGAATTAACAGACTCACCATGGTAGATTTTAAACAATTTAAATGCCCTCTTCTGGTAGATTAAAAGACCCGCTTCCGGTTTTTCTAATTTATAAAATTGATTGTATCTTAACCTCTAGGTAGCGTAGAAACAAAACAAAGTCTGTTTTGTTAAACAAAAAGATAGGTCTGTTCAATGAAATAAAAAAAAAGTGTTTTGACCGATTTTGGTCATTTTAACGCGTGTTCGGATACCTTAATGATCAAATATTTTACAAATATAATTTGAGTGAAAAAAAAATAATATTCTCAAGGTACATATTAAGATTGCACAAAAGAAGAGTATATTATAAACATTTACCCTAATCATGAAATAAGTCTTGATAAATATAATAAAAACATCAACACTATTGAATTTGAGTGTTATTGTTATATATTAGAACTAAAGTAGTTAAAAATGAAGGAAAAGAATAATAAAAAAAAACACACACACAAATGTGTAATAGAATGGAAATTGTTTAAGTATTATGTGTTAAAAAACCTGCACACATGAATATGCATTTCGTATATGTATATATATTTTGTATACATATGCAGGAAAATGCATAGCTATGAATATGCATTTTGTTAAATGTTATTCTAGTTCAGTTAAAATACACCCCTCTAGATTAAAGATATCAATATTTTTCACACCTCATTGCTTTCTGTATAAAAGTTTCAGAAAACATGAATTCCAAAAGAAAATAATTTCAGAACAACTGGAAAGAAATAATGAATTCGAAGTAAAAATTTCGAATCCTTTTGTAATTTATCTCTCAAATCCAAATATATGCTACATGATCTCGATAATGCTTAAAAGTTTATTAATAGTTAGGTTAGTTATTTAACATTTTTATCAATTTAAGGAAATTTTTAAATTTTAGATGCAGCAATGTTTGAATTTTATTAATTCGAGATATGAAAGTACTAATAAAATATATTACAATAAATAAATATTTGTAGTATATTCTTTTTAAAAGAACGAGGTTAGTCAATATATACCTTTGATGCATATAATAAGGTATTTTTCTTTTGAAAATTGTAGTTTTACGTTAAAATTTTCATACAAATAATAAACTGTAAATTTATTTTTTTAATACACGAATAAAAGATGTACTTGTATTAATACGTTCAAATGTACAAACTCTTACCTGAAATTTAAAAAAAAAATTTAACAATATGTTCTATTTTTACAATTTTCTTTTTTAAATTGTTTCAAAATATTAAATAACTTATTACTACACATATACAAACAATAGCAAGAGTCATAAACAACTTATAAAAACAAAATAAACTTTAAAAAAAGAAAGAAAGAAACTTACCTTAAAAGCGACGTCATAAGGTTCCAAACTCAGTGACGGCTTCAAAACTAATCCATTCTTTTCCGGGACCTTTGCACTGGTCACTTGACTCGCACTTTTCATGGACGAGGTCACTGGTGCTTTTTTAACCGAAGAATTGTCATCAGAATCATCCGATGAGTCACTGTAATCTCGAGATAATCGCCTGTGAATGATTCTCTGACCGTCAGAAGCCATTTAGAAGACAGCAAAATCAAAAAGTTTCAGTACGGAAAAAACAAAAATTAATGCTCCAAACACCACCGGTATGTTTTCGGAAGGAAAACCTATAGAACAGTCAAAGGAACTTCAAGGGTGGGAGATTTAAAAGGCCAGTGCAGCCGGCGGGGATGACAGATGTGTGTACAGCAGCGGTTCTCTTTCGCGTTTACACACACGTGCAGCGTTTACTTTTACGTCTTCTGTGCCCAACTGTTGCATTTTCTTCCGTGCGTAGTGAATTTTAGATAACATTATTTTGGTGGCGCCATCTGGTAGAGAATTGCCCAACCAACCAACTGTTGATTCCTCATTTGACAAAATAGTGAAAGGAGAAATGAGAGTAAAAAGTGACAAATTATAAAAGTCGAAGAAAAATATTATATTAGAAATATTTAATTTCTTTCTGTTTTTTTATATAAATTAATAAAATTTATACATTTATAAAGCTAAAAATATTTGTAGCTAGGAAGTTTAAAATTTAGATCCCTCATATAAAGAATATAAATCACACCAAGATTGAATTCAACTAAATATTTCTACTTAACAGATAATAACAACAACAAAACGCTAAATTTTTTTGGAAATTTCCCTTTTACGAGATTTTTATTATACATTTCAGACAATTATTCAATGGGAGAGAAATTTTTAATGATGAATCTGTATTCAAAAAAATTTCTTTTTATTTCTGCATCGTTAATATTAAAAGGCTTCAAATATCTATGAGTATGTAAAACAAATCTTCTTAACTTAAAAACAATTATTTTTTATTATAGACAGTCTTAACTGGAGAAAAAACATATATTTAAATATTTTATATTTAACTCCTGACAGTTTTAATCAGTAAAAATTAGGGTATTTATATTAATAAAAAATCGTTATAAGAAAAATAAATTTTGATAATACACACAACTTGCTTCATAATGCTTGTTCATATTTTTTAGATATCGTTTTGGTGTTGATTTAGAATGATATAATTACATTGGAGGGATGGGGCGGTATTTTTATATTAGTGATATTTAACTAAATATTTTTTTAAATAAATTTTTTAAAAATAAACTGAAATAAAATCATTAATATAATCTGTTATGGGTAATTTTAAATTTAGCTTACATAAGAAAAAAGATTTTAATAATAAATATTTTGTCCAATGTCTATGAGAGAGAGCGAAAGATAATACTTCGAAGAATATTCCTAGTTTCTGATTACAAAAAAATATTTCAGAGGCGGTATAAATTTCAAAATAAAACAGTTTTAAGTACCGAAAATCTTAGTTTAAATACTTTTTTTTTTCCGGTTCGGAAATATGATACAGTATCTACATTTCAAGAATTTCATAAACAAAATGGTTGAAACATATTTCAATACACTTAAAGGTAATGTCACTTGGAGTTAAGCCAAAATTCATCAATAATTTATTTTAAAAAAAAACTGGAATTTGATGGAACAGGGGTTAAACGATTATTTCTTGGTAAAATATATTTTCTGAACTATATATATATATATATATATATATATATATATATAAAGTATTTTTTTTTATTTTACACTATTTTTTAATTTAAGCATATTTTCTTAAAACATTTTGAAACTTATTTCTTTATTCTAATGCGTTATTCTTAAGTATATCATACATAGAAATTTGATTTTTTTATACATTTCTATTAATTTTAACTGTACGTATTTAAGTTTATTTTTCGAAGAAATGACAATGAATTAATTTCATTAGCATTATCATGCTTACGGCTAAAAAGCAAAACATTTTAGCTTTCGATTTTGAAACAATTGTTTAATTATATAGTTTCTTTCATTAATTTATTTTTATTGTCACATATACTGTTAATAATTTTACAAAATTTAAGCAAATAAAACTTTTTTCCAATGGACAAAAGTCATTGTGCCAGTATATTCGAGTTGGCTTTTTCGAGATTCCAGCTCACATTTGAAATTGCTACCTTCTACTTTTAACAGCTAATCCTTTCATAACAAATATTTAAACATAAATGCATTAAAAAATCACAAAACGAATAAAAGATGAAAAAGTAATTTTATTCACCGAACCAGGGCAGTGGATACTATGCACCGGGCTCCCGTAATTGAAGGGTCCCCAACATGATCAAGAACTAAAAAACTGTAATCTTGCACACGAAAACTTGACAATTTTCCTTCTTTGAGAGTATGACGATAAGTACAATTTTATCGTTAAGATTATTACTGTAGATTTCTGAATTTCACTAATCTTCAAACTAATTATTGATGACGGGAGGGCTTAGTTTTTGTTATTTGATTTAAGGAATTCCCGAAGATCCACACCTAAACTGGAATAATTTATTTATACACGGTAAGGGTTTTCAACCCATGGCCCGCGGGCCACGAATGACCCACTGAAGGCATTTTAGTGGCCCTCATTTAAGTATAAGGCAATTTTAAAAAAATAATTGCCTTGTCTGCACATTTTGTTGCAAAAACACCATTTTTTTCTGTTATTCTTGATATTCAAAACATTTCACTGATGTGTTTGATATGCATTTAACATAAAATTTTCTGAAAATAACGAATTTTTCTAAAATTTCACTTATTTTAAAAAATTGTGAATATAAAAACCTGACTGTGCATAAAATTTATGAAATTTCTGGAATAAAGGTGAACTCTCACATTTAACAGGTTTGCAAAGTATTTTAGTTCGACTTCCATTTAATTTTTTTGAAACCAATATATATATATATCGGCTCCTTTTTTTAACAAACTTCCTGTGGCCCGCGGATCACTGTGAGTTTATTGATGTGACACGCGTATCATTGTAAAGTTATTAATTTTGCCCTCGAGCCTGTATGCTCTTTGTACGCCTGCACAGCGGTATCCGAAGCATAATGTCTATTGGATTCAATACTAGAAATGTTATGTATTATATGTTTAATAGTGTGGTTTGTAATATAATACCCAAAATTAATACTATTAGTAAAACTACATTAAGCAAAAGTGATTGTTCTGTATTCAACTTTAATTTTGTCAATAAAATTAAAACTGTTTTATCCAAATCATAAGATAACATTTTTAGTCCAAGCAAAAGTTCTAACAAATGTAATTTAAATATTTCAGAACATTCTCCGGGAAAGCGTATTCTAAAAAGAAAGAATGTGTGCAGAACGTTTAAAGCGAGTTGGGCGGGGGAAACCTCTCTCTCTCTCTCTCTCTCTCTATACTAACAATGTTAAATTGGCTGTTTTCGATGTACCTTTTCTCAAAATCTGTTGTATGTACTTGCTTGAAATGTTTCATACAATTTAAGTACGCCTCTCTCATTGTACTGAAATGAGCTTTCAGCTAATTTTGAATTTTTTAAATAAATTCTGAAACATTTTATCAAACATTGTGAAATTTGATCCATTTTTCACTTAAAAAATTTGTAAAAAATAAATTTTTGAGTTTTTTTACAGAAAGCTCATTTCAGTATATATTAAACATCATTGTTGGCGCCTGCGTAATGATGACTGCGAGTATGACGTATGCGTGAAGATGCCTGCGTGCGCACCTGCCAGCCGGATGATATATATTCGGAGAAGCTGAAGGATTTGTGTTATTACAAAACAAAGCCCAGCTGCAAAAGATGGAGACTTTCAAAAAGTTCAAGCTGGCCTGCATCGCTGAACTTCAAGTCATGCCCGATCACCACCCGGATGAGCCTTTCTACAGACGTGCCGTTTCGGAGCTTCAAGAAGTTGAAGAAACAATTAACTTGGCGGTAAGTGATTTACCCTTTTTTTTTCCTTGTGTTTCCCCTGGCTGCCCTCATCATGATTCAGGATTGAAAATTATTACGCCTAAAAACTCCCCAGATGTAACTCCTACTAAAAGAGTATTAAACCTTAATAGTAACAGGATTTCCAATAAACGAAAAGAAGAATCGGACTTTGAATATCCTCCTCTAAGGAAGACAACTAAAAAGCAAATTTTAAATATTCCAAATGATAGCATTTCGATTTCCCCAAATAGATTTTCCTTACCTAGTGATAGCAATATAGAAGAAATCACAGGTTCTCAAAACGCTATTCCCGTTGTTACTCCGAAACCCCCATCGGCCACTGGCCCTACCCCTTCCGGCAATCAAAACCCCGTTAGTACGCTTCCCCCTCCAGTCATGCTTAGAATCACTGAAACTGTCAGAAGTCAAATGAAAATTATTAATGAAAAGTTCCCTAAGATAAGATCCCGTACAACCGGAGAATTTATTAAACTTTATACCGATAACTTAGAACAATTTCATGAACTGTTAACTTTTGCTAAAAAACTAAATTCCAATTTTATGAAATTAAACCCAAAAACGAGCGCCCCATCAAGGTTGTACTGAAAGGACTGCCCCGCAACTTCAAGGTCGAAGAAATTCAAGCCGACTTAGAAGAACTAGGCTTTACCCCTGAAAAAGTAAATCAGCTAATAGGCCGCCGTAGTAAACAACCTATCCCGGTATTTCTGGTGACTCTCCCAAGAAGTATTGAGAATTTAAAAATCTTCCACTTAAAAACCCTAAGTTACTTAAGCATTCGTGTGGAAGGTTACAACGGAAAAGGTGTCACGCAATGCTACACGTGTAACCACTTCCATCATAATTCAGAGAACTGTCATCTAAACCCCCGCTGCTTAAAATGTGGTGAGGGACATATTACCCGTGAATGCCCAATAACCGAAAGGCTAGAAACTGCCTACTGTATCAACTGCGAAATGTACGGCCACATGGCTAACTGGAGAGGATGCCCCTGTTTCCCAAAGCCCCCTAAGGGCACTGCCCTGAATAATCGTAATTCGTATACTAATATATACAATAGTATTATAAGACCCAATGTATCCTATGCTCAAGCCGCAAATCCAAATAAAATTTCAACCAACTTTAACTCCCAAAATAAACAACCGATGGCACCAAAAGGACCTGTGAATTCTGCTCAAATTGAGGCCAATAGAAATCCCTCTGCAAATAACAGATCCATTCCAAATTTTAATAACAAGTCTAATAATAACTTTAACGGATATAACTTTAACGGAAATATTTTTAATAATAATAATTTTAACTTGCAAGCGACCCTACAAATGACTATGCAATGTTTGTGCCAACTTTCTCAATTTACCCAAGCCATAGCTACTTCAAATCCTAATTTCATGAATAACTTTAACCAAGTGCAAAGAGCAAACAATAACCCAAATCAAATGTACGCCTTATTAGAGGCCTCTTGTAACAATAATAATGGTTAAGTCTCCCATTGGCCTCAATTTGTGTTCTTGGAACGCAAACGGACTGCTTAGACGTAGAGTAGAGCTACGAATTTTTATAGAGAAGCACTCTCCCGATATTTTTCTCATACAGGAAACTCATCTGAGACCTTCGCACACTTTTACAATAGCAAATTACACTTGCTACAGAAATGATAGGATCACTAACGCAACGGCCGCCGGCGGAACTCTTATTCTTATCAAAAAATCTCTTAAACATTACTGTCTCCCCACCCCACCTATGCAAGCTATTGAAGCGACTAACATTATTCTAACTCCCCTCGACCATGACCCCGTTTCTATTGTCTCTGTTTACATTCCCCCTTCCTCTGACGATAACTTATTTACAATAGATTTAGAATATTTTCTCCAAACGAGTAGTCATTGTGTCGTCTTCGGCGATTTCAATGCTACTCATAGCGCTTGGAATTGCAATGTAAACTCAAACAGAGGCAAGCATCTTTTTAATTTTGCCAATATCTTAAATCTGCACATAGCTTTTCCTGACTCTCCCACAAGATTTGGCCATAACTCAGCTAATACAATAGACTTTGCTTTAATCAAAAACTTTTACTACCCTTATACTATTAAATCTATTAATGATCTATATTCTGACCACAACCCTGTTTTCCTAAATTTCGATTTTAAACTTAAAGTGGAATCCTCAAATCCTAGAGCAATTACCACCAACTGGAAGGATTTTAGAATTAATTTAAATAATAACTTCTCTCTTTTTAACTACTATCCGAATAATATTAATAATACCAATGATCTTGAAACCAAAATTACAGAGTTCACCGAAGCGGTCGTCGCTACCCATAGCCACGCCTCCCAGCCAATAGTGAACGCTCACCGAAACTACACTCCAAATCACATTAATCAACTTATTAAGCATAAAAACAACCTACGTAAACGATATCAGCAGACTTTAAATCCTTTTTATAAAACTTTATGCAATAGAGCTCAAGCCAACCTCAAAAAAGAACTTAAAATATATAGTAATGATACTTGGAATGCTAGACTAGAAGCTCTAAATACAACTGACAATAGCCTCTGGGAGGCACAGCGGTTCTTAAAAATAAAAGATCTCAAATTCCTACGTTGAACTGTGCTACTGGTATGGCCGTCACTGATCCGCAGAAGGCTAACCTCCTTGCTAATACGATTAAAAATAACTTCATTGAAAATAACCGCATGCAGGACAACTACGATCAAGATGACGAGGTTGTCACCTCAACTGTGAATACCTTTCTCTCTTCCCCCTTCTACTCAAATTGAACCTGCCATGCCTGATGAAATTATTAACTTCATTAAAAATACTAGCTCTAAAAAGGCCCCCGGTAAAGATACTATCACAAATAAAATGCTAAAAATTTTCCTATCAAATTAATCCTCATACTAACTATTCTTGTCAATAAAATTCTTAAATTTCATCACTTTCCTAGTAACTGGAAAGAAGCTATCATTTTCCCTATTATTAAACCTGGTACAAATAAAAATCTTCCTAATTCATATAGACCTATTTCTCTCCTTTCAACTTTAAGTAAATTAACTGAGTACATTATTCTTAATAGACTTAAAAATTCATTAATGATAATAGCCTAATTAACCTAATCAATATGGATTTACAAATAAACTATCTACCCTTCATCCTCTTCTCAGACTAACAGAAAGTATTTCGGAAGGTTTCCAAAAAAGAAGAGCACGGGAGTGGTCTTTCTGGATATCCAGAAAGCCTTCGACCGTGTTTGGATTTTAGGACTCACTTTCAAACTAATTACTTACGATATTCCTTCTCCCCTCATTCACCTCATCCACTCGTATCTCACTAACAGATCCTTTCGGATCAGAGTAAATGAATCATTATCTAACTCTCATTCCATCTCTGCAGGGTGTCCTCAGGGCTCATTGCTCGGGCCCCTGTTGTTCAATCTCTATATAAATGACATTCCCAGCTACTCACTAACAAATATTAGTCTCTATGCGGATGATACGGCCATTAATGCCACGTACAAAAACTTAAAGACTGTTACCTTTGCCATTAACAAACACCTCAAGCTGCTAGAAAATTATTACGACAGATGGAAAATTAGTATCAATGTAGAAAAATCTTGTGCCGTCATCTTTACCAAAAGCGCACCATTCCTCCCCTCTCATAATGTTCAATAAACAAATTCCCTGGTCTCAGAATACCAAATATCTTGGCGTTATTTTTGACTCACACTTAACTTGGAAACAACACATATTACACGTTCGCGATAAGTTCCGAAAAACAATGTTTAAATTTTTTCCCCTAATTTCCCGGAACTCACATTTAAGTAGAGATAACAAAGTGCTTCTTTATACAGCCGTTATGCGTCCAATACTCGCTTATGCCTGTCCAGTATGGGGTTATGCTGCTAAAACCAATATTAATATTTTAAATACTCTGCAGAATTCATATATTAGAATGATTGTAAATGCCTGCCGCTACATGAAAAAATGATCGCATAAATAAAGCTCTTAAAATCACTAGTTTTAAAGCACATATTCAAAAATTAGCTATAAATTTTTTCGATAATTTGCCAAATACTAATAACGTAAGTATGTTAAATCTAAACGATTACAACTGTAACGATAATACTAAAAGGCCAAGAAGAATCCTTTTGGATTCTTACAATCCGCCTTAGCTTTTTTTATCCCTGCAATAATTTTTTAATTATTGCACCCTAGTAAATTTTTAAAATTTTTTATTATTTTTCTTTCAATATTTATTTAATCTCCACACCCAACTGGACAAGTATATATTTTTAACTTTTACCCCCATGGGCAGCCAGCCTGAGGCTAAATTCACTTCTACCTCCAATTCACTGAGAGAGCAGTCCTAAGCTCTCAGCACCGTATAAAACTTTAACTCCAAGTAGTCATCTCTAAGCCCCTCCTCCCGGATTCCATCACCACAGCCAAATCGCCGACATGTCACTCCGCAGACTGAAAAAACCAACGAAGTCAAGTCCTGCATCACAGACATCATGATATGGGATTGAGGACTGTTTATCAGTCCAGGTACCCAAAAATAGACTGTCATCCACTGTCATCCACTGATTTGTGTTATTGCTGACGTGGGTAATAACTAGTTTACATCGAAACCCACAATAACTTATGTTACCTTTTTGTTTTTATTAAAATTTTAGTCGGAAAGACTTGGTCCGTCATATTATTTAAACTCGTGACACTCACGAACATTTTTTGGTCCTGTCGGCCCGTGAGTCACGAACTAAAGCGCGATGGATATTTTAAAATTAAACAAAGCTAAAACTTCCTTGACAGGAAGTATTACTAGAATTGCAACCTTCATGGACAACGCGTCCGAACATGTTGACATAACTGAGCTGGAGGTCTGGAAAATTGACGTAACTGAGCTGGAGGTCTGGAAAATTGACGAATTGAAGGAGCTACTTTTTTGGATTAGAAACCGCAAAACCAACATAAGAAGCGGAATTCGAAGAAGATCTATACAAATGTGAAACACGTCTGAACGATTTGGAGGTATGAGTTAAAAAATTGATTAACTCTATTAATGTATCATTGTCTGTGACTGCAGTTGAAAAAAACAATTACGAAAACGGAACTTTTGCTCAAACAAAAATTCCACCTAAAATACTTCCCACCTTTTCGGGAAAATATGAACAATTTAGTAACTTTAAATCCCAATTTGACGATTTAATTACAACTAACGAACAACTGACTCAGTCACAGAAATTGTATTATTTAAATTCCTGTCTATCAAAAGAAGTTAAAGAATTTGCCTCCACTTTCGAAACATTTTCTTTATTGTATGAAGCACTCGAATCCCGATATGATAACAAAAGATTGATTGTCGATATTCATGTGCAACAAATATTAAATTTTAAGAAGATAGAACGTGAGAATCCGAAAGAAATTCGTGAAATGATTGATTGCATTAAAAAAAAAACTTACGGGCTCTAAAATTACTAAACTATAAACAAAATAATTTATTTAATGTATTTTTATTTCTGGCGGACTAATGCTCGGAAGCTGTTCGCAATTAGTTTGTGGCGGATTCATTGCGAACAGCTTCCAAAATTGGATGAATGACTGCAGAGCTCCTCTTTCCCGCACCCAAATATCGGATGACAATTTGAGTTAACGAGCTAAATGGGAGCGCTAAAGAAATTGGAAAATGAATCACGAAAAAATTTCGAACTGAGTTTAAAAGCAAAAGATGTTCCCACATTTGATGAATTTATTGGGTAAAATCCTAAGAGTACCCACTGGTGTTTTTGGCGCCAAAAAGCGCCAAATTGAAGATTTTCAAAAAGGCGTCAATGACGAAAAACTCTAGGGAAGCGTATGTGTCAGCGGGGGGAGAAGGGGGGATGAAATGGGCGAAGAGCAACGATTGGTTTCTGAAAGTGGGGGGAGGGTACGAAAAGTTAAAAAATCATGAAATGAACAGTGATTCATGAATGACTTCCGTTGAAAACCGTTGGTAGTAAATGTTTTACATTAAAAAAAAAAGGAAAAAATATGCCTTTTGCAAAGATAAAAAAAGGGAAACAAATGCAATTAATCATTTTGAAAGAGATTTAAACGGAGAAATCAATGAAATTCATTTTAAAAAAGCACTCAAAAACCAGTACATGATTTATTTAAAAAAAAAAAGGACGAAATGAGCGTTTCGCAAAGATGAAATCGAATAAATACATTAAATTAATCATTATAAAAAGATAAAAATGGAAAAAGCAATGAAATTCATTTTAAAAAAGCATTCTAAAACCAGTGTGTAGAACATGATTTACATTTTTAAAAAAGGACGAAAGGGGCGTTTCGCAAAGATAAAATCGAAGAAATACATGAAATCAATCACTTTAAAAAATTTTAAAAGGCACTTGCCTTACGCTTGCATTTCGTCATGTTCCGTTGGTGGATACACCCTTGCGATGGATGCAAGGAATTCATGAAAATTGTCATCCACCAACTTGTGACCTATTCTTATTAACTTTCAAGTCATTCACCACGAACGCATTCATGCTCTTGCCGAACCAATATCTGGTCAAACGCAAGATAATAGTTATAGCAAGTTTGCTTTCGCTAAACCAAGTGCCCTTTCTCACACTCCGAACGACGTCGTGGGGATTATCTTTCGACTGGCTGCGGCAACGCCATTCGTAGCCGTCAACCGTTCCCTTTCGCTCTTGCAAACGCATTTCTTTTTTACACCTCGGACATTCATAACGAGAAGCAATTAAATTAGCTTTCATACACCATTCTAACGTCTCTTTCTTCCCCTTTGTGCCCAGGAGCACAAAGAAACCTGTCGTAGCCTCACTTTCAAGTAATTTCCTTTCACAAGCCATTCTTAACAAAAACTGGTGGAGAGCAAACCTTCTCAAGCGAAGTCAGGTGTCAAAAAGACGTTTTTTCGGAAAAGGCGAAAAACGTTGCACTTTTTTTAGGGTTGCCATTTTTTTCGGTGATTTGAAAATCCAAATTTTTGGATGAAATTGAAGGGTTACTATATTGTAACCTTTATCGCTCAGAATTTGGCGACAAAAAATTTGGCGACCAAAAGTGGGTCCTCCTAGGACTCAACCAATTTATTGCATTTTTAGAACAACGCGAAACCATTCTTTTATCCGTAGATAAAAATTGTATTGTCGAAACAAAAACGATATTAAGAAAACCTAACTTATCCTTTAAGACAAAAACCAACCTTTTAATGAATCAATCTGTTGAAAACAAGAGTTGCATAGTTTGTAAGGATAAAACTTTACATCCGATATTTCGATGCAAAAAGTTTCTAGAATTGAACCCCGAACAACGATTAGATCTAGTCCGTCTGCATAAGTTATGTGAACTGTGTTTGCGAAAAAACCACAAAAGGATGCAATGTACTTCGACGTATATGTGCCCATGTGGCAAAAAACATTCTCGCTCCCTCTGTACTGCGGCAATAGGTGACCGAAGAAAATGGGTTATTCCCTCCGCCGAACTTCCAGTACTAACAAACCCGGGGGACCAGGAATCGAATGTGGTGGATTCTTCCACACAGAACACAGTTTTGAGTAGCACTGCTTCTCAACATAGAAAGAACGTGTTAATATCGACTGGTAGCGTTTTCTTACGAAATAATGAAGGCCGAGAACTAAAATGTCCCGTCATTTTTGACTCAGCATCTAACATTAATATTATATCCAGAAAAATGAGTGATTTTCTTGGTATTGCAATAGAAAAAATAAATTCCTCGGTTTCAGGGCTCAATTCATTGAAACAAAACTTAAAGGGAAAAACTAATACTTTAATTTCTAATAAAAGTAGTACTTTTAGAAAAAAAGTAGAATTTTTTGTGACTGAAAAAATTACCGGGTTGACACCAAGTGTTACGTTAGATGTTTCGGAAATAAAAATTCCTGAATTTTTAGAATTATCAGATCCCTATTTTTACGAAGCTAAGGAAATTCACGCTTTACTGAATGCGGATATTTTCTTTAGAATAATTACAGATAACGTATATAAAGTAAATAAAGAATTGTTGTTCAGGGAAACTGAATTTGGATGGATTGCTGGTGGACGACTCCAGGGAACCAATACTAATAACTTTTCATGTTACTTTCTTAAAGATAATGATTCTGTTGAGGATACATTAAAGCTGTTTTTTGAGCTCGAATCCCTTGGCATAAAAGATGACCCTTGCTATCGGAAAGATGACCAAGCTGGAATATTTTTAAGGAAACTGTACAATATAATAATAATCGGTATGTGGTTGAATTACCTTTTCGTAAGCATTGGAACGAATTGTCGAATAACATTTCTGTGGCAAAACAACGTTTCCAGAGTTTATGGCGAAGGTTACGAAGGAATAAAACGCTTTACACTCAATACAAAGAAACGATTCAAGATTATTTGAATCAAGAAATCATAGAAAAAGTCAAAGATACTGAAATTAATGTACACAAACCAATGTATTACTTACCACACCAAGCGATAAAAAGGAGGGGTCGTGTTACTACTTCTACTCGTATTGTTTTTGATGCGGCTTCACACCAAGCTAACGAACTATCACTGAACGATTGCTTGTGGACTGGACCTAATTTGAATCCTAATCTTTTAGATGTTTTAATTAATTTCAGGCTAAATCGAGTTGCAATATCATCGGATATTCGTCAGGCTTTTCTTCAAATTTGCTTGGCGGATAAACATAAAGATTTTGTACAGTTTTTATGGACAGATAGTAATCTACGTATTGGGGAAAAGCTCACTTTGCAAGTTTAGATTTAACAGGGTGATATATATTTGGAGTTAATTCTAGTCCATTTCTACTAGCAGCAACAATCAAATATCACATCGAGAAATATAACGAAATTCATCCCATAACTGTACAACATTTAGATACTTTCATGTATGTGGATGATTGGATTACGGGACAGGATACTCGAGAGGAAGCTCTTTTCATGTCTCGCCACGCTAAGAATATTATGAAAGAAGCAGGAATGGAGATGAGAAAATGGATCAGCAATGATACCATTTTAATGGCTCAGTGGGCGGCTGAAGGTTTCGACACACATCCTATGGATGCATCCATCAGGTTAGGAACAAACAAAACAAAAGTGTTAGGCATGGCTTGGCAAACTCTAGATGACTGTCTGACGTTGGATACTAAAGGTTTGCTGGAATTCGTTTCGATAAACGAAAATACTAAAAGATTTATGTTACAAACAATAGGGAAGATATTTGATCCCCTGGGATTGCTCTCACCTTTTACTATAAGAATAAAATGTCTCATAGAGGAACTTTGGATAAAAAAAAATAACTTGGGATAAAATTTTACCCCCAAAGTTAAAGGAAAAATGGTTAATTTGGTGTAAAGAGCTGCCCCTATTAGATAATCTTAGAATTCCAAGGTTAGTTCTTGATTCAATGAATGATGAGGTAAGTGACCTCATTGAAATTCACATATTCTGCGATGCCTCTAAACTCGCTTATGGTGCAGCAGCTTACGTGAAAGTAAGAAAACAAAATGAAGTGCTCGTAAATCTCATCACTTCAAAAACGAGGGTGGCACCCCTGAAAGCAGTTACTTTGCCTCGACTTGAGCTGCTGGGAGCTTTAGTAGCAGCTCGATTGAGTTCAAGGGTGCAAGAAATCATCCGCAAGAAAAGGGAGTGTAAAGTGTTCCACTGGACAGACTCCAAAATAGTCCTATTCTGGATTAAAGGCTCTTCTAAAAGATGGAAACAATTTGTGGCTAACAGAGTGCAGGAGATCTCCAAGTTAACTGATCCTGATTCTTGGTTTCATTGCTCAGGACAAGACAATCCCTCAGATTTCTTGTTTAGGGGACTTAGTGTTGATACACTTATTTCCAACAACAAGTGGTGGACTGGTCCACCTTCCTAAGAACTGACGAACTCCCAAAAACTGTCTCTGAGTGCCCGGAACTGAATGAAGTAGATTATTTGCCTGAACTAAAATCAAAGGACTCTAAAGAACATACTGTATTGACTTTAAACTTTAATCAAGCATTTTTTGATCATTTACTTTCTCGTAGTAATAGGTTTCTAACTAACGTTCGAGTGTTAAGTTTTCTTTACAGGTTTCTATTTAACATTAGAAATCCAACTAACAAGAAAAGGGGACCTCTTACTTCAGATGAGATGGAGGAAGCAGAAATTTATTTAATGAAACAAGTACAGCGTAGCTCATTCTATACGGAAATTAGAGCTATGCAAAATGGTGAAGACATTTGTAATAAAAGTAAGATTTTAAATTTATCCCCATTTTTAGATAAGAGAATCATTCGAGTAGGTGGAAGACTGAAACACTCTCGACTTCCTTATTCGAGTAAACATCCTATATTGCTTCCTGCGAAAAGTAAACTGACTGAAATTATTGTTAAATACTACCATGAGAAATATTTTCATCTTGGGCCCCAACATTTACTTTATCAGGTTAGATTTAAATATTGGCCAATTCACGGGCGAAATATTTGCAGAAAAGTTGTGCATAACTGTGTAATTTGCTTTAAATTTAATCCTAAAATTTGTTCTCAAAAAATGGGCGATTTGCCAAAAGAAAGAATAACTCCCGATAAGGTCTTTAATTCAACTGGAATTTATTTGTGTGTGTGTGTGGACCCTTCTTTATCAAAAATAAATATCAGAGGAAAGGTCCTGAAATTAAAGTTTATGTTTGTATATTTATTTGCCTTGTAACAAAGGCCATTCACTTAGAGATAATCAGTGACTTAACTTCACAAGCTTTAATTGCTGCATTGAAAAGATTTATTTCAAGAAGGGGTAAGTGTCATAAAATATTTTCGGATAATGGTACTAACATGATAGGCGCTAATCGAGAAATAAAAGCTTTGTCTAAATTAGTAAGAGATAGAGAAGAGTCTTTATTTGCGTTTTTCGCAGAAGAAGGCATTGAATGGTCATTTATTCCCCCTAGAAGCCCAAACTGGGGAGGTCTATGGGAGGCTAATATAAAATCTTTAAAATATCATTTTAAACGCGTTGCAGGAAACTCAAAATTTAGTTATGAAGAATTATTGACTTTAATAACGCAAATTAAAGCAATTTTGAACTCTCGACCTCTTACACCACTTTCATCTGACGTAGATGATTTGGAGGTTTTAACCCCAGCTCACTTTTTAATCGGGAGACCGATCACAGCTATAGTGGAACCGTCTCTGTTGCAATGCGAATCAAATCGTTTAAATGTTTGGCAGAGAATAACTAAATCAATTCAAACGATTTGGAAAAGGTGGAGCCTTTCATATTTAAATAGTCTCCAACAACGAAAGAAATGGATTGTTAATAAAGAAAATCTCAAATTGGGAGATATGGTTTTAATAAGAGAAGAAAATCTTCCTCCTTGTAAATGGTTATTGGGACGTGTTCAAAACAATATTCACTGTTCAATAATTATTACAATACTTCATATTGAAAATTTATTCGAAGTAATGGAAATTTATGAATTAAGGAAATGTACACTATATGCTTTTAATTTAAAACTATATACTATGAAATCTGGAAAGGGATATGAAATCTGAAATTCTTAAGCTATTTTTATTTAAAAACATGACATCAAAAATTATTGTATCTGTTATTCATTTCTTTTCTAAGTAATAATCATTTCTAAAATAGTTAGAACACCATCGTTAACATACATATTTCTTACAAATCGACATGTTCATAAATATATTTTAAAGTTTTAAACCAATACTTTAATTAAAGTAGATTGATACATATTTGACTCAATGATAGTATCGCGTTCCCAAATTTAATCCGTTTCAATTATATTTTCGCTCAGCAAATTCCCTTGAGATAGGCATAATATCCATGCTCGAAGAAGCTTAAAAGTCAACTAAGAGAGGCTTATGAGTTCATTTGTAAAGATATGAAACATTAAAAAAGAGTAAATGGGTTTAAATTATGCATTGGGTTAATATTCAGAGATTAATAATACTCAGAGAAATACAAAGTGTCTCTTACGTTAATTAAGGTAAATAACACACGCAAACAAGTTATTTCAATTCTAGATAAGCAAGTTAATGGTTCATTTCTCCAGCGTTAATTCGTGTTTTTTTTAATAATTGATTAAATAATATGCATTTAATAAACTCGTTGGAATATGCATATATCTCTAGAATTTTATTTAAATCCATTTAATTTCAACAAAATGATCAATAAATTAAATAAATGTCGTCTTAGAGCAGTGGTTCCCAAAGTAGACCCTACGGACACCCTGGGGTTCCCGAAATTATTTAAGGAGTCTGTAGAAAATTAAAATTGATTTGAGGGGCGTGATAGCTCTACAAGGGGGCGAGCATATTTAAAAGTTGAAAACTAAAGATTATTCAAAACATTAATTTACTGAAAGTAAGCAAACAAAATATTTTCTGACATAATAAAATATAAAATACACTTCTACACTGATAATACACTTATAAAATATATCTGTACTGCACAATGTATTTTATTATTAATTTAACATTACTAAGAACAAGTTTGATAGTTACCAGTGACCCCATGGGCTTGTATTAACACTAATCTTAATGATTTGTACGGATTATAATTAATTCTTTAACTGCCGATTAAAAGTTACGCGGTTTGGTCCTCAATACCACGGTTTTCCACGTATACGTGTATTTTGATGTTTTTTGGGGGGGAGGGGGAAAAGAGAAAAGAGGAATAAATAAGCAAAATCCTCCGAAATAAGTAAATTATTTGCAAAGACTGTGAAAGTTTTTTTATAGTATTACAAAGCCTTAGGAATAATTTTATGAATAGCAGTGCACAGAAAAGATCGTACTTCGGAAACACGCATATATACGTCCAGAAGATCACCGCTTCGGCTGAGCAAAACGTTTATATACGTAGGTGGCATATAAGAGGTTAAAGTCGTATATATTGTAGCTTTAGTGTCAAAGTATTGTATTATTGAATTCAATACAATGTTATTGTATGGAGGGGGAGGGCGCGATAAAAATGATGATTGAATATTGGGTCGCGAGTATTGAAAGTTTGAGAAGCACTGGCTTATGAGCTTTTCTTTCACTCTTTACACAAAAAGGAAAAGTCTCCGTAACTTTTCGAAGACTTTTTTAGTGTTGATCTCTGAAACATATATGCGGCCGGTACGCAGTGGTGTAATGGAGAATATTAGAGCCTCCTCCAAAGTCAGGTTTTGGGTCCCAAGTCGGAACTTTCAAAGGATTACAACTTTTCGTCAGCCAGGCTTTGGGCTCCCTAGAATCTTGAGTTCTCCCGCAGTGCGTGGGTTGCGGGGGTGTACGTTACGCCTCTGCCGGTACATCATCTTTTCAGAAGACAAAATAACATGCATTGAAGTTACATATTGACCGCATCCAACTCATGTCTTCGAATGCATCTAGTTTAAAATATGTTTGGTGGAAGAGGGGCCCACATAATACTTAATCCTCCCGCTGTGTAGTCATTTTATCAAAGTAGGTAAAAAAATTGCGTAGTTTTTTTATAAAGTATTTCAAATCTACATATTAAATCTACTTTTTAGAGTTAAAATATACAAAAATATTTTTTTGTAAAATAGCTTTTATTTTAAAATATAGAATTAGATAACAAAAATATGAACATAAAAACAAAAATGAAAACACGAGCAGGAACATAACGGGTTACACAGCTAAATTGTCGGAAAAAATGTATACCCGTGGAAATTGAGGGTTGCGCCAATTTTGCTACTTCTACGATGCCCGTGAAAATCGCCGGATGCGCAGCGAGAGGGTCAGACCAGTGTTTCTCTAACTGTGGGGCGCACCCCCTAGGGGGTATGATAACCCTACAAGGGGGGAGCAAGCATATTGAAAAGTCGAAAACAAAAGACTATTTAAAAGAAAATTATTAATTTACTGAAAGAAAACAAACAATATATATACATTCTGACATAAAGTACACATTTGTACAGTTAAATAATTACTAGTGACCCCATGGGCTTGTCAAATATAAAATTATATGCAAAAATTAACATTAATCTTGACAATTTGTACGGTTTATAATTAATCCCTTAATTGCCGATCAAAAGTTATGCGATGTATTGGTGAGGGGAGGAATAAATAAGCAAATCCTTTGAAATAAGCAAATTCTTCGCAAACACGGTCAAAGTCATTTTATTGCATACCAAAGCCTTCGCAATAATTTTACAGATAGCAGTTCACAGAAAAGATTGTACTTCTGAGAGACGTATATATACGTCCGGGACAATTAAAGCACTGGCCGTGCGAGACGTTTATATACGCCGGTGGCACTTAAAGAGGAAGTCGTATTGTAGATTTAGCGTCAAAGTATAGTATTGTCGAATTCAAAACATTGTTATTGTATGAAGGGGGGTGCGAAGAAAGTTATGATTGAATTTTGGGTCTCCAATATCGAAAGTTTGAGAAACACTGGGTTAAACCATATAGTATAAACTAACTAAATTCAATGGTGCAACAGCCCATGAGGGCCAAGGCCTACTGTGCCCATCTCAGTATTCGTAACCTTGGGCGTTGAGGTGCACGAGCAGATATTCCGATCAGGTGGTCAGTCCGACGCAAGAAACCCCAGTGCTTCGTTCCAAAGCAAGCTTGGTGTAGTGTCTGGCTACTGTTAGTGGTAGATTATGGAAAGTTGAGCGTAATTCTCCGCATCTTTGGGAGGGGATAACTATTTTTTGAAGAAGAAGGTGGTTGACCTTCGAACAAGGTGGACAGCGAAAAAGGGAATCCCTTGGTTTTGGACAGCGAAGGCACTGGACTGAATTTTGAGTAAATGAAGAAAAGTTCTTTTGTTTCAATCCGACGCGCTCGACTTGGCTTTTTTGTACCAAGAAGGAATAGCTTCTTGGTTTTTTTTTTGTGTTTTGCGCGATGGACAGCACTTGGTTTCTTTTGCTGTATTTAGAAATATAGAATTTTATTCTTGTTGACATGAAGTACTGTGTCTGGAATCAGTGAAAAAAGTAATAGAGAAAGACTATACTTAGTACTCATTTATCGACCCTCGGAAGAGATGAAATGATGAGTACATTGCCCAGCCTGGGATTTTAATCCTGGACCTATGGCGTGGAAACGCGATACACTATCACTCAGCCAAAACCATATTGTATAGCAATGGTTCTGGCACTATGGTAGCTTTTGCATATTTCTGGCAATAGGAACTGAGCTGTGCATTAAATTAAATAACAATTATTATTCGTCGCTAATTTCTAGACCTACTTTCTTGTAAGAATTCGTGGTTACCTTTGCGGCGAACCACTCAAAATGAAAGAATTTACTGCCTTTCATATTATGGCAATAGGACCGATTAACATGCAATTGGTTTCTGTGAAGACTAGATGATATCTCCCACACATATATTTGGAGGACACGGTCAGTACGTAAACTATCGAAGGCTAGAACTCCAGATATCTCAAAATATATTGCTATGAATTAGTTTTCATAGAAGTTTGAATGGGAGTTGTTTCTTTAAATGCTTAAGATGATTAGGGAAAACAATTCTAAAAATAGTGTTACATTAACAATTGTGACGGGGTCATCTCGTTTTCTACTAAAAACTTCTCGGGTTCTTTGGGGCCAAAAAAAGCAAATTCTTTTCAACCAAATCCAGAAGCAAAACGTGGATATGCAAATTAGAAACCTTTTAAATAGTAGAAGTTTAACGTAAGCGGATGACCTATCGAGAAGTGATTATGCTAGTCTGGTGGACTAGTCGCGTGGACTGAAGGAAGAGAAGAAAGCCGTTATTTGAGTTTGAAGCTATCCGTGACAGAACGATCAAATCAAGCTGGATACAATTCCCCACGAGATAAGCAAAAGATATTTAGGATCCGAGAGGATTGCGGTTAAACAAGAGGTTAAGGTAGGGGGATTCTAGTATCTATTAGTATTTGTGATATAAACAAAGATTAGGAATAGACGGGAAAGTTAAACATAGTGGCTAAGATTGCGCTGATTTGGTAATACGTATTGTGTATTTTCTCACCTCAGATCCACTAAGTTATAATATAAATATTATCATTGTTAGTGTTTAAGTTAAGATCTTAATAAAGACATTTTAAGAGCATGGCAACGCTTGGTTCTTCATTCACTCCCACACCTCTAGGTCACGAAGATAACTTAGGAGTAAGGGATCGCCCACGCGCGCGGGCGAATACTTCACACAATTAGTAGTAGATAAGAAGAAGTCCCAGTGGCTGAGTGGTAGCGTATCACACTTTCATACCACAGGTTCGGGTTTCTATCATTGGGCTGGGAAATGTTGACTCAGCCTTTCAGCCCTTCAGTTGATCCATAAAAGAGTGCCAAGCTTGTTTGGGGCTAAGCACTGGGGGTTTCGCTTCAGATTGACCGCCTAATCGGGACATCTGCTCATGCACCTCAGCGCCCGATGGGCACGTATGCTGAGATGTGCTCAGTAGACCTTGACCCTCCTGGGCTGTTGCGCTACTGATTTTAATTTAGTAGATAAGGAAGAACATCAGAATGGCTTAACATCATTCTATCAATAATAAATTCTAAAATATATCGTATTGATTATTATGAAGTAAACTTTAATTCTTATGTATGAATAACTATATGATTTGACATTAATAACTTATTGGAACTCATTTCCAAAAGATTCAGCTTACATACTGATTTTATTTTATTCGTATGAACTAAAGAGAAATATTTCATAACTTACTATTTATCCAAAATATACTATTTCTTTAGAAATAAGTTTAAGTACTTTTTTTCTTTAAATCTCTGATATCCATGTGTTACTGTTCGTGAGAAATTGGCTTCGTTTGTTATATATCTTTCGTGCACATACTTTGTCAGGAATAACTTAAAATGTGAGTGTACACACATACACACACCTTACATAGTGAGTATGCCTGTGCACAAATTACATGTTATTCTATTTAATATGAATGTTAAAGTGCAAAATTCTGTTTGAAATAAAATATGTTTGTGAAACAACATTATTTAAACGATAATAAAATAAGTTGAACAATAATTAGATACTAGTTATCTAAAATTCGTTTTAAAAAAGCAAAATTTAATTAGATATTGATACTCTGTATTAAACTGTTAAGAAAACAATGGTACATGTGCAACAGTACGCTGGAAAAATGTCGAACATTTAGTGAAAATTGGAAAATTTTTAATATTTCACATTTCTAACATTTAAAAGGAAATCATTTTCGTCGAGTTCTTTATTTGTAAATTATTCCTCTTTTTTTAATGAAATATGTTACAAATATTACAATATTGAGAAATATCACAATAAATTTTCCATACCCAATTCAACGTTTGATGAAAATATGTTGCAACAATAAACATTTTTCACACAACTCTATAAATCTTAACATAACTAAAAACCCAATTACTTTGTTTTTTTTAGAATTGTTACATCAAATTAAATAAGAGTATTTCATTTTTTTTCTCAAACATCGAACAATGTAACACCAGATATTTTTAAGAGCATTATTGCATTCCTAATAATAAAACGTTTGCCCACCTCACATGTAGAAGAATTTTATTTAGTACATCTCTTAAGAAAAAAAAGCTAAAATTAAGAAAAGAAAAATAAATTGATATTACTAAAATGGGAAAAAAATGGGTAAAAATTAACAAAAAATTAAAAAACGGTAACCATTCTGTACAAAAACTTTATGAACAAATTCTCAATTTTTCAATTTTGATGTGTTACATTGGTATCCATTTTTGAAATGACTTTTAGGATAAGAGATATTTCAACTTTTACAAAAACTACAGCACTTTATCTTAGTTATTATATGAAATTGCTTAAAGAAACAGTGATTACACATTCACACAAGGGACTTTAAGGTTTTTATAAAACAGTGATTGATATATCTGAAGGTTAAAACACTTACTATTATACAGAACATACACAAAAATTACGTATAGTTATTTAAGATAAGAACGACGGTGTCGCATAAATTATGAATGAATTTGAAATAAATTTTGAAACTTAAATCTTTAAATGTATATTATAATGATGATAAATAATCTTCAACGCGGTGCTCATGATGGTACAGTTATGGATCTCAGGAAATTACAAATCGAGTATAAACAACAGTATAAAGAATAAAAAATTAACAAAATAAATTTTCTACAAAGATCCAAGTACTCTTAATAGTGGATGATTTATTCAAAATGTTTGAATATCTAAAATTATTTTTAAAACTTCTCTTGTGAACCATATTTAATTAAAATTGATATATATATAAAAGTGATTAAAGAATTAGAAACAAAATTACTTAAAAAGCGTAAATAGAAAAATAAAAGTTGATGCGAAATTAATTATTATAAAAAGTATGAATAACAAAAAGAACAAAAACTGGTGTGACGGCAAACGGGTAAAAAAATTCATCTATGTGAGTGATATTACCGAAGGGGGGAAATTCTGGGGTGGTAAAATGGAAGAAAAAAAATTTTTCTGAGTGGGTGGCTGATTGAAAGTAAAAAAATTGTCTGGGTGGCGGTAGGTGAAAAAAAGGTGTAATCCTGTGAATGAAAACATCGAATATGAGAATGTGATCCAAAGAACATGAAAAGTAAGAAAGAAATTCGATCCTGTGAAAAGCAAAAGAGATTTAATGCACATTATAACGACTATATACAATACAATAACTATTAATTAAGAAACTGGGGGCAATAAAATTAAAAACTAGACATTGCGTCAATATAAAGCAGGGCTTCGAACCGCAACTGAGCGAAAACCGGAACTGAACCGAAAAAAAATCAGTTTATTTCGCTTCGATATAACTTCAGTCATTTTGTTACTATAATCACACACACACAACTTATCAATATTTTCTAATTTAATGTCAAGTATATAATTATCATCATTACATGTACATTGTTTCTCGATTTCCTGTTTTGAGTTTCACTAGTAATTTTCTGTTTCAGTTTCGTTCGAAACTACTTGTATGAGACAGATTTAATTCAGTTGAATGAATTAAAAGTACAGGTGATTTCTTAAGAAAAATATCACGCACTGTACCAATTTAAAAAATAATAAAATTTTCTAAATTTTGCAATTACATTTTTTGTTTATGACAGAATTATATTTTTAGTTTAAATCAGAATATACATAAAATATAATCATTCATTCGGAACTGAACCGAAAACCGTTATTTTTGGCGGAGCGGAAACCAGAACTGAACCAATATATATATATATATATATATATATATTAATGGAACCGGAACTAAAAAAATTATGGTTCGAAGCCCTGATATAAAGTTAATAGCTTCTTTTATAATACGAAAATAACATATTTTTAATAGAACTAAAAACCTCTCATTACCAGTCTACAAAACTATATTCTACACTATAGAAATTAAAATAGTGTCTATGTCTCTTGAATTCAGTTTTTAATGATATTTGCTATTTAATAAAAATGGTTTGGTAACCTTATTTATTTTTAAAATTTGCAATTTAATTTCGAGATCGTCACAATTTTACTCGTATGTTCTACATTTATTAAGAAAATCTACGTTCAGAACCATAATTTTTAAAATGCGTATAAATAAATATTTTTTTGGTATTATGTATCAGTTGAATTAGAATGTACACATAAATTCGTTTTAAGAATATTATTACAAGAAAAAATATTTAAATGTAAGTTTTGGGCAAAAAGTGATGAAAAAAATACATATTTTAAAAACAGTATCCTTTTATGAAAAATGCTTCCTTAATAACATAATAATAATATTTTACTCATAGCTAAAGACTTCTTTATATATAGTCTGAACTAAAACTTTTGAAACATTCACATTATTTTTACAGCTACGATCAATTGAAATACTAACCGACATTTTGTGTTAAAATTTTTCTACTCTCTGTCTCTATTAAAGTATAAAGTTTAAAAATGGAAATTTTTTTTTTTGATGTTTCAAAAATTTTAGTTCAGGCTTTGTGCAGGAGTATTGATTATTTACACATAGGGAAAATATTATCATTGTAGAATCGTGTTTCATAAAAGTATGTCTTGACAATGTGTTATTTGTTTGTGATGTCATTCATCTTCATTTCTTGACAAGAGAATTACATTTAAATTATTATTTGAAGTAATAATATTTTCAAAATAACTTTATATATATAATACTGACACAGTGGGAAATCCATTATTTCATAGAATAACTAGGTATTTCATGAAACAACTGGACAAATTAGTTAAAATATATAAAATTATTGAATTCTACAATTTAACTAGGTATTCTATATAATAACGAGTACTTGATCATTAAAGTATAAAATACAGCGCTCGAAAGTTCTTTGAACCAATTCTAGCTGATTTACAATAACGTGTGTGTGTTATACGCTTCATTCTGCTGCTTTTAAACGTAGAATTTAGGCGGTGTATATATGTTAGCCTTTTACAATATGAAATATTAGCAAATATTTTTGCAATCTGTTTTCAAGCAATGACTTCTGCAAGAATAGACGACTACCCTATAAATAAGAAAGATTCAATGCGAAAGATTTGAATCGTTATTAACCACTTAAAGTATCCGACTACATTCGGAACCGTGATTTTAAAAAAGCGCATAAATGGATAATTTTCATGATATTTAGTGTCACATAGATTATAATATATGCATAAAATTGTTTTAAGGAGATTTTGACAAAAAAAGTTATTTAAATATAATATTTTTGCAAAAATTTAACTTAGAATAATCTTTTTTCCAAATGTTCTCCTTTTGTGAAATATGGTTCTATTATAATAATATTTTGCCTGTATATAGCTCAGACTTCTCTACAGAGGCTCAACTAGAATTTTTGAAAAATTCACATTAATTTCAGAGTTACAACCCATTGAAATAATTGTCGGCGTTTTTTTTTTTTAAATTTAGACCCTCTGTTGTCGTAAAACATGGATAAACCCACTTCTAAGTTATACATTTCAAAAACTCTAGTTGAGCCTCTATACAGAGGTATGAACTATATACAGGCGAAATATTATTATAATAGAAGTATTTTTCACAAAAGGAAAATATTTTGAAAATTTGATCATTCTATGTTCATTTTTTGTCAAAATATTGTATTTAAATAATTTTTTATTGTAATACTCATCTACTGTTAAACAATTTTTTATACATTTTCTAGTCTAAGTGACACTAAATATCATAAATATTATCCATTTATACGCTTTGCAAAATCACGGTTCCGAACGTAGTCGGATACCTTAAGTGTTGCGGGCGTGTATCCATCCACGTCAAGCTTAGCTAGTGCGTTTAGTTTCCCGGACGTGTATACTCGTCCTTCCGAAGGACGACTTTTTGCTTAGTACTGCTTTGTTTAAAATTAGACCCATAGCTTTAGAATACAATAAAATTACATTGACAGTACTTCTAAGGAATTTACTTATTTCGGAGAAGAGTTAGGGAAGGAATTTAAAAGGGGATATGTTCCAGGAACGATGAAATTCATTGCTAAGCCGTTTTTCCTGTTTTTTGGTTGAGTGTTATTTTTTCTATCCTTCATTTGCTCTCATTTTCGTTGACCGTGTGAAATACAGTGTTTGTGCAAGGAAAAATATTTACTTTGAATCTCCGCTATCAATGTACTGAACGCGATGCTGTTTATGTGTTCAACCCTGTTTCAGAAGATATCACACAACACATTAGTTATAACTTTTCTTTATTATTTCATTGTAACTCTAGCCATAAATTTTTGTAAATATTTTCATTTCCTTATTCTATTCTTTTTTTTTTCTTTTTCAAAGTAAAAGTAAACAATTTGTAAGTTGAAAAATTCCCCTCTTTTTTCTCCCTCAATAAACCGCGTAAAAACGCGCACCTGTGGGGAAAACGGTGGCACGGGAGGGGATGAATTTCATAGCTTTTCCTCAACAATTAAGGGGGAAGTTCTGCACTTACTCGTTAAAATTGCGCAGAATAATGTACCACGTGACTACTGGTTACTCTAGCATTATGATATCTTTGAAGTTCAAGGAATAGAACAGTTAATTGTGGCAGTATCACATGCAAAGCATGTCCTTTTTCTCTTTTCTGTTTAACTAATGCAAGCAATATGAAAAATAATATGTGTTACATCATCTGCTTTTCATTATTTATCGATTAAGGCTACACGGTACCCTTTTTCAAAAAAAAAATTTTTTTTTTGAGACAGTTACAGTAAAAATAATTGATGTTTTATATTTAGATTATATTCTTAAGCTGATTCTGTAAGCAAAAAGTCAGTTTGACCAGCCATTATTTTAGAATTTTAAAAAATTAGGAATTTTTGAAGTTTTTTCAAACTTTTTTAAAATACTCAATTTTTAAAATTTTTAAGTAATTTTAAGTTATTTATGATTCTTAGATTATTACAAACAATATTTAGAATGGATTTGAAAATCTATTCCCTTGTTGATTTTTAATAATTATTTTTCTAGAAAAAACCTGGAAAAAACACAAAATTTTTTAAAATATCAACTTTAGCCTTTTTTAGAAAAATAACTAGAGTTCTCAGCCCTAAATCCATACTAACTTTTATAGAACATACATTTGGGAGTATATACAAAAAAATTCAAGGCTTTATCTTGAACTGGAAAAAAGCCTTAGAACTAAGAAAACACACTTATACCTTCAAAAATGAAAGTCTGAGAGAAACGCATTTTAAGTTTGTAAAGGCATAAAACAAAAACTTATAATGCCCAAACAGCTCAAATGTTTTAATATGTTATTTTCCAATGTATGTTCTACCTTAAAACACTATTTTAATTAAATATGACTGAAAATATAATATTTTTAATTCAAAATATATTTTTGCCTAATATTGATAGCATTTGTAAAGACGTCAGTTTATTCAGCTTTATCTTAACCTAATATTTCACAAAAGTTTTGAAACACGAAGCATTTATGTACAAAATAATAATGATACTAACTTAAGCTAAAAATAGTCAGGTTTGCTCATAAAATGTAATTTTTTTCTGTTTTAAATTGGGGCAGTTTTTTGGAAGTTTTAACTCTTGTCGAAAAATACTAAAAAATACTTTAAGATACTAAAATATAGTACTACAATATGTTTAGTATAATGTAGTTTGGTATATACATCAAGGAAATATTCAGTTATATCTGCAGCATTTGAATTCAGAATACTTGTATTCGGAAGTCTTATTGCAGAATCAGCTGAGGACTGATTTTTAGATACATCATTTTCAGTAGTATTCCATCTCTTCAAAATATTGTTTCTCACAGAAACCCAGAACTCATTTGCCACGGTATTTTCTCTACAGGAAAAATTAATGATAAAACTTTTAAGTTATATAAATTATTTTTAAAGCAAAAATTGGCAATGAAATTAATCTTTATATATTAATTATGAGAACACAAAAAACTCAAAACATAATCAAGCCGAAATGATTTTAGTAATTAAAATTGGAATTAATAACCATTTCAAACTAAAAGCTCAAAAATATTTTTAATTAATTCAACTTAAATGTGAAAAAATGCTTTAAAAGGAAACCAAAACCATAGCTCATAAAACTTCAAATATCTTAAATACTAATTTGCTAACAGATCTGAAATTTCGTGGTAAGCATCTCAATGATATGGGCCACCAAAACATGGGGAAAAAATTCGGTAAAAATGAAATTTTTAGGGCATTGTGTAGCCTTAATCATCCACAATAGGAATAAAATGTATTTTTCGAGGGTTTTTACCTATTTGTGATCAATTAATTTATAAAATAACTTTGAAATTGTTTATTGTTCACTCTTTATCGCTCTATTATTAGTTATTTTATAAAGTAACTTTTTATTTCATTAAATAGCAAGGTAAAGTATGGAATTGTTCGTCTATTATAAAATTTAACTGACTTGTCAAGTTATTTCAGGAAATACCTAGTTATTCTCTATGAAATAACTGAAGTATATACTCTAACGGTAACATATAAATTTTAATACAAATGACTCTAAATCAGTGCTTCTCAAAACTTTCAATATTTGCGGACCAATATTTAGTTTCATCGCGCCCCCCCCATACAATAATAATGTATTGAATTCAATGATGCTATACTTAGGTGCTAAAGCTTCCATACAACTTTAAACTCTTAAGTGCCACCAGCGTATATAAACGTCTCACTCAGTCAAAGCGTTAATTGCCTAGACGTATATATACGTCTTTCTGCAGTATGATCTTTTCTGTACACAGCTATTCATAAAGTTGTTCGAAGTCTTTGGAATGCAGTAAAAAGATCTAGGCAGCGTGTTTCTGAAGGATTTGTTTATGTCAGAGTATTTGCTTATTTATTCCTTTTCTAGTTTATTCCTTTATACAGTTTTGTACATGACAAGCCCGTAAGATCAATGGTAATTATTAAACTTGTTCTTAATTTAGGATTGCTAAATTAATTCTAAAATACATTTTGCAGTACTGATACATTTATAAGAGTATTATATCAGTGTGTATGTGTATTTATTTCTATTACGTCAGAATGTATTTTATTTGTATACTTTCAGTAAATTAATAATTTTTTAACAGTAATCTTTTGTTTTCGACTTTTCAATATGCCTCGCCCCCCCCCAAAGTTTCCACAGTTTGAGAAACGCTGCTCTAAATATAAAAACATTTATACGCTTTTTCAATGTCATGGTTCCGAATGTAATCAGTCAGCTTAAGGAAGAAGAGGAATTGTAAGAGCTGGAATACTCAACATTTTCTTATACCTACTAACTGAAAAATAGGAAAAAACATTTATACGCTTTTTCAATGTCATGGTTCCGAATGTAATCAGTCAGCTTAGGGAAGAAGAGGAATTGTAAGAGCTGGAATACTCAAAATTTTCTTATATCTACTAACTGAAAAATAGGAAAAACATTTATACGCTTTTTCAATGTCATGGTTCCGAATGTAATCAGTCAGCTTAGGGAAGAAGAGGAATTGTAAGAGCTGGAATACTCAAAATTTTCTTATACCTACTAACTGAAAAATAGGAAAAGACCCCCAAAAAAAAAAAAGATGATGAAATCCCATGGGATGAGAACTAGGCTAAGATACTTACCGTAAATCCTATCCCAACGGTTGCTGAGAAAGATCCCGTGTGGAACTTTCCTTGGTCAAATTGGACTAAGAGGCTCGTCTTACCGACTCCACTGTCGCCTACCAGAATCGTCTGCAAAAAAAGAAAAAAGACCCATGAGTTAGTTTCAGAAACACAACTATTGAACTTGGTTATACTTTTCTTCTAATGTTTTGAATTGTATAAACTGAATTACCACTTATTAATAACCAATACATATTGATGTATAAGGAGTGTGGAAGTGAAATCTTAAATTTTTTTCATAAATATGGATAAATTCCTCATTATTAAAGACAATATTAACCTGGGAGAAATCACGCCCTCGACAGTAACGTTAGTGGTTGCCAGAGGTAACGAAGTCACCCTAATCCCTTTTTTTTATAATTATTTTTATTGTACCCGATAAAAATCGTAATTCCAGTGAAAAATTTAACTAAGAGAAAATATATTTACCTACTTTTATTGACTTTTCAATTTTTCTTTAATAATTTGAGAAAAAAATTCAAACTGAACTAAAATGTTTCAAAAGTGCGTGAAAAGGGATACGAACCACAGACACTTCTCGCTAATATTACAGGAATGATATTTTCATGCAAAACTGTTCATATTTTGTTAAATATATTGTAGTAGTATTGCCCTTTGAGGATCGAGAAAAAGCATGTTGAACTACTGCTTGATTGTGTCTTGTGGTACACTTGGGGCCTCATATCTTTCTTGATGGAGTTTTTTTTTAGGTTGCATTTGAAAATTTTCCTTCATGTGTGTGTTCATCGCTTTTCTCAAATTTACTTTCTTTATCATGATTAATATCCATTATTTCACCAGGTTATTTACTTGCTAGATCTCTTTCAACTTCATCAAATAGGGATCGCAGATGCCCATTTCCTTTTTATATTCTATTCATTTACATTTATAAACCATAATGAGTCGTACAACACAACTACAACTCATTCACAGGGGGGAGGGGAATGTAGTCTGTTCATCCTTACTAATTTTATAAACGTGAAAGTTTGTGTGGATGTTTGTTACTTTTATCAGCTTGTGTTGGAAAAAAAAATATTTTCAAATGACATTCTTTTTGTCTCAAACAGAAAAAGGATTTCTCTTGTCAGTTGCAAATTTCTACGGGAAAGGGAACAGACGATTATTAGACTTTACAGGTGCCGATGAGTCATGAGTGCAGCCTATCGTGTCAGTTTTGAATAGGACAGGAAACTGTTTTCTTATCTCATTCCATTCCACAGCACAAGGGATATTTTCAAATTGTAATGGTTCTGTTATATTTGATGATGGACTGCCTATTAGTGCAAGTGAAGTTTAGGAAATTGTTGATTCGTCAGTGAATAGCAATTTTGATGAAGAAATTGATAATGATACTCTTATCATAACTGTTACATTTTTTAATGCTTTGCATTGCTTGGAAACTGTGAAAAATATTTCATGCAGCAGGATGTAAATGATGCAGTACTTTCTTGAATAAAGTTGGAAAAGAATCCTTTGGAGTTAGGAATCAAAAAAGATTTCTAAACATCTGTCTGACGGGGCTTTACGAAATTTTCTATTAATCCTCTTGGGAAATCTTTGGGACCATCAATTGAGTTATTTTACAGCTATCCCTCTCAAGAAGAAACCTTGATATGCAGATTAGCTAGTATATGTATAATGGAAATTTAGTAATCGAAAGGGGAAGGAAAAGAAGTTGAGTGTGCTGTTACGGTAAGGATCGGAATTTAGACGAATGATTATAGGACGGGCTTTAGTTATTAAAATAAATTAAGGAAGTTAGGATTCGTAAGATAACTTTGAGTAAAGTTAAGCGATTAGGATTTCATACCCTTATTCACATTAAGATTTTGAGCCACGTTATGTCACTCTAGATTTTCTCTCGACAGTTGGCTTGTCTTTGATAATTATATTTGGTAATAATAAATTGGATTTCTCATGCCAAGTTTGGGTCATCAATCTTTACCTCCTACAGATTTAGGTCAAGTAGATGAAGATATGGCTTCCCCATTAGGGGGGCCATTACATCTATTAGTCAATATTTTAAGTTTTCCAATTAACTGGTGCTTAATAAGTCACCAATAGTATTTTTAGCCATTGAATAAGAAGCGTGTTTTTTCTAACTATGGATATTTTTGTGTAGTTGCTTATTGTAGATTTTCCAAAAGGTAAGTGGAAAAAGTTTGTACTTTGTTTGGACCCCTATATAACGAATAACCCTGAATGAACGAACAAAATATTCGGTCCCGATGAATTCGTTAAATCGGAGCTCGACTGTATATATTTAAACAAATATTTTATAAACGTGATTCAAAATATTGAGGTAAATCAATGGCGGTCAAATTATAAATGCAACCGCGTGGTCTCCATTGAATTCAAAATTGACAAACTGTACATGTTTTTCAATTCCTACTATTAGCTCACACTTTCTATTTATTTATCTTGGTGGAATTTTCAATCGTTAATAAAATACATTTTAAAGCGCTCAATTGAGCTGAAATTTCATATACATGATCATTTTGGATGATAATACAATAATTTAACTATAATTAAAAAAATTAATTGATTAAAACTAATTATTTAAAGAATTACAAATGCAGCCACGTTGGCATCGTTTTGGGCGACTTGTGTCAAAACTTGAAAAGGTTTCTCTCGCACGTTTTATAGCATTCAGTTGAACTGAAATTTTATACACGATTTTTTTGGATGACAATACGATACTTTAATGATAATTAATGAAAATTAATTACCACTTAATGTTGTGATTCTGTCCTATGTATACATACATATTAATATTAATTGTAACAATTTAATAAAAAGTAGCTAAAATAAAAATTTTCTTTGTTGATCTATAAGTAGGGTTTGACTTAAAATTTTCATTTATATATATTACTTGTTCTACTTGTAAAATTTCGATAAAATTTCAAATTTGATAATTGTTTAAGTTCTTCAAGAAGTTTTCAGAATTAAAAAAAAATGTTACGCGTATTTTTAAGTCAAGTACATTTTGTTTACCTATGTGCGTTACTATTGTTGACAAATATGCAATTTAAGTTTCTATAAAAAGCCAAAGTTGGCAACAGTGAAGCGCAAGAACTGGTTGGCCGGAAACACGTGATTGCATTTTATCATGTAACTATGACGGCGCATGAATTTATGAGCTGATTGGTTACTAACACGAGATTGCAGTTTACATGAGACTCTAACGTCCCATGAATTTAGCCGATTACAAGATGAATAATAAAGCATTCATATTAAACTAACTTATTTGTTTGTATTCATACACACAAAATTCGTAATGTAAGCTTATTCTCAATTATGCTTGTTTGATTACATATTTGTGAATGAAAAATAAATATTTTTGAGTAATAAAAGAGAGATCCTACTTTAATCTATATCTCGAATGTTTGACAATGAAGAGAGTTTTTAGAAGAATTTTCTAATGTTTTAAGTTGACCTTTGATATGAAAACGCAATTTGATATTTGGAATTATTAGGAATTATAATACATTTTTGAACCAATTTACTTTTGATGCAGAAAACGTTACTGTAAGAATGTGAAGTAAGTGGATTCAACGTAGCATTTAACAGCACTTTAAAGTATATATATATGAATTCTATAAATAATACAAGTAGTTTTTTAGAAACATAAAAAGAAAAAGCTTTGTTAGTTTATCTCTAAGTCAAGTTACGTGGTGCAAGCAAGTTTTTAATTAATTTTTTTATAAACAAATTAATTAACAAGAAATTTCAGTGACGTATTATAAAAGAATCAGAGGAAAATCCAATCTTTATCAATTTATTATTTAACTACACAATTTTTTAACAACTTAATGTGTTTTGAGTGCAAACCTAATGAGGTGATACTACGATTATCAATATATATAATCATAAATAATTTTAAAAAAGTAAAAACATATCAATATTACTTAAGGTATCCGACTGTTCGGAACAGTTATTTTGCAAAAGCGTATAAATGGATAATACTTATGATATTTAGTGTCACTTAGATTAGAAAATGTATATAAAATTGTTTTAAGAATAGTATTACAATAAAAAAATTATTTAAGTATAATATTTTGACAAAAAAAGAACATAGAATGACCCATTCTCAAAATATTCTCCTTTTGTGAAAAATGCTTCTACTATAAAAATATTTTGCCTGTATATAGCTCAGACCTTTGTATAGAGGCTAAGCTAAAATTAGTGAAATATATAACTTAGAAGTGGGGTTATCCATGTTTTACGACAATAGAGGGGAGAAATTTTAAGGAAAAAAAAAACGCCGATAATTATTCCAATGGGTTGCAACTCTGAAAATAATGTGAATTTTTCAAAAATCATAGTTGTGCCTCTGTACAGAGGTCTGAGCTATATACAGACAAAATATTATTATCATAGAAACATTTTTCACAAAAGGAGAACATTTTGAAAAAAAGTTATTCTAAGTTAATTTGTTGTCGAAATATTGTACTTAAATAATATTTTTTGTCAAAATGTCCTTAAAACAATTTTATACATGTATTCTAATCTAAGTGACACTAAATATCATGAAAATTATCCATTTATGCGCTTTTTAAAATCACGGTTCCGAACGTAGTCGGATATCTTAATAACAAAAAAATTTGATTTTGAAGATAAAGGCTTGCAAAGAATATCCTCAGCCCTTCAGTTAATTTAACAATATTAGAGAGATCTTGTATTAAACAGGAAAAACAATTAAAGAAGAATAAAAGAAACTCATAGGTATTAACAAATCAAAATCGCTTAATCCAAAATATGCAACGTAGAAAACAGAGTCAAAAAGAAGCAGCGAGCAAACAATTTGATGCAAAATTGCTATTGTTAAAAAATTCTGAACAATCCAATCCTATTTGCAGTCATTTCTTTTATTCTTAGGAACATTAATTAAAGTCGATTAGTTATGTCCAAACGAGCCTAAATCGAGTTCAAACTTTCAACGTTTCGTTTTTGGAACCCTTTCAAACTATTTGGCTGCGTCGCAGAAAAATTAAATAAAAAGACTTGAAAGAAATAAACTATTTCATATTTTACTAAAAAATGCTGTTTTTTAATTTTTTTTGTAATTGAAAATGGTTGATTGTAACATGTTTCAAGTAATGTATGGAATGTATAATTTTAATATCTTTTTCTGCATTGTATCTATTTTAATGTTTAAAGGTTTGAAAATTAAAATTGAAATTAAAAATTTGAGAAAATTGAGCTCGCGTGAAATACCTTTCATGTCTATTATATGGCTACGTAAAAGAAAAGATTGAGTATCCCTGATCTACGGAATGTAAATTAAAAAGCGCGAAAAAACTACAACAGACTTATATGTCTTGTTGGTCAAAATACTAGAATTTAAAATTCTTTGAAAGGAAAAAACTAAATGAATTGCTTTTAAATAAAATTTAATAATTTCTTGCACTTGGCAGCAGTAGTTGTCTCCGATTTCGTCATCCCGTAACGACTTTGGTACCATGGAATTGACCTTATAAGAGTTTATTACATGATTTTTTCATTTAACTTACAGTTGTCGCCCGGCTTGCTCAGTCGGTAGAACATGAGACTCTTAATCTCGGGGTCGTGGGTTTGAGCCCCGCGTTGATCGTAAGTAATTTTTTTGAGATTAAAATATTTGCAGCAGAAATTGAAAGTCGAAGAATGAGTACCAGTAGCGCATACAGGAATTTTTCAAGGGGGGGAGGGGGTCCGGGGTCAACAGTTCACCGTTCTTGTACCCTGCTCCTTTTAATTTTGTCGATTTTCGAGAACAAAACACAATAAAATACTAATTATTGAACAAATAATTAGCATTAATTAATAAAATTAATCATTAAGAACAAATACTTAATTAAATTTTACGTACTATTTACTTAGAATTATAATCAATCGGAAAAAAATCAAGGGCTGTGGGGGATCCGGACCCCCTCCCCCTTGTGTACGCCACTGATGAGTACTATGTAAAAAAAAAAAAAATTTAACCTGATTTTCGAGAAACTATTTTAAAAATTAATTGTATCCAGATTAATAAGTGTAATTCTTTGAAGAGCGATATTTTAAGAATTTTTCAAATATACCGTTTGTCATTCACACAAAAGATTACTTTAACTCCTGGCCTTTTGCCAACCTTTTTATAATCAATTTTCGATTAGAAAGTGTGTTTTCCACGATTTTACTTATCTTTTCATTATTTACTTTATACAAGATAGATTCGCTTCAGTAGATTTAGTTAAGATGCTTAAAAACTAAATGCCACTGTAGCCCGGCTAGCTCAGTCGGTAGAGCACGAGACTCTTAATCTCGGGGTCGTGGGTTCGAGCCCCACGTTGGGCGTGTCTTTTTTTGTAAACTTTAGATTGTGCAAAAAATAACTGTCGACGCCAGTTGCATTTGCACAAAATACCAAACGGTTGAAAAAAAACATCCTTGCCGTTTTTTTATTTTTTAGACTTTTGATCATATTTATTTTCGTTTTGAGCTCTCTCGCATTCCATTTGCAGAATTTAATTTTTAGCTTTAAGATATTTTAATTAATTGTACTTAAAATTATCTTTATTATATTTTTTCTTTTGGTTTTGCTACTAGAAACTTAAATATTTTTGATAAAATTTGAAAGACTATTAATTTTTTGAAATATCAATCCAAAATACAAAAAAGGCAATAATATTATTTAATTATGATTATTAATTCAAATGTAATTATATTTTTACTTACGAGTTTGAAAGAAATTTGTTGTCTAATGTTCATTTGCATTTTATTCATACGAGAAAAAAGTATTTAAAATCATATTTTCGTAAACATAAAACGAATTGTTTGAAATCACTTGATATTTAGTAGTTTAATTATCTAAGAAGCGAATAGCAATTGTCAGTGGCGTACACTAGGATGGGCTTTAGGGGTTGAAATCCTCCATAGCCCCATTGACCAATAGTGACATTTTAACATAAAGGCAACACCTCCACGGTTTGTCTTCTGTTTTGTTTTGTTTTCACTTCATCCTTATAAAAAGATTATATACGCCATTGGAAATCGTCCATATGTGAATGCTATTAAATATTTTTTGTATATAAACTTCATTAAAAATAATTCCACAGGCTGCTTTAAAAACAAAAATTACCAAAAATAATTAATTTAAAGAACATTCATGAATTCTTAACGAAGTAAATTTTAACCACTTTAATTCTGCATACATTAAAGAATTAGAAACACATTTTTTTTATTTAAAACAAAAAACAATCCAATTCTTATAACTTATTTTTTACTAGAAGTTAATTGACATTATTCTTATATTCACTTTCCACATGTTACAGCTTTATTTCAGATTTTCTAGAGCACTACTTATGAATAAGTTGATCAAACCCGTTCATCATATCCTTCACACGCATAAAAAATTCTTAATAGGTTTCTGTAATAGGTATGAATTTATCCTCTTCAAAAAGTAGGAAAAGTTTTAATCTACTCCATGGCGCCATCTATTGTTAGTATAAGAAACGAATCTTATAATCTTTGTTTTATAAGAAAGATTTTATAAACGGGTAGTTAAAAAAATATTTACGAAGATAAATTTTTTTTGGCTTCTTTATTATTAACATATTAAATTTTTCTTCACATTTTGTTAATGAAATATACAGGGTAAGAAACATCAAAGAAATTAATTATAATAATTTTACTCATACATTTTTAAAAAAATTTCAGAAATGTTAGATGAATGAAAACTGATTTTTAATTATTGTATAAAAGATTTATTTTTAAGGGCTATTAAGTGAGCAGTTTTATCATGAAGAGAAAATTATGATTAGTTTGAAGAAGAACAGAGAGATGGCGCTACTATGTTAAGTATGCATCAAAAATGAGTATTTTTCCGCGATAAAATGTGAAAATCATAAATGATACTTTTAATCAAATGAGTCGAACCATAAAATACGAGAATTTCGAAGCTTTTGAAACAAGCAAATAAATAAATCATTGCTTTGATAGATATTGAATATTTTAAAAGGAGGTAAGAAGTAGCGCTAAATTCATATAAAACTACCGATCTCGCTATCGGGATTTTCGACACATAAATAATAACATTAACGAAAACAATAATAAATTAAAACGAACGTATGAAATTATTAAGAATGCTTTCAAAGAATATCAGGTTTGGAAGATTTGGGTGCATTTTAATCAAAATTTCGATCTATTAAAAATATTCTTAAAACATTAAGAATAGTATTTTCTTCTTTTTACGTTAAAATATATTGAAGAGAAAAGACTTGATGGCCTCGACAGATTAAACGCATATCTTTCAATATACGAGGGTAGGGGCACAAGTTATGGCAACTATTTTTTCTTTCTTGTAAATATGTGAACGGATCACAATCGTATATGTGTCGTGTGGAATTTCTGCAGGCATAGTGTCTATGAAGAACATCAGATGGTTCTGTGATTGCTGATAGTAGCTCAGCGAGGGTTGTGAAATCAGTCAGTTGGTGAGTGTCGTGTGAGGTGGAAGTAACCCGAGTTGAGCAGCGCGCTTACATCAAACTAACCGTTCTCCAAGAGAGAAATGCGATGGAATGTCTCAGTGAATTAGTGGAAGCCCTTGGGAATAATGCCCTACCATACCGTACAGTAGCACAGTGGATAGGAACTTTTCAGCAAGGACGTGTGTCAACCATTCATGAGCAACGTTCGGGACGACCGGTCAATGTGCTGACCAACTTGGCAAGTGTCATCATCGAGCAGCGCATGGATTACATTTAGGGTCATGTACTACATTAAGGCTCTATAAGCCCAGGTTTGTCATGTCAACTTTATGTGTACTGTGTTGTCATTCTTTTGCACCGTGAAGGCCATATTGCTCTGTATACTACCGTAATTAATTAGTGTGTTGCGATATTTCAGGGCTATTCATTGTCCACACATGTAGTTGACACCTTCAATTTTCGTCCGTTTCTGTTACATTTTCCAACCGGACTGGTATGTTCAAGAAAAAACAATAGTTGCCATGACTTTTGCCCCAACCCTCGTACATGGAGTGCTTTTTGTGGCAAAAGGCACGACTCTTCGACAATGACCGCGTTTACGTCAGGTGGAGAGGAAGGTTAATTATATCAAGTGCTCCGGAGATGACAAAATAAATAATGAAATATGGATTAAAATATTAATGTTAAAATTATACTTTGAGGGTGGGTGAGGGGATCCACCACTTCAATTTTCGAAGAATTATCGAGTTTCACTTTTTTGTATTTTCTAAAATTTAAATATTTCTGTTTGAAATTATAAATGATATGAGGAAATACGATAATTAGAAGTATTTTTATTTTTTTAAATGAAGCTACTCCCCTTGACGCGCATCAAGTGAGCTCTGCTAGGAGAACATGTGTTTCCCCTTGCATAAGTTTCTGATGAACGCAAATCCATACGATGTTCAAGTGAAAAAATTAGAGTGTATTGGGCTTATCTAAAAGTGTATGAGTACACGTCTTTTGGATTTAAAAAGCCAAAACAGAGAAAAAAAAAGATGAGGGATGGAAAAAGCCTAAAAGGTCGTAACCGACTCACCAACATTTTAATATAAAAAAATTCAAAGATATTATAACATGGCTATTAGAAAAAATATCAATGCTCTACACAGCATGAAAACTGCTGTTTGGGTTGTTTATTTTCGTCTTCTGTCTTCAGAGAGAGCCCCCAACATGGACTGTGCCCTGTTATAAATTAATGCTGTTAAGTTTCAAAAGATAGAAGCTGAATATAACGAAGGACACTATGATCATAAACACACATACATAATGAATTTGATGAAACGAATTTTTAGAGATTTAGGTGATCCTATACTATTAAGAAAATGTTTGCATGAAAAGACCCATAACCCAAAAGAATCAGTTAATAACACCATATGGTCAGTCAGTGGCGCACACAAGGGGGTCCTGGGGGTCCGGACCCCCGAAAGCCCTTGATTATTTTTCCCGATTGATTATAATTCTAAGTACATAGTACGTAAAATTTAATTAAGTATTTGTTATTAATGATTAATTTTATAAATTAATGCTAATTATTTATTCAATAATTAGTTTTTTACTGTGTTTTGTTCCCGAAAATCGACAAAATCAAAAGCAGCATGATACAAGAATGGTGAACTTTCGACCCCGGACCCCAGCCCCCTGAAAAATTCCTGTGTCCGCCACTGTGGTCAGTGATTCCAAGATCTACATTTGTGGAATTAAGATCTCTAAAATTAAGGGTAAATATGGCTATTGCACAGTTCAATATGAGTCACGCAGCAAAATTAATGATCTTAAAACATTGTGGTTTTGAACCAAGTTATAATTGTGTGTCATGCTTCAAAAAACTAGATACACGTAGAATTCATGTAGCCCAACGAAAGCATCTTGAGATCCCCAAAAAATTGTAAAAAATAATGAAAAAAAAATTAGCAGAGTATTTTGTATGAGCAGAGAATAAAAAAATACTTCATATACTTCTAGAAAGTACAGAGTGTTTTTTTTCCAGGTATAGAAGTTTAAGTTGGCATTACTTTCCAAGATGGCGACCGATTTAACAGCTGTCAACTGATTTATTCTCAGTTTGGTTTGGCAATTCATCATGAATAGACTCACGCCTGAACAACGCTTTCAAATAGTGCAATTTTATTTCGAAAATAATGGTCGATTTTCATAAGCGAATTTTGTTTAGCGATGAAGCGCACTTCTGGTTGAATGGCTACGTCAACAAACAAAACTGCCGCATTTGGAGTGAAGCTAATCCACAAGTGTATGTCGAAACACCGTTACATCCAGAAAAACTGACTGTTTGGTGCGCTTTATGGGCTGGTGGAATCATTGGTCCGTACTTCTTCAAAAAAGATGAATGCCACAACGTTACAGTCAATGGTGATCGGTATAGAGCCATGATTACTAACTTTTTCATTCCTGAATCGAACAATCATGATGTCCAGGAGCTGTGGTTCCAACAAGACGGCGCAACATGTCACACAGCTCGTGCCACAATCGATTTATTGAAAGACACGTTGGGTGACCGCCTAATTTCACGTTTTGGACCTGTGAATTGGCCTCCAAGATCTTGTGATTTAACACCGCTAGACTATTTTCTGTGTTGCTATGTAAAGTCATTGGTCCATGCGGATAAGCCACAAACGCTTGACCATTTGGAAGACAACATTCGCCGTGTTATTGCCGATATACGGCCACAAATGTTGGAAAAAGTCATCGAAAATTGGACGTCCAGATTGGACAACATCCGAGCCAGCCGTGGCAGTCCTATGCCATAAATCATCATATTTAAAATGTAATGCCACAAGATTATCTTTCGAATAAAAAAAATTCATGTCAATCGAATAATACATCGTTGTTTTATTGCAATTTAAAGTTCTATACCTCTCAAAAAAACACCCTTTACTAAAAAAAGTAAATGCACAAAAAATTACTAATTTTTACTTTAAAGACTGGTTTCTCAAAATGTAATGTTTTTCACTTTATGTACCTTTTTCTCAAAAACTACTTATTACATTATCCTCAAATTCTCAGTGAACAGACTTTTAACACATTTTAATGGAGGGAATTAGATATATCTGGAAAACCTTTTTAGATATGATTTTTTAAACTAAATTTTAGGCAAAAAAAAATTGGACAATTTTTAAAAAGTTCATAATTATTTTAATTTTTAACAAAAAGACAAAACCCTTCGTTAAAATGTTATTAATAGTACACATAACCAACTGTAAAAATTTTATCCATGAGAAGTAAGTTTCTTAGAAAAAGGTACGTAAACGTGCGCTATTCAGCATGGGCTCTTATGGACGTGCCGGACCCCCGTAAGTTTCATAAATGGGCTATCCCAATTAAATTACTGAGAACGCTTAAGACGAAATATCGGTTAACACGAAATAATACTACCGTCCCGACAAACTACTATGTATTTTCAACATTTTTTTTCTTCTTAAGGTATCCGACTACGTTCTGAACCGTGGTTTTAAAAAAACGCCTAAATGGATAGTTAGTGTCACTCAGATTAGAACACACATATAAAATTGTTTTAAGGACATTTTGACAAAAAAAATTATTTAAATACAATATTTCGGCAAAAAATTAACTTAGAATAACCTTTTTTCAAAAAATGTTCTCCTTTTATGAAAACAAATGCTTCTAAAATAATAAAATATTTTGCTTATATGAAGTAAAGACTTCTCCAGAGAGTCTGAACTAGAATTTTTGAAAAATTCACATTATTTTCAGAGTTACCACCAATTGAAATAATTATCGGTGTTTTTTTCTTAAAATTGCTCCCCTCTGTTGTCGTAAAATATGGATAAACCCACTTCTAATTTACTTATTTCAAAAATTCAAGTTGAGCCTCTATAGAGAGGTCTGAGTTATATGCAGGCAAAATATTATTATGATAAAAGCATATTTTCATAAAAGGAGAATATTTTGAAAATGGGTCATTCTATGTTCATTTTTTGTCAAAATATTGTACTTAAATATTTTTTTATTGTAATACTATTCTTAAAACAATTTTATATACATTTTCTAATCTAAGTGACACTTAATACCATAAATATTATTCATTTATACGCTTTTGCAAAATCACGGTTCCAAACGTAGTCGGATACTCTAACACGAAACACGCGCGCGCGCGAAAATCGCATAGAAGATTTCCCTTCTCGGAATGAACAAATACGGAAAACAGCAGCCGGACTGGACCGCCCTATTGTATCATCGGAAGAATTCATTGTCGTCGATGATGACAATGCGTGTACGGCCACAATTATGGCAGACAATGGCATTTTGAAATTTGTTCAAAGCTCATAAAATATAATTGTTGTAAATTCTGACGATGAAAATGAAATGAATAATGCATCTCCTGTTCTCGCATCATCCGAAATGAGGAACGTCATGAAAAGAATACGCACTTATTAAGGCGCACATTCCAATGGTTAAATGAGTAAAACAAAGTGGACTACTTCGAACATTTTGATGCGAAAAAAGACAATGCAAAAAAATATCAGATTATTTTTATAAAAACTCAAATAACTGTTTTGTTTTCAAAAAAGTTAGAAATTTTGTATTAAATTTCATTAAGGTTTTGTGAATGTATTTGTTTCATTTATATTTATTAAATATATGTATATATAAATATCTATGTAAATAAAATGTACTCTTATAAACTTAATTTTGTTGATTTTCTGTCCTTGCAGTATCCTTTAACACGAAATTCTTTTGACACGAAAAAATAATTTCCTTCACCCTCAGTTTTGTGTTTTTCACTGTATTATAAACTTTCAAAAAGCCACATGAAATTGTATATCAATAAACGTTATCGGAATCGTAAGCGTTTTTACCGAGATCGATTCTTTCTCATTCATTTTAATATGTAAGTGGGTGGAGATGGTAGACCTTTAGCAGCTAATAAATTACAGGTTACTAATGCCAGAGTGTAAAGGCGGAGATGAACCTCCAGAATCTGAGTCGTTTCGGATATAGAACTTGAGCGAGTAAGATTGCTTTAAATTCAAGGTGAAAATATTAATTTTAAAGCTCTCTGTGGGCGTTTAGTCTGAAGCAATTCGACTGATACCAAATTATACTTTTTGTGATGACCTATTAAAAAGTGTATTACATTTTCAAACATTTATATGAGTTTTTCAAAAAAAACAATCAACTGTGTTTTCTGGTTCGCTGTAAAAATAACCAAAACGTTAGGTGCTATACAACAGCGGTCGCCAAACTTTTTGACCTCCCGGACCAGTAAATTCATAATTTAAATCCCGTGGACTACTAATAGGACTTTTTCAGTGTTAAATATATTTATAAAAATAATTGTGATAAAAACACATAAAATATACCTAGTTAATAAAATGAAACTATTAATCGCAACAAAATTATGAAAGCTTTATTAATTAACCATGTGGGAACCCCCCTGGGTTCAACCCTGGACACCAAGATTAATTTGAGGCAAAGAATCACTAAGAGCCATTTGTATAATAATAACTTGTATTTATTAACTTGATTCAAATATTAGAAACTCTAATGACGTAAAATTTCTATGTTACGTCAAACAAAAGGGATTTACCTTTAATATTAAATTAAATTACGAAACATGAAATTAATCAATAACTACGCGTAAGAGCAAATAAGGTCTACTGAAATAGAAGGTCCGAGAAATACACGTAACTCGAATTATTAGCTTTCATTAACTTAAACCAATTTTATTAAACCAACGATTGTTTTAAGCGATAATAAACTATATTATATCACCCGGCAATACTTTCGTATCTTCAAAAGATTCCTTCGTAGATTATACTAGCAGTAACTCTTCACTATCGTAATCCAATTGAATCCTCTAAACTTGAGGCTATTCAATAGCCTTCATCTTTGCTAGCTACAACGCTCTACTTAAATACCCTATCTACTTTGCATATCCCGTTCGCTTCTCGGAGTTGATTTGAAATATACGCGAATTTATAATCCCCAAAAAGACGCCTAAGAATATTAGTGGAAAGGTTCTGTACAGATTCGTCATAACCATAATAAAATAAACAAAAACTGTAAAAATAAAACAATTAAAAATTGTGAGTGTGTTTTAAGTATATCAAACTTTTAGCATTGATGATGATGTTCCTGCTTAATTGATGTAAGATTATGGATATTTGGGTCCAATGTTGTTACTGCAAGAAGGAGAACTGCATTTATTTCAAGCTGAGATCGATACCGTGTATTGATGGCTGTGACAGATGAAAAAGCCATTTCATATAAATAATATGTGGATAATTGAATCAGAATTTTCATCGCTAGTTCAGTGTTGCCAGGTCGTGCGATTTTTTTCTCGAATTTTGCTACTTTTTAAAACTTTACGCTACTTTTTTTTATCCTGTTGCTACTTCATGAATTTTATGCTACTTCACCCGCTTCTTTTTGCTACTTTCAACCATAAATAAAAGTGTTGGAACAAATTCCCAAAAAAATGATTTTTTTTTCAGAAAAATCGCAAAAAAAAAAAAATATATAGCGACTTTAGTCCTCAAAGAAAACATGGAGTTCAGTATGTTTCATCTCTCCAAAACGACAAGGAACGCTGTAATTTCTCTCCCCTCCCCCCTTCGCCACCGCTACGAATTGGAGCCGATCTACGCGAGGCTGTCCTTTCCCGTCACTCCTTTCCACTGCAAGTGGTAAAAGAAAAGTAATTGCGGGATGGATTCTTTCTAATCCCGATAGAAGCATGAAAATGAAACAAGTAATATTCCTAAAAAATAGGCTTAGAGAGAATTTCTACGAATATATTAAACGAGAAAAGTAATTGTGAAAGGACAAATTCTTATAGAATAAGTGAATTACATAGTTATCATCAACGGGTACTGCAGTGAATTAAGAATAAAAATCTATTTTTGTAATTAACTTACGTTGCAGCACTGGACTTGTAAGAAATTGCATACAATGACAAAAGTAAGACTTGTCAGCTAGAGAGATAATGAGATACAAATCTTTTCCGATTAAATTTCTTTTTAAAGGTTTTGACCTAGATTCAGTGAAGTAACGCGTATACACACACGCATCCTCGCATTGTGAGGGGGCAGGGATTCTACGGAGCCCAAAGCCTGACTGATTCCAAGTACATATTAGGGCTTGGGGGTCCAAAAGCTGACTTTGCAAGGGGCCCTAATATTCTCCGTTTCACCACTGCCTAGACTCCTCCCTTTCCAATGAACTACTTGCCTTACTATCCCTTTACTTAAATTAATACAAGGATATAATTCAATATTGTTAAATTGTAGCTGCCAATTTTACCCGAATTGGAGCGGATTAATTTGCTATTTCAGAGTGGCCATGCGGATCATTGTAGATTGCAGAAAGAATTAAAAATGTCACCCTTACTCTTTTAAGAAGAATAATTTACCCTAAATGTGTAAATCTTGAAGTTGACATGGGTTTAGCAGGCCTTTATTTGTCTTTTAAAGTAGTTGATGGATGTCTTTTTGAATAAGCTGACAAGCAAAAGTAAAATCATTTCTATAGGATCTACTAAAGATATCTATCAAAAATGCCATAATTTTCTCAAGATTTCATGTGAGCAACTTTTAAGCCGAATCTCTTCAAATTACGGAACTTTTAAAAATTAAGAATTTTCCTCTGTGATATTTTTTTAAAACTCACAAATCGTCATTCTTTTTTTTTTTTTTTTTTTTTTTTTTATCTTCCCTTAGAATTAGCAGACAAATCGAAATTGTATGTTCTGGAGAATCAATTGAGACAACTTTTTAACATACAGTTGAAAGATGTTTTTCTATCTGATTCTGAGCTTTTAAATGATGGAGAATTATTTTGGTGTCACATTTTTAATACAAAAGACGCAGCTGGAAATCCATTTTTAAGATATTTAGCTATATTTGCTTTATACAGTTTACCCATAAGTAATACCACTGTGGAAAAGGCATTTTCCAGAGTGCGTCAACTAAGACAAAGTTAAGGAATCGAATGTGCCTCGAACTGTTTGAGTCAATTCTCAAAATTAAAATGACTTTGGAAGATGAGGGACTTGCTGCATTGATTTCATTCAGTCGCCACAAATGCTTCAATATAATTCAGAAATTTATATAAAAAAAAGGCACAGCAGATCACGATACTTAGCAGGAAAAATTTGAATGTATTTTAAATGAATTAAATAATTAAAACATTTTGAAGTATTTTTTAAAACAGTTTTACTAATTAAAAAATATATAATTATGAATTGCAAGTGAAAGTCGATTCATTAATTTTTGCTACTTTGCTGCATAAGTGTCTGGCAACTCTGTGCTTGTTCACTAAAATAGTTTTTGTAGTGTCCTTCCTGAAGGGAAGGAATGAATGTTGCCAGAGCCTGAGACAGGTTGGATTTCTTTACGATAGATGGTGACACCACCTATCTCCACCTCCTCAATTTAGGCATGGAACTAGAGAGGAAGGAAATATTCTCCAGCCCCCTGCACTTGTGGTTTCTGCTGCGACCGCCCACAAGAATTTCGGACCCACTGATTTAACGAGCACGTACTCCGTGTGTACTCGGAGGGTATTTGGTGGTATCAGGCATCAAACCCAGGCCTTCCGGTCTGGATTCCGATGCTCTAACCACTAGGCTACCCATGGCTCTAGGGTATTCATTTTTTAAGGAAAGCCAAAACTGAGATCTTGATGAGGATGCATGAAATTTAATTTTGAGTTTCGTCGGACAATAGATGGACGAGGCTTTCTTTTAGAGAGATACTTGCTTAAATTATTATCCTGAATTTTCGCTGCTCACGGATCAATTACCAAATATAACACTGCAGCTACAGCAGTACGACTTATTTACAGTGGCGTTATTCTATGAAATAATGTTATTCTATGAAGTAGCATTTTTATAACTTTTCACGTATTGGTATGAATTGAATTATGTTTCACAATGCATCTTAAAACATAACTTATCGAGTAAGTATATTCCCCATTTTTCTGGGGACCAGCGAAATTTTCTCTTGGATCACCAGTTTGGTAACCTCTGCTATACACAACAGTGGTCTCCAACCCCCTCGAGCGTGAACCTATACCGTTCCGTGGATCAAAAGGTACCAGGCCACCCGGGGAACATTATAATATTTCATTCACTGTGGTGTATTTCTCTCAAGTTTGCAGGACTTTTCTGTGAAAATCACTTAATATTCCTTATTAAATCTCTTTATATTCATTTTTGGTGTAACTGTATTTTACTTCTGAAGGCATAAGGCATGTGACTACCTTCGGAGTACTTTTTTGAAATAAATAAATTTTCAACTAAATAAACACTTCTTTATTTGAAATAGGGCTTAAAACTAGGAATTCAAATAGAATTTCCGCAAAATTAAAAATAATTTTGGATATATTGGGAATTTTGAGTGAAATTTTAGTGAAAAATTGCAGTTACGGTATAAGGCTTGTATTGAAAATTCTAACAAATATATTTAAATAATATCTATACAGTACATAAATAACATCATTATCTGCGTTTAGATCTATCAGATTTGTAGTACTTTTGAAAGTTTTTGAAATATGTCAATTTTTGCAAGAAAGTAATGTTATTTTCTCACAAAAAGTGCAATAAAATAGTCTAGACAGGAGATAAAACTAAATAAAACATTTTCGGAAAATTAATTTAATTCATTATCCTAAAAATAAATTTTGTAGAGTACTTTACCGTGAAGCAAGAAATTTGAAAACATAGTTTCTCAGAAAATGCATTTAAAGATTTTAATACAGTATAAAAAAATGTTCTAATTGTGCATTTTTTTAAACTCGCTATATTTATAGGTCAAGATCTTTTTAGCTTCATGCTTAACTAATGTAGACTTTTTCAACCTTTTGATTTTTTCTGGAGAGTTTTATAGACTATAACAGTTGTCGTTTTTAGTGAAGTTTTGATGAAAAACTGCACAGTTACCCAAAATTCTAATAAATGTATTCAAATAATATTTATACAGTACGTGTGTAACATCTTTATATGTGTTAGAAATTAAAAGATTTGTAATACTTTTGAAAGTTTTTTAAAATATGGCCAATTTTATGCAAAAACAGGATTTTTTAAAAAAATAATGACTTTTTTTCATACAAAAGCAATAAATTACATAAATATAAACACAGAGATTACATTTTGATTCATAATACAGATAGAACTAAATAAAACATGTTTTGAAAATTTAAATTCAATAACTTACAAATATTTTGCGTAGGGATGTACTTCCGGTTTTGTAAACTCCATTTCCGGTTTACTAGTTATGCTATAACATTTCTTCTAGATATCGTAGAAACAAAAATAGAGTGTTTTTGGAATATATAACATAGAAGAAATTTCGAAACTTTTCACCAAAACGGCGAATTTTGGGTAGTCACATACCTTTAAAACAGTTGAATTAAAAATTATTAAATCAAAGCAATCTGAAATAAAAACAATCAACGTCCTTCCCCCTCCCAGTGGGTCGTGAATCAGTGGGCCGTGGTAAAATTATCAAATGTTGACCGTCCACGGGGATAAAAAAGGTTAAAGCACTGAATGGAACTGTAAGTCCCCCGCCCCCTTTATTAATTTAGAATGTTTTGTATGATTAAACTCAGCAAAAATTTGTAAAGAAATTCTTACGAAATACTAACGCTAATATAATCTGACATTTCAGAAGTATTTTCTACACAGAAGGATTGTTTGAGCACAAAAATTGTGTGTTTGCTTTAATACATTTTTCAGTCTTTTTTTTTTTTGTTGTTCATTTAAAAAAAAATTCGAATAAATGTGCAGAAATAAGTACTCAAAAATTCATAGATTTTGATTTTTACTCAAAACATGTTGTAACGCCCCGGAGGACGTTAGTGTTTGGGGGTTTGTGAGCACAGATCAATCATAGTAACTTGAGCACAACTTTATTACTACTTATACTTAATCAACCAACATAATTAAAGGGAGGAAATGCCCTAAACAATAAATCTGGAAGATCAATCGCATAGGATTAATTCAACTATCATAAAAAAGAGCACTTAACTGAAAAGGGGAGCGCTCTTGACTCCTACGTTTGAATTCTTGTTAGATAACTTGCTTAACTATACGAACTCCGGTCGCAATCCTATTTACAATTCAATCTCAGCTTTCATCTATCAACCATAATCGTCTACTCTAATGCAAAAGTTTAAATAGAAATACTCATTTGCCTAAATCTCGTCTTCCTCACCGAGAAAGGTTTTCAACTGAACTCCCAGATAAAAAGAATAATTTTACCCAAGAAGATTAGTGGAAGATTCATGGATAGACCCAATACAGTGCAACGGATTCTCTTCTGGTCTTGCAAATAATTCTCGAAGGAAAATTCTCTTAATGAACTGTGATTTTAGAAAATGAATGAGAGAGAATTATATTAACGTCACACACTACAAAGCTGCGCGAGAGCAATTGACGACAGACCTCAGAATTTTGAATCACGATCAAGAGACGAGGATGGAACTTGAGTTGGCACCCCTATACTAACTTCCACACCACATAGACAGACAGATTTAACGTGCATCGCCTTCCTCTACATGGTAGGTCTTCAGCAGCACTAGGGTTGAATTCAATGATACGCCATCCACAAGTTCGCTACTTTGACCACTAGGCTACAGTGGCCGAAGTGGAGTCGAAAGTATCTTTTTAAAAATAATTCTGAGTTTCTTATAATTAGAAGTCAGAGAGAAATTGAAAAGAAATTCCTACGAAATGCTAAGGCTAGTATCATCTTAAATATTAAAGTACTTCCTACACTAAAGGAATATTTGAACACAAAGAGTGTGTTTCTTACCATGTCTTTTTCAGTCTATATTATTAGTGTCTTTGTTTCAATTTTTTCCAAAATAATTATGTAGAAATATAAATATTTGGACTGGTGGACTTTTTGATTTTTTACTCAAACATGTAGCATTATTACCCCGAGATTACTCGCGCCGGGTGTTCTGTACACCCCAGCAACTAGAAAAGCCTCCTAGGATTCCAAAAAGAATGCACTGGACCACAATTTTTTCTGTGCTTGCACATTTTAGGTCATTGAAGCATCTGGCCTGATGCAATCACTCTCGCTTAGACGACTGGGACGTAATGACCTTCTGGTGTACTGAGAACTTCCCGTGAGCAGTTGAGCATTTGTCTACATTCTGCTCTGAATGCTTGGAAAATGATTAAAATATAATTTTTAAATCCTTATCATTAATTATAGAGCATGTTTAATATTTGTATATATGTTTTACTTGTGGTTTATGAAAAATTATAAAATTATGTATTTTAAAATGAAAATTTTGTATGTTTAGTTTAAATTAATGTAAGTCTCATTTGTATGCAATAAATTTAATAATTTTATTTGTATAATACAAAAACGTTTTACACTTTATAAATATGTATCATAATGACTTAAATTTCTTTTTCATTTTTAAATATACGTGTTAAATGTTTGGAGTGTTCTCTACACCCCACGAGTAACCATGATAGGAAAAACAGGTGCGAATGACCCCGGGTTAAGTATCTAATATTTATACCGTACTTTACTTATGCACGAATACTTTTGGCCATCACTGTAACTCAGTGCTTCTCAAACTTTCAATATTGGCGACCCAATTTTCAATCATAGTTTTTATCGCCCCCCTCTTCCCTGTAATATGACAATCTTTGGTTTGCAATTACACTGTATTTTGACATTTAATCTACAATACGACCTTAATTATAGATCGTACAAATTATTAATATAAGTATTACATTTTGTATATGTTACTTTTAAGTCATTAATATTTTAAGTTACTGTTATGTATTGTTACGTTGAACGGGGTTCGAGAATTTTATGTAAATCAAACACAAGTACAAGACAGTTCTTCAAAAACGATAAGAATTTATTAGCAGAAATCAAATTCTTTAAATACAGGATGCACCAGCTGTATTCACAGAATGAATCTCAGAAGGTCTATACACCTTCAACAGCACTCAGACACATTTAACAGAGTCTAAAATACACGTATGTAAAAGATTAATCACAAGCACATCCGAGCTAATCGCTAGTCAAAACAATGCTCACTAATCGCTGAGTGAAACAAGACTGATTGTTTCTGCAAGCCCCAATCTATTTATAGATGCGGCGGAAACTTTCCAGAAAGATAACTGCTTGCATCATAGATTGTGAAATTAATGGATTTCTCCACAAAATTCTAGAAGAATCCAGAGGGTCCCGAATTTGCCCCAATATAGCCAAAATGTTTGCCAAGGTCACCAACTTGATGCCAACTTGACTCTATTGCCAAGACCTCGCCAAGTTCCCGCTGAATCCCCATTATAACGTAAGGGGTGGCATTGCTTGCGAATATTACAATTTTAACGTAAATTAAATATAATTTAGAGTAATATAAATGCATTATTTATCCGAATACAAATTATTTACACTATTTACACAGAATTCGTAACAGTATATAATAGGATAAGTATAACGTTACTTTTCATATTTCAGAATATCTTTTGTTTTTCTACTTTTCAGTAAATGAATAATTTTTTTAAAAATCTTATTTTTTCGACATTCTCGCACCCCCATATATGGTTATCACGCACCTCTGGGGGACGAACCACAGTTTGAGAAACGCTGCTGTAACTTATACGTTTTCTTTTAGCTCATTCTATGAACAGGTTTTAACTAAATTATACTATCCAACTTACTTGCCAACTACTTCTAATTATTCCGGAGACTTAATTAAATGTAAATAAAACGATTAAATAGGAGCACATGAAATAATTTCTCATATGCATGTATTTATTTATTTTAAAAAAAGTTTGAATCTAGGTATGAATTTATTATTTTTCTTAAATTGAATTGGGAAACCTGCTTTTGAGATGGTAATCACAGAGAAGAACACGATTTCAGGTGTTGCTGTTTATTATAGTTAAGGGGACATGGTACGATTTACGCAAAAATTTTTAATTGAAGGATTTTTTAAAACATTTTTGGTTGCCTCCTATTGTGCCTACCAATCCAACACTATAAAACCAAAAATAGAAATTAAGATGGCTCCGCATAGACCTCGAAAATCTGGACCTACCGAGTACACAACGAATGAGGAGGATATGATAATATTTGACGTGGAAGAAGAACCTGAGCTGAATCCAAAGTACGTTTTAAATATGGATGGTTTCACTTACAAGGGAGAGTTATAGTTAAGGGACATAATAGTGCTTTATACGGTACGACTTTGATAACCCAATCAAAAAACCGTGTTAGCAACAGCAAGAGATAATATTTGATTTTAAATAATTTAGTTACAAAATAAACATGTTTCTGACTTGGTGGGGAAAATCCCACCAAAATTTATTAGCTTTAGCTTTTAAAATTTTTTATAATCTGAGATCTTACTATTTTAACCATAAATTTTTTATAATTTTATACTTTTAATACTTAAAAAGTTAATTGGCGCAGTTTAGCCAAAATTGGCTCTTGCGCCATAAAACAATACATGCACATTCATATGTGTGTATACTATGTAAAACAGATTTTGTGCTCAAAATTTCATATAAAGCTAGCCATTTAATCTTTTTTTTTAAGGAAAACACTTAAAATTTGTGTAGTAATTTTAAAATGCTACTCTTCCTTCAAAAAATTTATGTACACACATAAAATTTGATTTACAAGTACGTCAAACTATGCATAGTATGGGTTTTGCGATAACATAATTGGTATTCGTACAATACTTCTTTTAATGAATGCTTATTGAGAATTCCTTAAAAAATGTATCAATTCTGAGTTCAATTTTTTTTTAAAAAGCATTGCTTTGAAAATGCATACCAACTTTTGTTACATGTATCATTAGCAATAGGTAATAAAAAATTCAAAGCATTAAGCATAACAGAAAAAAAGCCTTAACATTTTCAATGAAAACGAACTAGTTATTATATCTTTCTGAGATAAGTAAGTTTAAAGTTTTTATTTGCCATAGGGATGTGAATAAAAACGAACGTAAAAGCTATCATAATTCTGCGTTTTTTAAGTTTAGAACTTTCAAATTTTGTGAGTTTATAGAAACGTATATAAAGAATATTAAGGCTAAAAAAATTAGATTTGATTTTTTGACCGATTTTTGTCCATTGAATCGTACTGTGTCCCCTTAAGGTATCCAACTACGTTCGGAACCGTGATTTTTCAAAAGTGTATAAATGGATAATATTTATGATATTTAGTGTTACTTAGATTAGAAAATGTATATAAAATTGTTTTAAGAATATTATAAACAATAAAAAATTATTTAAGTACAATATTTTGACAAAAAATGAACATAGAATGACCCATTTTCAAAATATCCTCCTTTTGTAAAAAATGCTTCTATTATAATAATATTTTGCCTGTATATAGCTCAGACCTCTGTACAGAGGCTCAACTAGAATTTTTGAAATATATAACTTAGAAGTGGGGTTATCCATGTTTTACGACAACAGAGGGGAGAAATTTTAAGGAAAAAACGCCGATAATTATTTCAATGGGTTGTAACTCTGAAAATAATGTGAACTTTTCAAAAATCGTAATTGAGTCTCTGTACAGAGGTCCGAGCTATATACAGGCAAAATATTAATATAATAGAAACATTTTTCACAAAAGGAGAACAAATAGGGAAATATTGCCTTTAAATACATTTTTTTTTTGTCAAAATGTCCTTAAAACAATTTTATACATGTATTCTCATCCAAGTGACACTAAATATCATTAAAATTATCAATTCATGTGCTTTTTTAAAATCACGGTTCCGAACGTAGTCGGATACCTCAAATAACTGAAATGGAATATATGTTGAGGGGTTGAAGCACTTTTTCATCTTATAAAATGTCATCATCAACAGCACAAAAATGAAATTATGAGACAGATGTTCTCTGTCAAAAAGATATGGGGATGCTTCTGTATAGACCACATAAAATAGAGAATACAAAGATCTTATTAGTGAATCCATCCGGATTTCTCTTTCTTCAGAAGTCTTTCAAAACTTTTAGTTTTTTTTTCTTTCTTTCTAGTATTATTTGTCAAAAACTCTGAAGAGAGTATTTGTAAGAAATAAATTGAAAATAACAAGGTAAGAGTACAACATCCAATGGTAAAAAAGCACTAAAATAAAAAGAAATCTTTGAAAACACAAAACAAAAACGAAAAAGAAAATTATAACTTAATAAAAATATTCGCATTTCTTTTTATTTAAAAACTCAACTTTGCAATATTTGACTGGAAATTTGTCTCACAAGCGGAATCGCTGTACACTGAATGAACAAAGGTATTGTAAAAAGATGTTGCTGTATGATTTGTTACATTATTATTGAACACATCGGAAAAAATGTGTTCCTTTTACATGATTTTTTCCCATAGTTACAAGCCTAAGGGTCTTGTAAGGAAATGAAGTTGTTCAATTGCATAGTTCAATTTCAGCACATAAAGATTCTTAAAAGATAAAATAAAGCATTAGAAGTCTTTAAAAATTATGAAAATATTACACACTGTATTCAAAATTAAAAAATTTACAAATTTCGTTTAATTTTACGAAATGATTTGAACGAAATATAAGCATATATTTCTTCAAAACAAAGGTGCATGTCTTGTGTATCGAATACGTAAGCATACATGTGTATGTGGGCAAAGCTAGTAGAGTAAAAAGATTTATAAGCGTATGTGTCAACATTTGTATTTCGTTCGCTAGCAAACCCATCAAATTTCTAGAAACTTTTTTTTTTGCAGCAATCGGTTAAATTGAAATTTATACAGTAAAATTGAGTAATCGCCCCCAATGTTTAAATAAGGGGTACTCAACCTTTTTTTCTGCTGGGCCGCATACATATGTCAGCCATTTCACGTGGGCCGAATACATGAGGATAAATTGGGGAGGGGGAGAAGAAATGCTTTAGAATCAAGATAACATTGGAAATTTAAAATGTGGAAAATTGATCATAATAGTACAATTCCTGTTTTGCTTTTTTTAGTTATTATTTTTTTACATTTTTTATTTTTGTTACTAACATTAAATTAAAAGCCTTTAAGAAACACTCCTTCACAATTTATGCATCAGTAAACGGATTCATATGATTACATATGTTTCATATCTTCCGATTTCAATGAGTGTTACGTACGATCACACATGCGTATTTTTACTTTTGAATGGTTATTTTTCTGCGATATATCAGCCCTATATAAATACCAAAATTCATTAAAAGCTGTCCAGTAGTTCTATAGATAATAGACAAAATCTAAAAATTCTTTTAATTTGCTACATCAGTGTAAGTAATGTAAACACAGAACACACATATAATAACTTATAATTAATTATATATAAATTTTTTAGAAGCAATAAATGTTAGACGTTTATATATATATATAAGGAAATTCTGTGTCTTTTTGGACTGAGAAGAAAAACACATATGTCATATTTATTTAATTAAGTATTAGTTTAGTTTCTGGAGGTAAAGTAGGTAAAAGTCTGAAAATTAATCTTTTAAGTATTACTTCGAACGTAGAATGTCTCCTAAAATTCTAAAATACGATCTAAAAATTTGCTTTCATGAGTACCAGAAAAAATGTAAAGAACTTCTAAAAGCAAACAATAAATAAACTAACTTTTGAAAAAAAAGGAAAAAAAGTAATCACCACAATATATATATATATATATATATATTTCTGAAAGCAATTTCTCTTCACAAAAATGTTAGTTCCGGGTGAATATCTTCAACGGATTTAGGTAGAGTTGATGTGGTAAATCATCAAACAGCCATTTTGAGCTCTTTCGTCACAAAAAAAGTATTTATTGTCAACAAAGAGTGACAAATATTCAATATTATTTTGTAATGTTGATTTAAAGTTTTTATTTCTTCTTGAGTATACCTTCCTAATTTTATTTTAGTTATTAACCATTTTGTGGGCCATTTATTTCTCTTTTGAATTTCTCGCAGTTTTTATAGTTTATTAACAATTAAACAATTTCATTTAAGGAAATTTATATTATTTGGATGAATTTTACATTAACATTTAAATTTAGAATATTTCCTATGAAACTATTCACCTTCATTAGCAAAATTAAATTTAATGGTGATTATTTGCGATGAGAAGCATGTTGCAACGCACAAGGAGACATCACATTCTGCACACATGTAGCAGGTCCTCATTTCTTGTCCCTTTCTGCTACATTTCTTACATCGTCTATAGTTGGAAACTATCTTTGGCATATGATTTCTCACACTGGTTAAGTGCACACCATGCGCAACTGTACACTTCTTTGTTTGGAAGCTAGCAGAACGTCCTTTCATTTTTCTTGAGGAATATCCGTCTATTAGCTGACGAGCTAATGTCATGCGGAATATTAGCTGGTCTAAATTTATGTTTCTTATGTTCACTTACCACAGCATGAAACTACTTATGATGGCAAGGTCAATAAGAAAATTAAAGATACATTGCCACCATTTCACGGAAACTTCTTATTTAGTATCTTTCTTTTCTTTAATCGAAGCGATTAATACCTCCCATGACATCGTTATATACAGCGACAGCTTTTAAAAAAAGTTACTTCTTCTTTAGTACCATCTTTTTTTGTTCTATTTATAGATGTCATAACCACTGGAAGCAAAAATTAGTCATGCTGTCGTTATAACAGCAAGGTCAATTTAATGGATTTTGCGCTTCATATACAGATACATTTTGTAAGATCATGTAGACGGGAAGTAATCTTCCCAAGGACCACGAAAGAGTTAATTAAAACTGTATTGCATTTAATAATAATATTAAATATATAAAGGTGATATTTTGAATGTAATATGTTTACTTTTTAAATATATAAGCGTCATATAATGTCAAATGTATAAATTTAATTATATTCATTTAAAATTTTATGCACATTTGAATTTCATCATCCTTTACGCGACTTGTTTTTAAATAAAGCAATGCTTTATTTTTTAATCTTGCACAATTTTCTGGTAATTTTAAATACATCACTCATAACTCACACTTTATCACATAAACATTACATTCGAAAACATTACATTAGCACATTTACCTTCGAGGAACGCATCTAACGTGCAAAAAAGTTGTGTAATTAAAGCACACACACACACACACACACACACACACACACATATATATATATATATATATATATATATTTAGAAATAAATAATTAAAACTATAGGGTAAACTTGGGGGAAAAATATGGGCACATTTAAGCAAATGCCCATATTACACAAAGTGGTTTGAGTTAGTTCATTCGTATTGCGGTGTTGGCAATGTTCAAGTATCATGGCGACTGAATGATTTGTTTGTGTTGTGCAGTTCAAACAAGAGTACAAATGGACCGTTTCTAATATACGTACAACTACCTGATATTTCAACTTGGGGTGGTTGGGGTACTTTAGTTGTCTTACTTAAGATTTACCACATGCAAAATTAATTAATTTTAATTGAAACCTATAAATGACTGCAATCATATGTAAGTGTGGTATCCGTTGACGAGAGCAAGCGGTTTCGTTCTTTCTTCCTTCGACAGTAGTAATGCCAACTATTGAATAATGTAACCGGAGAAAATATGGGCCATAAGATTAAGATTAATATGAGCGAAATGTTATATTTTTTTCATGAGGCAATTACAGAGATTGATTATTTGATGCTCTTACAATAACCATTAGGCTATTTATGCTTCTAAATTATGTCGTTTTTCTCATCTATTGTCGCTACTGCTTCCGGAACAAGTTCGATATACGGACTACTTTTTTGAAAAATCGCTAATTTTCTTTTTGGTGACATTAGTTACCAAGGAAAGCATAGGGTTGCAAAATCCCCCCTTCCCCTTCTGAAACGACACGAAACGCGGTACTTTGCCCCTAATAATGACAGAATTAAGTCAACTAATCAATAATTAAGTAATTTATCAGTAATTAAAAATATATTAATAAATAGTATTGAATATAAGAAGTAAGGTAATAATAATAAAAGAATTGAAATACAACCTAATAATGAAAGAATATTCAACCTAATCAATAAACTAAAAATAAACTTTAATAACTATTATTAATAAATAATATCACAATTATAATATTAAATAAATATTATTAATAAATAATAAATATTATTACTAAATAAATCATATATATAAATATTAAGAAATAATAGGAACTATAGGGCACAGTGAATTTTGTCCGGAAATATCTATGTCAAACAGTTGGGAATCCAAAAGGAAAAGAAGAATGTTAGAAAGAATCCCATAGAAATTAAAATTGTTCCAGAATTTTTTTTTTAAATGACTGTTGCTCTTATTGGAAAATCCGCCGTAAAACTAAAAAGACCACGAAGCCCGACTAGAAAACAAGGGGAATCAGGGTGGCCAAAATCTGGTTCAGAATCGCCCAATAAAGGCGCCAAAAAAATTGCCGAAAAAAAAAGTCCGTATATCGAACTTATGGCCTAACTCCTCACAGCAGCATATTTTTGTAGGAACTGAGTACAATTCCAACACCGAAAACAACCTGCAAAATTGGTGAAGATGTAAAAACCTTACAAAAGAGCTGACAAGTGCAGAAGGTCTGAACTGTATGAAGAAGACAGTTACTAACGGAGATCGTAGAAATGGGGTAGGGACAAAACACAGAGAAAAAGATAAGCCAAAAACACAATGCATTCTGCATTTGTCCTGTTGGCGGTGTTAACAGTTATGATGAAAATCAAGAACAAGAATGGGTGCAATGTAGTGTCTCATGTTCATCCTGGTTCTATGAGGAATGAGTCAAGTTGGAAGGTGACTCCTTCTATTGTAATGAGTAGCGGTATGATACACAAGTGCAAGTCCTCATTAAGTGTTGTTTTTCTTTAAGTATGCAATAATTTGTGTACATTTAATAGTTCATATGATTTTCACCAATCGATTATTTTTAATTTATAGATAAAAACTCGAAAATTTTTGTGATATAATTTGTTAAATAACAGAGGTTTAACCCTTTATCTACCGCATTATGATTTACTGCAGTTTTTTTTTATGCAATATTTTTGTTTGAATCACTATATTGAAAACTAAGTGATATACATAAACAAAATGCTCAACTTTAGGAAATTTAATTACTTAGAGCTAATTAATTAATTAAAAATATTCAACTGTAAAATTAATTATACACACTGTTTACTTAAAACAATTAGTCAAATCGTTTTCTAAGGTTTTCATTAACATACAAAAAAATAAGACACTTGCCTTTTGACATTAACTATTTTTTCAGAACAAAAATGACAATATTCGCAATCCATTGAAAACTCCGTCAATTTCTGCTATAAAACTATTCGCCTACCCCACTAAAATACTCATCTCAGAACCCATGCTGCTATACATCTTGAAAGAGTGGATTTCAAAGAATATCCCTGCTAAGTATCGTCACAGTATTCTTAAAAATGGTTATTCTATGTAATTTTAAAGTGAATGGTACTTACAAGTACCCTCGGTAGATAAAGGTTTAATTTTTACTTTTTATCATTTGCCAAGCATGTAGTTTGTGTAAAAAAGCATTTCCTCATAGAAAAAGGTAAAGTAAAATAGATGAGGTTTCTTTTATCCTTTTTATTACACAACCTGCCCTTATTTGTGGCAATTGTGCCCATATAAGTTAAAGTATTAGTTAATTATGGGTAATTATGGATTTTGTTATGGGGCTTCTTTATACACATAGCAACAAGAGTTAAAGGTTTGTTCGAGCTGCGGTAGGCCAGTGGTCAAGGTATCGGACCATGGCAGACATGTCATGAGCTCGAGCCCAGTACCACTAAAGACCCGCCGTGTAGGGCAGCGATGCGCGTTAAATCTGTCGAGAGCTGAAACGTCCTCCCGTTGGTGTGGTGTGGTAGCTAGGAGAGGGGGTGCCAGCTCAGGTGTTGTCCATGTCACTTGACCATGGTTCAAAAATACGTAGTCCTTCGCCAAAAGCCCTCGTGTAGCTGAACAGTGCGACGTTAATATTCACTCACTAAAGGTTAGTTCTTATATTAATATACCATTAGAAAGACCCTAGTCTAAGGTTTAAAATATCTTAATTTCGGAAAAATGGAAAATATTTTAGCGTAGTTTATTTTCAGTTAGGTGTTTTGGTGCGCATATTTACCAAGTTTACTTTATAACATTAGTTTTAATGTATATCGTGAAATTGTGCAACAGGAAAATTTGAAACTAAGAATTAAAATATTACAAATAGTTTTGGAAATGAAAATGTAAATTTATTAAATGCTTCAGAATGTAATTTTCTGCTAGGTGCCCCAAGCAAGAAATTTATCCCAGACGCCAAAACGGGAATTTATCCTAGACGCCAAAACGGGAATTTATCCTAGACGCTAAAATGGGAATTTCTTCTAGTCGTCATACTTAATAACACAGAAATATTCCCAAGTTACTTTTAGTCTGTAGATTTTGAATTCATTTAAGCAATGTAGTGTACTATAAAGCGTGATGTATTAAGTAATATCTCAAAACAAAATAATTTAGTTCAGCAGTGTTCATATTGCACTTATACATATTATTTTATTCATCCTTTTAAACATAGATGAATAATTATTTTGCTGTACTTTCCCTACCATAAACTGCTTCTGTATGTATATCTAGAGCTGATGCTAAAAAAATATAAGAAGAAAAAAGAATGTGCAAATAGCATTGTACTAGGGGTGGTGTTTCATCTAAGGTAAATGAACACGGGGAGTGAAAATAATATTATGAATTTTATGTTTATATTTTCCACATAAAAATTTTAAGATAAAATAGAAAAACCTTTAATAAATCATGCAAGAGGAAGGAGCTTGCTTAAAATTTATCTTAAAAGCCCACATAGGATTCTTAAAAACGTGGATTCAATACATTATATATCATACAATATTCATCCTATGAACTTTTTCAGCTCATAAATAAGAAATTCTTTTTAATGCACAATGTTTTAGAATCAAAAAATATCGGTTTAAATTTTTTATAGTTGTTACTTGGGGAACATTTTAAAGGGAAAAAATACCTAAATAGAGAGAGAGAAAGAAAAAGAAAACACATTTTATACAGGTCTCCCTTCACTGTCCTTTTTTTTACTATAAAAGTCTTTTTATTTCATCTTAACAGTGAAATGTGCAGAAGCTAAATTAGACAACGCGTATAACAAGTTTTGAGTGCATAAGAAATATTATTTGTCACTTAAATTTGCAACAAGGACAGATTTTTCTGTACATAAATGAAAAAAAATTAATACATATTTTCATTTTTAGTATAAATTTGTATTTAATATCAATTAACTTTTCATCATTTGAGAAAAATGAATTATTTAAAACATATTATTCTTACAGGCCAGCATGAAATTTGATGCATTTTTTTAAATAAAAATAATTACGATAAAATATTTTAGAAAGTTCATAAGAATGCCTCTATATTCACTTTATATTTATATTTTTAAAACACTATTTGCTTATACTTTTAAACATATGTTTATTAAACAACCACAATACACTGGTGTGCAAAAATTAAGGACGAGACGGTTTTTTCAATATAACTTTGTACAAAAGCTTTCCAAATCAACATATTTAATACCGTAAGATCCCCAATACGTAAGGACATGTGTAATATGTAAGCAACACTTACTAAAAGAGAAATCAGAGGGATAAAAAGAAGCTTGATTGAAAAAGTAGCATGGAGCGCAATGCGACTGAAGGCCGAAATATCCCTGTGATGGGTGTCCAGCAAGAAACATCCGGTCTTTAGTAGGAGATATGATCTCCCCTGAGACTGCTAGGCAGGTTTCACAGCGTCTGAGAATGAGGGTGTCAATGAGTTGTTGAGGCATTGCTGCCCATTCGTCTTGCAGCGCCAATCGAAGCTCCCGAATCGTTACTGGTAGTAAGGTACGAGCTGCCAAGCGTCTGCCTAGAAAATACCATACATTCTCGATGGGATTGAGATCCGGAGATCGTGCCGGCCAATCCATACGTTCAATATCCTCACTCTCTAAGAGCTGTTCGGCAGCTACTGTGCGATGACATGGTGCATTGTCGTCCACGAAAAGGAACTGCAGACCCATAGCGCCTCTAAAAAGACGCACATATGGAAGAAGAATCTCGTTACAATAACGGGTCCCGTTGACTGAACCTGCGTCGAAGATGTGAAGGTCTGTACGACTACCAAGCATGATGCCTCCCCAAACGAGAACACCGCGACCTCCATACCTGTCCCTTTCAATGATGTTCGAGGCATGATTGCGGCTTCCTCGCTCTCTCCAGATGAGTATGCGATGAGAATCGCTACTCAAACTGAATCTGCTCTCATCTGTAAAGAGTACTCGTCCCCATTCATTGTCTCTCCAATTCCGGTGTTCCCGGCACCACAGAGAACGCCTTCTCCGATGGGCAGGCGTTAAAGGTACACACCGTACAGGGCGTCGTGCAAACAGACCACCACCGTGCAGTCTTCTGGCCACGGTAAAACGCGATATCGGTCGTCCAGTCGCCTGTGTCGTGTGTCTAGCGATTTCTCCCGCTATCTGCCGCCTGTTTCTTCTGGTCTGTAAGACAATGTACCGGTCATCTGCGGGTGTGGTTCCTCGTGGACGACCACTACTGAACCCCCGGATAGCTGTTCCTGTAGTTTGAAATTGTCTCCAAAGTCGTGAAACAATGCTGTGAGCAATTCCGAACTCTGCAGCCACACTTGTCACACTGCGGCCTTCCGCCAACTTCCCAATGATTCGACCTCGGGTAAAAGCATCCAGATGTCGTCTAACAGATTGATTATTCGCCATTTCTCGCTGAGGCAGCAACTCGGTGTAATTTTAACTGCTATACGGCGTGCAATCTCTTTGCCAGAAATACTGATCTTACACCGACAACATGCTTTATACTACTCAGATACTCCCCCATTACGTCTACCTGCATATCTGCGCATGTGCTACCGTACATCACCTTACTTAATCTCCTGATTGGTCTTTCTGTCCGCTCTGCCTCTTCGTTCAGCTGATATGCTAATTTTTCGACTTCGTCCTTAATTTTTCCACACCAGTGTATATATTGTATTGTAATTTCCAATACAATAGGATATTTTTACACATTTTAAATTAAAATCTCATAAAAACAAATTTTTCTCGGGGGTATTTATGAATTTGAACATTTAACAGTCCAATATAGCCTTAAGCAAATATAGAAATTTTTGAATTTGATACTTAACAAAAAAAAATATCCTTTGCACAGTTCTGATATTACGATTTTTAAAATAAAATTTTGTGTTCTAATATTGTTTTGATGTCATCTATTAAAAAAATTTAACTTCTTGCCAATAATTGTTTTTATTTAATTATTTTTCAGAGTCATTTTTAGTATTATAAAATAAAAATTATTCAAAAATAGTTCAAAATGTACTAAGAATGAGGAAAAAAAGTTTAAATTATTTGTAAATGCTTAACGTAAATCATTAATAAGAAGTCCTTACATATTTACATTATTTTCCCAACTTTATAAAAGTCAACAAATATTTTTCATTTTTTCATGGAAATTGTATTAATCAGCAATTAAATTTATTTCACAAGTTTAGAGATTTTCTAGGCACTCTCATAACAGCAGATTCCTCTGAAACTACTAGTATGTTGCAGGAAAAGTAAAATGTTTCCGATATTATTTAAAACGCTTTAAGATTTCGTATTCAAAATAAGTTTAAGTAAGTTTTAGAGGCAGAACTATAGGTACTATATACCATTGATGCCAGAATCTATCAAACGATATCTTTCCATCAGTCATAGGCTTCGTCCACGGAAGTCACGCGGATTACAAGACTTATTTTGGTCACCGTATAAAATGCCCCAATATACTGGAAAAGCAGTCTTTTGTCTTCGTCATAATGTAACACACCATGTGTTTGTGTGCGTGTGTTGTGTGTTTTCTGTTTTAAGTGTTGTTTAAGATGTATGTGTTTGTGTGTGTCTACATGCATAATAAACAGGATTAACCATCAACACAGGACTGCCTCATCAATAACATATCCGTATTACATTAACCATCTAAAACAGCGGTACTCAACCTTTGGCCCACCGGACCTTTTTAAGTGGCCCGGTCATGGTCCATTGCTATGAAAAATTCATTTATTTATGAAGATTTGGTGGGAAATTCTTTGTTAAGAAATCAAATATATTAATTTTGCTTTTTGCTGTCGATTTCGTATGGGTGCGGATTGATATATTTTTTCCCTGCTTAGTGATAATAAACAACAGCGGAGTAGCGACCATTTTAAGAGTGGAACTAATTTTTAACTATCTTTCATGTCTTGCAAGCGAAAAATATTCGAAGAAATTAGGTTGTTTCAATACGATTGGGAAGAGGACTATTTTGTAGTGAAAAAAAAAAGAATGGATCAGTAATTGTCTGATTTATCTCAAAAATGTTGTATTTAAAAAATACCATTATATAGGAATCGTTCAATACTTTTCTTCGAAGATCTGCATCAAGAGGCGATAAATAAGCTATCTTGTAAATAATCTTTACAATAGCAAAAAAGTGTTTTGTCAGTGGTATTATAACAGCGGTAACAAAGACATTCTATGAAGTTTGTTATATTATTGGTAATCATATGAAACTGTTTACTGATGCAGAAATTGTGAAGAAGTGATTCTTAAATGCTTCTAATTTAGGAAAATTCACAGACAAAAATAAATAAAATAATAATAATTAAAAAAACAAACAAAATAGGAGTCTTAATATTTTGATCAATTTTCCACTTAAATTCTCTATGTTAGCTTGGTCTTTGGTCTTAAGGCTTTTCTTCTCCCCTCCCCTGTTAATCCTCATGTTGCAGCCCACGTGAAATAGCCATCATATGTATGTGGCCCGCGGGAAATAGCTAACATATGTATGCGGCCTGGCAGAATAGTTATTTTTATCTACAATGTAAACTCCAATGCACAGATTCAAAATTTACATTTTCGATTTTTTTCTGATATAATTTTCACATATTTTTTTAAGTATGCTTTTTCAAATAGGTTTTTTTAACTGCACATTTACAGCTATCTTAGAAATTCAATTGTTTTATTTATATAAAAATGTATTACTTACGAAAAAATAATTTAAAGAGTTGATGTTGATTAGTTAAACATTCTTTTATGTAATAGTTACCAAGTCTACCATGTAGATAATTATTACCATGTAAATAATGCGGACGTAGAGCGAAACAAGGAAGAAAAAGTTAAGTAATGATTTGAGAGAAAGAAGGCTGAAAAAAAGGAAAGAGATCTCCAATGCATCTTGGAGATACGTCAGCCATTTTTACCAGACAGTAAAGCTCATGAAAAAGAAGGCAAAAATCACTTGTGTATTTCGGGATCGTAAATCCTACGCTTTTCTAAAGATTAAGGACCTCTTGAAGGGTACAATAAAAACAAATTAGCAATGGAACGGCAGATTTGGAATCATATAGATGAGATGAGAATATATTTAAATAAGCAGGGAAAATATAAGCATATACTTGTGAGTTTCTCTCATGTTTAAAATAATACGTGCAGATCCAGAGATACTAACAAATTCTAAAAGTTTAAAATACTCATAGATGAAAAAATTACTTTGAAGATGTTTTGTATACTTTTAATCACATAAGAATTATTCTGAATACAATAGGACGTTAAAAATGATTTTGCTAAAAATAAATATGCATAGTCTCAAAATAAGAAATAAATATAAATAACCTATAATTCTCTATACATAGAAAATAAAAAAAATTATTTGGTTTTTTGCAAAAAATAAATTCTTTTTTTAAAAAGGCTATGAATAAATTGTCTTCTCTAAGAAAAGCAATGATATTACTTTTTTAATGTACTCTGGTAAAGCATAAGAACATTCTCCTCCTAAATTTAGTAGACGCATCGTTTTAACCAGACTGTTCGAATCTTATAATCATAACAACCAAAATATGTGTGATGTTTTAGATCTACTATAACTAATTTTAATGTGAATAATAGAAAAATTAAATCAGAAAAAAAGCACTTTGTCATATTATATACTGCGTAAAAGAACAAGAGTTCATAAGGTAGAAAGAGTGCTTTTCACCTCTCCTTCCCCCAAAAAAGGGATCATCCTTTTCTCCTAACCTCAGTTAAAGAAATTATCTGCACAAATCTTCATTTAAAATGAAAGATACCAGAACATCTTATGACTATTTAACCCTTTGGTGGGCCCTAGGAAGAGACCACGTCTCATCTACATATTCTTACAAAATACATCTGTGGGAAGCGCAAAACCCATTATAATATATTGGCCTTGCTATTATAACGATGGGAAGACTAATTCTCGCTTCCTTTTTGTGCTGCTGCACATAATCCAGCGATTATGACATCTGTAAATTGGACAAAAAAATGATACTACAGAAGAAGTACCTTTTCCAAAATCTGTCACTGTATATAACGATGTCATGGGAGGGGTTGATCGCTTCTATCAAAGAAAAGAAAGACACCAAATAAAAAGGAAGATGTGTAAAATAGCGGTATTGTATCTTTAATTTTCTTATTGACCTTGACATCATAAATAGTTTCTTTTAGTGGCAAGTGAACTAAAGAAACAGAAGTTTAGACCATCTAACATTCTGTATAGCATTAGCTCGTCAGCTAATAGCGGATATCCCTCAAGAAAAAGGAAAAGACGTCCTGCTACCTTCCAAGCAAAGAAGTGCGTAGTTCCGGATGAGTTGATCTTAGCCAGTGTAGTAAATCACATTCCAAAGATGGTTTCCTACTATAGAGGATGTTGGAAATTTAACATAAAGAGACAAGAAAGGAATACCCTATACACGTGTGCAGAATGTGATGTTCCCTTGTACATGCTTCTCAATATGGCAAATAATCACCATCAAATTTAATTTCCTTCATGATGGTGAACAATTTCTTGAGAAGTATTCTCCCCTCTCCTTAAATTTGAGTAAAAGCGTGAAATTCGACAAGATAAAATATATTTCCTTAAATGCTGTTATTTAAGGAAATATATTTCAAATAAAACAAAAATAAACAATACAAAAACAAAATAAAAAAAAACTGCACAAAATTCAAAACAGTAATTATTGGCCTATGAAAGGGTTAAAAAAATATTCACAATTACACAATTTCCCACACTGCAATTTGTTTACAGTATAAAAATTTGCAAGTTCAAAATAACATTCACATTTGGTAAAGTTACTGCTGCGATCATCGCTTGTGATTACATCGTCACCATTAAGACGTTCACTTACGGTCTGAAGTATTCCACACATGTCATGGACGGCTGGGGATACCACGAAAGCCTTGGTAATTGCATAGCACACGAGGGAATGTAAATATACTCATAAAAACACAAGGAAAGGATCTAGTGGAAGTGGTCCAGGTAATCAGATTATCTTGACTAATCCATCGGTCCTTAAAAGGGTAGTACATGTAAGTAAACACACTCCTCAGTAATAAAACTGGCACGTTTTCATCCTGGAAGAATACTTTCAGGAAATGGATGAAATATTGACTGCTATATCTGATCTTTCTACATTTTTTAATGGAGACTTTTGAAGTCTTGTGGGTACTATGTTTCCAGTGAAGAACTTATTTTTTGGCTTTTTGTTGCTCCCAGATCAGTCCTTGAACTAGTTGTAAGTTTCTAGAACAGTGATTTTCAACCACTGTGTGCCGTGGCAGTTTTGTGTACCGCGGCAATTTTTTGTAAAAAGTTTAATTATACTCCGAGAAAAAAAATAAAATCTGGAATCAAATCATTCGACTATTTTATAGAAATAAACTTGGCATGGGAATTATTATAGGGCAGATCGGGGAAAGATAACGAAGTTAACAGATTTTATTGCTTATTAATGCATTTTTAAGGATAAAAAAATTATTTTTACATGAAGTGTTAGATTAGTACATACATAACTATTTTATTTTACAAATACAAAAAACAAAAGATAATTTTATTTTTTCAGAACCTTAACAAATTTTCATCTTGCCTCAGTACTGGGGCAAGATGACAACATTGAAAAAGGTTGAATAGGTTTTATCTTTTGAAAATATTACACGGTTTAACAAATGATAACTTTGTATTTTTACATCTTACAAAGTATCAAACTAAGCATGATGCAATATACCGTAATGTTGATGTGTTTAGTTGTGCAGCTAACAATAGTCACAAATAAAAATGCTGTTTTCATAATTGGAACATTCCTCATGCCACCACTCTTAGCATTCACAGCACTGGATCCATTCTCCTGATGGAGGGGGTCACAATATTCCTCTTCCCAAGCAGAACATGTTATAACACCATCATTTGAAGTTGATGCAACTGGACTGTTTGACTTGGATTTTATAGACTTGTATTTTAAAGACTCTGCAGGAACTTAGCTTGAGTTTTTTTATTGACTTTTTAGCTTCATGGGATTTTCTTCTCTGTCTCTTTAAAGTTTCCTGTTCTTCTTTTCCCTTTGTTCTAACATTTCTTTGATGGGTGTGTTTGTAAGAATGCTTGAGCTCCCTTTTTCGCTCTTTTCTTTTTTTTTCTCACATTGTATGGCTTTAGGCAATGGTTTGAAATTAAAAAAATACATTAACAGGCTTCTTTAGTGCATCGTAATCAGCATTTGCCAAAAGTTCTGGTTTTTCTGGAGAATTTATATGTTGGTTTTCTATTACCAGGGTCTGAGGATTAGCACTATTATTCTCAGTTTCATCGCCAACAACATCATGATCAGTAGCGTTTGAAGCAGAAAAGTCATGTTCGCTAAACACAAGAGGATTATGAGTCTCATTCGCACATTTTTTAAACCCTTTAACGGCACTTCCAGCTGTAGCTGCTCTGAAGTAAGCGGTGCTGAAACGCTCTCCGAAATTTTTGTCTATGATAGTTTGTCCTGGACGAGTGACCATAAAGTTGTTAGCGGATGGCAAATATGCCTTCCTCTGGTTGCCCCCTTTTGAGCGACACATTCCCCGATTTAATGCACCCCTTAGCCCCAGAAGAGAGAGAAGCGCAAGGTCAAGCGGATAAAAGCACAGACAAATTAGTGTTACAGAATTTAATATAATAGACAACATAGTTAGTTTAATAAATTCCGAAACACGGAACAAGATGACGAGCTCGTCATCTTGCCCTGGACTGCCTGTTTAAAAATATTAGTTTCCATTTCAATGAAGAAAGTCGATTAATTGACAATTATTCGTGGTAATATGTAGTATTTAAACTAAGTTACTCATAAATATTAAAAATAAATGATATATCTTGCCTGTATCTGTAGCAGAGCTTATTTACACATGCATAAAAGTTATATTGGGGCAGTTGTAAACAATCAAAGCTTCACAGCTAACACAAAAATGGCAATTTCAGCTTCTCTATCCTATTTTTTAACGAACGGCCAATAGGAGAGCCAATAGTGTTCGGTTGATTCTTCTACCTAGCGGAAAACGGGAAAAACTAAGATATTCGTTATTTTGCCCCACCCTTCTCCTTGCCCCGGTCTCCCCTACTTACCAAACTAAACTAAATTAAACTCAGTGGCACAACAGCGCATAGGAGTCAAGGCCTACTGTGCCCAACTCAGTATACGTGACCATGGGCTCTGAGGTGCCTGAGCAGATGTTCCGGTCAGATGGTTAGTCTGACGCGAAAACCCCCAGTGTTCAGTTCTCAAGTAAGCCTGGTACTCGATTATCGAACCACTGAAGGGATTAAAAGGGAGTCGACCTTACCCACCCCGGGATTTGAACCAATGGCGTGGAGGCGCGATACGCTACCACTGAACCACTGGGCTTTTTGAATTATATACATATTTAATATAATTACTCTTAACATTACTACTTTTCTACGGAGGTGAGAAGATATGCATTTCAAAATCACAATTAGTACTTGCTTTTCAGAATTGATGTTATGTTATTTTTAATTTAAATTCGTACTTAAATTGTAAAAACAATCTCTACTAATGCCGCCAACAAAAAACAGAACTGTTTCCATTTCATTGGATTAGATATGTAATCACCTAAAACATTTTTTTCTCTAAGAAAACATTTTTTCTTAAATTTGGGAAACGATCGCTTTGTTGCTCATGTGGATGTACGGTTCTCCTTAAGATCATAATTAATTTTAATATTCCACTCTTGCATTAGAAGAAGAATATCAACTACATGTATATTTAAAAAAACACCTGAACATTAATTAAAATTTGAATTTTTTTTAAACTTTTAAAAAAATTCATCTCGATTAAAGCTAAGTGTTAGCTAAAAAATTTCATTCACGAAAAGGATTTTCGAAGAGATGTACGAAAATGTTCAATATGTTGTTCTTTTTAGATATAAAAGAGGCAAAGACCATTAACTCTTATGTCAAAAGATAAACATGGACCAATCAAATAACATTTCGTGTTTTCCCATGATTTTAATATGATTACTCGTTTTATTTTGTAAAGCAAACTTCTTTTAATATCAAAAAGCGAAATATAGCAACCAAACAATGTATTTCAAGTTTTACTTTTCTTTGAAAAAAAAATTAATTTAAAGTGATATTAGAAGTTTGTGATGGTTGATTTAGTTAATTTCTCAAATTTTAATTTACCTGAAATATTTAAGAAGAGATTACTATAAGCACACACACACATTGATTGGAAAAATGTAATACATAAAAATGTTTAAAAATATATATTTCAGCTAATATTATACATACTTCAGAGAAATACTATTAACGCGTAAATGCTTAAGACGAAATATCGGTTAATACGAAATAATACAACAGTTCCGACAAACTACTATGTATTCTCATGAAGTTTTTTCTCTTAACACGAAATAAAAATCGCTTAAAGCGAAAAGATTTCTCTTCTGGGAATGAACAAAATTAGAAAAGCCCCAGCCGGATTGGACTGCCCTATTGTATTATCGGAAGAATTTATTGCACTAGATCAGGGATGGGAAATCAGTGGCACGCGTGTCATTGAGGGCACGTGACACAATATTGTGGGCACGCCAGTGATCAGAATGGTTTGCATTTTATTTCAAAATACCAAAGTTCACTGTAAAGTATTACGAACAAACGCATCGGTCGCGGGTCGGCGGAAAGCACACTCGTTTGTTGTTGTCTTGTCTTAGTTACGTCGTGGCCTACTATTGTTTATGATGTTAAGTTTTTCTACACATAGCATAATCAATTTCATTGAAACAACTGTATTTTAAAGATTATTTGTGTTATATTTACGATTTTTAACTGTTATTTGATAGGGCTAATTCAGCAAAAGAACCAAAAGCGCAAGATTAGAAGTGTAACAGAGGATTTCAAATTTAGGGAATCTAGAAATATATATATATATATATATATATATATATATATATATATGGCATCATTAGTAAAGGTGACAAAGCGGTGTGTGTTTTATGTTCTGGTATTGTGGTATGCAGAACATCATTTGTAAAACGGCATTTAGAAACCAATCACCAATCCTCTTGTCCAAAAGTACACCGTAGCAAAATAATTAATTGCATAGAAACCGTTTGGCTGTTGACTCCAATTCAGAATCCTAATATAAGTTATTTGTCATCCAATCACTGGCATAGCAAGACCTGAGTGGACCCTGTATCAAAGTTCCTTTGAGCCCCCTTTTAGAAATTGGAACTTTATAAATGGGCCTATTTACAACATTTTACAATTTTATCCTTATACATATCGGGGCCCCGTATCATTGATACGGCGGTAGCTACGCCCCTGCATTCAATCTGCAACAACAGAAGTCGCATTAATGTACACTTTAATTTGAACTACCAAAAATTTACAACTATACAGCGCAAAAGGTATTTTTTCGTAATAAAAAAAGAGTTTTGTGTTTTTGTTGGCGTTTAGTTTTATTATTTTCCCAATAATCACATGTAAAAATTATTTGACGCACGCCTATTCCTTACTAAGCATTTCTTTAGAAAAGGTTCGCCACACACCTGTACTAGATGATGATAATCTGTGCACAGCTCCAATTATGGTAGACATATTTTGGAGTTTGTTCAAAGCTCAAGAAATATCATTGATGCAAATTCTGACTATGAAAATGAAATGAATAATGCAACTCCTGTTACCGCATCATCAGGAAAGAGGAACGTCATGAAAAGTATGAACAGTTATTTATAGACGCACGTTGCAATGGTAAAATGAATAACAAAATGGACGATATCGAACAATTTGTTGATAATTTGCTGCTAAAAAACAATACAAAACAAGTATCAGATTATTTTCCAAAAATTTCAATAAATGTTTTTTTTTTCTAAAAATTTGAAAATGTTGTATTTAATTTTTTTAAGTTCTTGCAAATGTTTTTATTTCATTGATTTTTGTATATGCATATGTACATAAACTCTAATAAACTTAATTTTGTTGATATATGAGATTTTTTTTTGCAATATCCTTTAACATGACAAATATTTCAGTGCCTTCAGTTTCGTGTCAAGCGATTTTCACTGTAATAATTAGATTCAATTATTAAAAAAGAAAAATACATTACAAAGATATTATAAACATAACCAAAATTAAAGTGCTAGATTTTTTATAAAAGAATACATTCGTCAGTTTTAGGAAATAAAAAATTAATTTTTTCCTGATTATCCAGACATATTTATTTTTTATGCAATAAAAAAGCAATTTTCAAGAAAACGGATCGCTTTTGTTGACATATTACAATTAATTTATAATAGGAGTTTAAAATAGTCTAAATGGATTCATTATCATTAACCTTAACATCCAGTCTTGATGAATTACCGAAAGCTATTTTTGAAAAAAATATTCCTCTCCTTTAATTTCTATTGCATACCGGTAATGGACTTTTAATATTCGGCTATATAAAGGGTGTTTTTTTAGAGGTATAGAACTTTAAATTGCAATAAAACAACGATGTATTATTCGATTGACATGAATTTTTTTAATTCGAAAGATACTCTTGTGGCATTACATTTTAAATATGATATCTGGCATAGGACTGCCACGGCTGGCTCGGATGTAGTCCAATCTGGACGTCCAATTTTCGATGACTTTTTCCAACATTTGTGGCCGTATATCGGCAATAACACGGCAAATGTTGTCTTCCAAATGGTCAAGCGTTTGTGGCTTATCCGCATAGACCAATGACTTTACATAGCCCCACAGAAAATAGTCTAGCGGTGTTAAATCACAAGATCTTGGAGGCCAATTCACAGGTCCAAAACGTGAAATTAGGCGGTCACCAAACGTGTCTTTCAATAAATCGATTGTGACACGAGCTGTGTGACATGTTGCGCCGTCTTGTTGGAACCACAGCTCCTGGACATCATGATTGTTCAATTCAGGAATGAAAATTTAGTAATCATGGCTCTATACCGATCACCATTGACTGTAACGTTGTGGCCTTCATCGTTTTTGAAGAAGTACGGACCAATGATTCCACCAGCCCATAAAGCGTACGAAACAGTCAGTTTTTCTGGATGTAACGGTGTTTCGACATACACTTGTGGATTAGCTTCACTCCAAATGCGGCAGTTTTTTTGTTGACGTAGCCATTCAACCAGAAGTGCGCTTCATCGCTAAACAAAATTCGCTTATGAAAATCGAGAGCAATGGCAATTTCGTTTTGGGCCAATTCGACGAATCTACGCCTTGCTTTATCATATTTAAAATGTAATGCCACAAGATTATCTTTCGAATAAAAAAAATTCATGTCAATCGAATAATACATCGTTGTTTTATTGCAATTTAAAGTTCTATACCTCTAAATAAACACCCTTTATTTAATGCATGGCTGTTGTTTTGGTTATTATGATTATCTTCAGCGAAATCCGCAGCCTTTCAATGACAATGTGTATTGCTTTATTAAATAAGCTATCATAAAATGAAAAGAACTGCTGAATAGCTTATTCGAATAACCGAGATAAATATATTCGTTATCCGGGGCGTTAGCTAGCGTGAAATAATTAATGTCGCAAAGCTCAGGTAAAATGTTGAGACCTAGGTAGAAATAATTAAACCGAAAACTGCAGCACGAAAACTGTAACCTGGGATGGGAAACATTCTATCTCTTGCTGTATATTAATACTAAACGTTACCCATCCACTTTGTTGAGTATTTCATAACATTGTAAGACTTAATATAATTTTTTAGGTTATTGTTATCCATGTCAAATAGCCTTAAACATTCGTTTTGTGTTGAATATAATTTTTACAGCCGTTACTTCTTCGTTAAAAATGAATTAGTTTTCTAAGAAGGAAGAATATTTTTACGCCCTGGGGTCGATTTCCTCAAACACCATTTTCATCGAATCTCTACCAAACAAAAGTAATATGTTTGTTAAATTCCAAATTTGTAGGTCTAATGTTTAAAAAATGGGAAATATTTATGTATAACGCTACCACAACCCCATTAGTAGTCGATTTCCATAAAATTCGTTTTTAACGGATCCTTGCTTAACAAAAGAAACGTGTTTCCCAAATTTAAAATCTGTGAATGTGTAAGATATTCGCCCGGGGGTGATGCCTTACTTCTAAGTTATCTTCGTGACCTAGAGGTGTGAGAGTGAATGAAGAACCAGGCGTTGCCATGATCTAAATATATCTTTATTAAGATCGTAACTTAAACACTAACAATGATAATATTTATATTTTAACTTAGATGATCTGAGGTGAGAAAACACACAATACGTATTACCAAATAAGTGCAATCTTAACCACTATGTTTAACTTTCCCGCCTATTCCTAATCTTAGTATTTACACAGTTCCTAATAGATACTAGAATTATCCTACCTTAATCTCTTGTTTAACCACAATCCTCTCGGATCCTAAATATATTTTGTTTATCTCGCGTGGAATAGTATCCACCTTGACTTGATCACTCTGTCACGGATAGCTTCACACTCAAATAACGGCTTCCTTCTCTTCCTTCAGTTTACGTGCTTAAACTCAGACTAGCATAATCACTTCCCAAGAGGTCATACGCTTACGTTAAACTTCTGCTATTTAAAAGGTTCCTAATTTGCATACTCACGCTTCGCTTCTGGATTTGGTTGGAAAGAATTTGCCTTTTTAGGTCCCAAAGAACCCAAGAGGAGTTTTTAGTTGAAAACGCGATGAGCATGTCACAAATGTAATAGGTAAAAAAAGGGAATATTGGATTCTAATGTCCCCACAGCCTCCCAAGGGTCAGTTTTTGTAAAGTTCCTTATTAGTGGTTTTGTACTCATCAAAAGAAACATACTTGCTAAATTTCAAAACTATTGGTCTAATAGTTCCGGATCTTTTGTAATGAGTCGTTTTTACAAATAGAGCTTCTATGTTTTACACACTTTAGAATCTAGTCCCAATCTCGTGCCTTTTAAGCTACTGTGGACACCCTATTTTGTGAAATGTAAGCTACTGCACACTGAATGACGTGCTGTGCTCAAGTGATGCATTTTGGAAATCATGAAATTGAAGTATGAATTATCAGAATTATAAAACACTAAACTATCTAAAATTAAACTATACGAGTATAAGAAATCGTATGAAATCAATACATTCCATCAAATTTCAATTACATTTTGTCTCTTTCTCTTTTTTTGTACTATATTTAATATTGAAAATACAATTTTTCTATCCAAAATCCCCGCAAAATTTGAATTAATTTAAAACATATCGGAAAATTCACGAAATGTTTAAATTATTTAATTTAGCATGTTTTTCCTTTTTATTAAAATTTTTAAACATAATTAACATTTGCCAATAATGTTTTAACCAATAAAATAGAGGTTTTTTTATGCCATATCTGAAAGGGTATTTTTGTAGAGAATATTTCTTAAATAGAACAAATACACACACACACACACAAGACTTAACAATTAAAAATATTAATAAACTTTTTTTAAAAAAAAGTATTATATAAAAGTTTTTATAAAGTATATCTTCTAAAATAAATTTACGGTTGTAGTTTCATTTACAAGCAAAATTTGTTTAAATTTTATTGATAATTAACAGGATTTTTTTTGTTCTGATTATTATTTTCAAAAAAAAAGATCTTTTATTTAAATTTGTAAATGTGTACTGGCAAATACAATATATTTTATACATTTAACGTGAAAATATAACGTTTAGTATACATGAAGTTTAGTTAACCTAAAATAAAAATATAAATATAAATCTTGGAGGGAGGGTGAGAAAATTTCCAAATCATTTTTCCCCACTAAATGATAACAAAATGAAACCTGATTCCCTCCGGTTAAAAAACAACTACAAAAATGAATAATAAATACAAAACTATGTTATGAATAGGCTCAATAATATATGAATATTCTCCTTGTCCTTCGCGTGTGTCTAGCGAAAAATCTCATCCTGCGTGACGATCATAATAAAATCTTCCGCCAGTAAATTGATTCGCGCTAACAGCTAAATATGGGTCGTTAATGGAGTATTTCTAAAACCACAAACCGTGTATTTCTAAATAAAGCAGGTGCAAGTTTATCGCGTTGTTTGAAAATAAAACTTTATTGCATTAGGAGCAGACTTCCTGCAGCAGACAGATGGTTTTCGTTTTATTGAAATCCTTTTATTCAAAAACTACAATTTTTATTCCATTGGGTTTTGTTCTTTTTCTTATTGAACAATAACGATATTTAAAATTTTAAAACGGTGTCTTTTATATATATATATATATATATATATATATATATGTATATTTTCCCTTTGAAACATTTTGTTAAACATTTTGTTAAAAGGTTGAGTCATATCCTTTTCAGAGGACCATAAATCTCAATTTTATTTATTACTGCATTCCGAAGCAGCGCCATCTAGTGAGCTTTCGTAGCTCCGGCTTGAATAATTTTTCGGCAGAGGCCTACTAACCACTGCTTGTTCAACACGTCACGTCTTTAAGGCATTTTCGCGCCCTGCGCGGCACCACCAGTCCTAACGTCGAAAAATGAGAAAGGTTTATTTCCCCGTCTTCTAAAGGTATAACTCAACTTTTAATTAACCTAATTCCTGCATGTCTTTCTCTTTGTAAATATCCTCTTTTGTAAATATTTCCCTTTAACTTTAAATAAATTCTTTTTTTACTTAAATGAAGTATCTATGTTTAAATGACTTTGATTCAATTAATTCATCACTCACCCTTAAATACTTACCCCTAGACACAAGCCACCTCGCCAATCTAAAATCCCGCCTTCTGAAGTGTCTGATTTTTATTCGAAGATTTATTCGGACTCCCACATATATATATACATATATAATCTTATTCAAATTTTCAATCGTTAATAAAATACTTTCTATTCATCCATTCAAATTTAAACACATTTTTTAAAAACTTTTAGTGGATGACACTTGATGTTAATACAGTTTTTGGAAATATTAATTCATTGATTAAATTAGTTTAAAGAATAAACAGTAACAAAAAAATAATAGTACAACACCGTATATGAAAAGGAAAATACTTCAATGTGTCATTGTAGCGAAATGGATAGTGCATTCGACTTCTAATCCAAAGGCCATGGGTTCGAATCCTACCTGGGATGGCCTGATTTCTACGAAGGTGATTTATGAATGAATAAATAGTAACACAAAAATAGTAGTCCAACACTATACATAGAGAGGAAAATCGCTTTCTATTTTGTCACTTAATATTGTGATTCTGTAATATGTATTAACATAATTATATCAATTGCAATTATTTAATGAAAAGTAACTAAAATAAAAATTTTCTTGATTGATATAAGTAGGAATTGACTTTTAAATAAAATTTATATTACTAGCTCTTTTAAATGTTGGTATAATTAATATTTCAATCTAGAGTTTCACAATTTACTGGTAGAAAGTTATTTTTAGCCTAGATTATAAGTGAGAGAGAAGAACGACAATAGACGTTGTATTTCAATCTGTTAATGTAGCCGCAGTAGCCTAGTGTGCAAGGTAACTAGCTCGTAACCGGTGTGTCGTGAGTTCAAGCCCAGTACCGCTGAAAACCCACCATTATTTTATAAATAATGTGTAAAAGATTAGAATTACTTGATTTAAATTTAAAAGAATTATACCTGTTTGAAAATTGTTTAATTTTCAGACCTCTAGAGAAATTTAACACCCCTGAGACCCCACCGGAAATCAGCCTGGCTCTCAGAAGAGCAAAGAGCATTATTTCCACATTCATTGACAAATATACTGCCGTGACCCAAAACACCAAGAGCGTTGGAAATCCATGGGGAACTCTGGCCACTGCGGGTTCAATCCCAAGGCACCTGCAGAGAGGCGAGGCTGTTGCCCACTTTCGCCTAACCACCGGACATGCCTTTTTGGGAGTATACCTCCAATGGCCAGGCCTGGCCACTCTGCGGCCTTGCTAGAATGGATGGCGAACACCTGCTCCAATGCAATGAATACCCAACTGATGACATTGTCGGTCGGTTCTGGCCACATGGCCAGGAAGCCAAGCACGGGTGTTGAATAAATAATACGAAGTATCAAGTAATTTGAAACTTCCGTCAATTTGCGAGAATGACATCTGAACTGGCATCCTACTCTCCAAACTTCCACACCAGGCTAAAGAAGATTTAATGTGCAACTGCCTCGCCATAAAATGGGTCTGTTGTGGAATCAGGATCCAAACTGTAGGTCGAATAAAATCTAGCCGGCCACGAGCTCAATCTTCTGATGATTCGGTACCGTGGCCTAATTTCATGGTTTGAATATGAAGATACATACACTCGTCTACAGATACCAAGAGCTATTGTCAACTAAACAAGTAATTTGTGGTTTAGATCAGCGATTCTTTTAAACTTTCCGATCGTCAAGGACCCCTTTTATGTATCGGCCGAGCATCGCGGACACCCTAGATTGGAGCATCCCTTCCTGGCTCCCAACACGCAGCTGGGGTATTCAATGATTCGTCAATAATCCATAGACAGCCTCTGTTACTTTTACTCTTACTTTTTTTAACTCTTTTTTTTTTCTTAAAGAAAACAGTAAGGATCAATTAATATATGTATATATTACAAAATACTAAAATTTCAAATAAATAACTAACGTATTTAATTTATTACTTATTGATCTAGCTTAGCAATCAATTAATGAACAAATCTAGGATAGATGATCTTTCAATTTATCCACTAGGCCTTTCTGAGACTGTACAAGAAGGAAATCTTAACATTAAACAAGTAACACAAAAAAATTAATTCAATTCCATCTCAGGTCAACAAAGAAATTTTTTTTATTTTAATTACTTTTTATTAAACAGTTACAATTAAAATAAATATGTATATACATATGACCGAAACAAAATATTGAATGGCAAAATATAAAGCGATTTTTTTTGCAATTTTCCATTTTCCTTTCTAAATAGGTTGTTGGACTTTTTCTTTTGTTTGTTACTATTTATTAATTCATTAAATTTAACTATACCAATTAAAAAGTATAGTAAAAAAAGAAACCCCCCACATTCTCAAGAATTAGGCCAGCCCTGGTGGCATTCGAACTCACGCACTTTGAATTAGAAGTGCGCTACAGGGACACAGCGAACGATATTCCTTTCTATATATGCTGTTGAACTATTATTTTTGTTTGTTACTATTTATCCATTTTTTAATTTAATTAATGAATTAATATTTTTAAAAATGTGTATTAATATCAAGTGTTTTCCACTACAAGTTCAAAAAAAATGTATTTGAACTTGAATGAATGAATAGAAAGTATATTTTATCAACGATTGAAAATTTGAACAATATATGTATATAAATACGTGAAAGTATTTCAACGAATATATATAAGCAAACGTCTTCATATCCATTGTGTAAGTTGAGAAAAATAATTCAATTCCATGTATAATTAATTATTTTCTTCATATACCTATGAATTTATCAACATTTAGATAACTTTTTAACTCCCCTTTTCCTCGTATTCCCCATTTATGAGCTTATCTTTTAAGCTGTTTAGCTGTACATGGAAAAATATCTATAAAAATATTGAATAAAGAAATTCGTAAATCATATAAGAACGTTAAAATATATTGAATTTAACTAAGATTATAGCCCTTATAATCCCTTAAGTTTGTATTGTGATAAAATCGGATTTTGGAATCCGTAATTAGGAAACCATTTTCTTTGCTTTTTCTTTGAAAAAAGAATAACTGTTTGGTAAACATTTTATATGCACCCGACAAGTTAATTGAACATATCATAGCAAAGCATGTTTTAAACATTCCGTGCTGTTTTAAATTATTTAATACGTTCTCTGATACTGAAATCAATTTAAACATTGAAACATTTATTATAAAAGGAAGAAGCAAACATAATGAAAATGTAAAATTGAGAAACTTATTAATGATGTTTAAGCGCCGTTCAGAAAAAATAGAAGAAATAATTTTTGACCTCGTTACGTTTAACACGAAAACGCTTAAGACGATATAACGGTTGACACGAAATAATTCAACGGTCCCGACAAGCTACTATGATTTTCATACATATTTTTCTCTTAACACAAAACGAAAATCGCTTAACACAAAAAGATTTCCTTTCTGGAAATGAACAAAATACGGAAAACGCCAGATTTAAGAGAGTTGTGAAATGAAAGACAAACGGTTTCACACATGTTTCATAGAAAGAAGGCGAACTTGAATTTGAAATACCTTCGGAATAACCCGTGACCCAAGCCAATTTTGTTTATTTAAACCACTTTAACTTTCCACTCCTCCAAAGGTCATACAAAAACATCTAATCTCACATCAGTTGGCTTTGGAATTCGGTGGCGAGTATATTGCAGAGTAAAAATCAATAACTGTTGCTCATGGCCTTTTTTTTGGTTTGTTTGTTTTTTGCTATTTTTGAAAAAGTACTATGGGAAAGAGCTCAAGGAGAAAACAAATTACTACTTCGCTTTAAATGAAGATGGAATTTCTTAAGGCTGTTAATCAAAAACAGAAAACTGTAAAGATTTGGTTTTGCTAAATTTTGTATTCAACTTTATTAAGATACCCGACTACGTTCGGAACCGTGATTTTAAAAAAGCGCACAAATGGATAATTTTCATGCTATTGAGTGTCACTCAGATTGGAAAACATGCATAAAATTGTTTTAAGAAGATTTTGATAAAAAAAATTATTTAAATATAATATTTTTTGGCAAAAAATTAACTTAGAATAATCTTTTTTCCAAATGTTCTCCTTTTGTGAAAAATGGTTCTATTATAATAATAGTTTGCCTGTATATAGCTCAGACCTCTCTACAGAGGCTCAATTAGAATTTTTGAAAAATTCTCATTATTTTTAGAGTCTCCACCAATTGAAATAATTATTGGCACTTTTTTCTTAAAATTGCTCCCCTCTTTTGTCGTAAAATATGAATAAACCCACTTCTAAGTTATATATTTCAAAAATTGTAGTTGAATCTCTGTACAGAGGTCTGAGCTATATACATGCAAAATATTATTATAATAGAAGCATTTTTCACAAAAGGAGAACATTTGGAAAAAAGATTATTCTAAGTTAATTTTTTGCCAAAATATTGTATTTAAATAAATTGTTTTGGTCAAAATGTCCTTAAAACAATTTTAAACATATATTCTAATCTAAGTGACACTAAATATCATGAAAATTATCCATTTATGTGCTTTTGCAAAATCACGATTCCGAACGTAGTCGGATACCTTAAATTCTTGTGAATTTTTTTGTTGTTGTTTCTATGATTTTTATTAAATACATGCATATAGACATATATATGTAAATCAAATGTACTCGGAGTAACTTAATTTTGTTGAATATATGGTTTTTTCCTTGTAATATCTTTTAACACGAAAAAATATTTCAGTCCCTTTATTTCTTAATAATTCTTAGTAATTTTATAACTGATATTGAGTATGCATTTGCGTTTTCAATATGTTAGCTTTAATATGAGTACAAGAAATGGATTGTTACGCAAGATAAGTAGTAAAAGATATAGAAATTTTAATCTAAAAATACATGTTATTTTTATTTTACTCACAGGAAAAATATTTAAATAGCATTCTTATTTATTAATTTCGTGTAAAAAACTCAATGAGAATATCTAATAGGTTAGAGGTAAAATATTTGAAACTCATAAATATTTAAATTATATCTGAATTTAAGACGTCGATAAGTAAATACACTGGTGTGCAAAAATTAAGGACGAGACGGTTTTTTTAATATAACTTTGTACAAAAGCTTTCCAAATCAACACATTTAATACCGTAAGATCCCCAATACGTAAGGACATGTGTAATGTAAGCAACACTTACTAAAAGAGAAATCAGAGAGATAAAAAAAGCTTGATTGAAAAAGTAGCATGGAGCGCAATGCGACTAAAGGCCGAAACATCCCTGTGATGGGTGTCCAGCAAGAAACATCCGGTCTTTAGTAGGGGATATGATCTCCCCTGACTGCTAGGCAGGTTTCACAGCGTCTGCCCATGCTGAGAATGAGGGCGTCAATGAGTTGTTGAGGCATTGCTAATCATTCGTCTTGCAGCGCCAATCGAAGCTCCCGAATCGTTACTGGTGGTAAGGTACGAGCTGCCAAGCGTCTGCCTAGAAAATTCCATACATGCTCGATGGAATTGAGATCCGGAGATCGTGCCGGCTAATCCATACGTTCAATATCCTCACTATCTAAGAGCTGTTCGGCAGCTACTGTGCGATGACATGGTGCATTGTCGTCCATGAAAAGGAACTGCAGACCCATAGCGCCTCTAAAAAGACGCACATATGGAAGAAGAATCTCGTTACAATAACGGGTCCCGTTGACTGAACCTGCGTCGAAGATGTGAAGGTCTGTACGACTACCAAGCATGATGCCTTCCCAAACGAGAACACCGCGACCTCCATACCTGTCCCTTTCAATGATGTTCGAGGCATGATTGCGGCTTCCCCGCTCTCTCCAGATGAGTATGCGATGAGAATCGCTACTCAAACTGAATCTGCTCTCATCTGTAAAGAGTACTCGTCCCCATTCATTGTCTCTCCAATTCCGGTGTTCCCGGCACCACAGAGAACGCCTTCTCCGATGGGCAGGCGTTAAAGGTACACACCGTACAGGGCGTCGTGCAAACAGACCACCACCGTGCAGTCTTCTGGCCACGGTAAAACGCGATATCGGTCGTCCAGTCACCTGTGTCGTGTGTCTAGCGATTTCTCCCTCTGTCTGCCGCCTGTTTCTTCTGGCTTGTAAGACAATGTACCGGTCATCTGCGGGTGTGGTTCCTCGTGGACGACCATTACTGAACCCCCGGATAGCTGAAATTGTCTCCAAAGTCGTGAAACGATGCTGTGAGCAATTCCGAACTCTGCAGCCACACTTGTCACACTGCGTCCTTCCTCCAACTTCCCAATGATTCGACCTCGGGTAAAAGCATCCAGATGTCGTCTAACAGATTGATTATTCGCCATTTCTCGCTGAGGCAGCAACTCGGTGTGATTTTAACTGCTATACGGCGTGCAATCTCTTTGCCAGAAATACTGATCTTACACCGACAACATGCTTTATACTACTCAGACACTCCCCCATTACGTCTACCTGCATATCTGCGCATGTGCTACCGTACATCACGTTACTTAATCTCCTGATTGGTCTTTCTGTCCGCTCTGCCTCTTCGTTCAGCTGATATGCTAATTTTTTGACTTCGTCCTTAATTTTTGCACACCAGTGTATGTTAAATAAAATAATAATACAGAATTTTTCTTTCACTATATATTTTGAAAATTTCAGTGGAACTGGATTTTTAAGAAATCATGAATTGTTTAGGGCAGCGTTTCTCGAACTGTGGGGCGCTCTCCTCTTGGGGGGTGACAACTGTCTGAGGGGGGCACGAACCTATTGAAAAGTCGAAAACAAAAAATTATTCCAAAAAAATTATTGATTGACTGAAAGTAAGCAAACAAAATACATTCTGACATATAAAAAATGAGATACACATTTACACTGATATATTACACTTATAAATATATCAGAGCTACACAATGTATTTATAATTAATTTTTTGATATTAAGTTAAGAACAAGTTTTATAATTACCAGTGACCCCATGGGCTTATCATATATATAATTTAAAACAAAAATTAACAATTATCTTGATAATTTGTACCGTTTATATTTAATCCCTAACTGCCGATTAAAAGTTACACGATTCGCTTCCTAATGCCAACCATTTTCCACTTAGGCATGCGTATGTGATGTATTGAGTGTAAAGGGAGGAATAAAGTAGCAAAAGTAATCTGAAATAAGTAAATCCTTCGTAAATATTGTCAAAGTCCTTTTATTGCAATCAAAAGTCTTCGGAATAATTTTTTGAATACAGTGCACATAAAATATCGTACTTCGAAAATACGTATATATACGTCCGGGGAAATAAACGCTTTGGCTTAGCGAGACATTACGTTTATATACACCGGGGGGCGCTTAAAAGGTTAAATCAGTATCGTAGTTTTAGTGTCAAAGTACAGTATTATTGAATTCAATACATTGTTATTGTATGAGGGGGGACGTGAGGAAAATTAGGATTGAATATTGGGTCGCGAATATTGTTACTTTGAGAAGCACTGGTTAAGGGTGAAAATTCTGGTTTATAAGAAAGTAAATGAGAATCACAATGCAAGCAATGCATAATTAAACTGTAAACTCATTACATAGAATAAACAAGAGAATGACTTTATTTATTTATCATTATATATTTTCCTTCTCGGAAACTTGTATTAAAATTTGCTGATCACTTATGATTAAAAATAGAAGCAAATTTATAGATGTTATATGCAAACATTGTATTTTTCATGAAAATTTGAAGAAAAAAATTGTTGTTCACAAGTAAATTTCAAAACAATTTTTTTTCTCGTAATCAAATTATTTTACTTCATAAACTTTACTTATTAGAAACTAATTATGCATGATCACATCTAATTCTTTTCATTACAATTACTGAGTCTCCCATTATTCTGTTACTACATCTCTTCATACAATGTCTAAATAATTTTACTTTCAGAAACATAATTTACTTTAAGTGTAATTTCAGCAATATACAAAAGGTAAAAAGCAGTTTTTCTGAAAAAAATATGATTGTGCAGTTATGTCAAACGGGATTAACGAGGGGAACAGAAAAAAGGCTCAACAACCGGTGTTCTGCGTGGTTTTCAATGCATTAGCAAATGGTACTAAAGTGAAGAGGGGTTTTTTATATATAAATGGACTTTTATTTTTATTTCATATAAAAGAAAGAAGTTCAAAGCAATTAAGGCAAGTTACTTCATCAATTGTTTTTTTTTTATTTTAAAAAAACGCTTTTGAAAATTTTGAAAGAAAGTTCCGAAAAAAGTTTATTTTATTTTCGGCGACTTTTCCTTAACTTAGGAATAAAGGATAAAAGAGATTCAAATGACTCAATTTTATTTAAAATGTATTTTGCATTTAATTTTTTAAAAAAAGGAAATAGAAAATTTAAAAAAATAATAAATTTTCTCTTCAATTGATTAATGATGTTATATATTTAATAATTTCAATTATAATTCCAATATAAAAGTAATATTTTTTTATTATTTATTTATTTATTTTGTGAATTCTTTGAATACATAAATATACACATTTTTAAAATAGCCGGCTCCGGTGGCTTAGAGGTAGCTTGCCGGCTTCGTAAGCCGTATGTTGCGGATTCGACTCCGGCTGGAGTCGATAGGCATTTCGAATGCGAAAATCGTAGGTACGCATGTCATATGATTATGGGGCATGTAAAAGATGCCTTGAACATCAATCTGTGTCGTGTATTCATGGCAATATATTTAGCATCCAATGAGAGCTTGAATTAAATATTAATTCATGTGTCCAAATTTGGTAGCGAGGCCGCCACTAGATGTTGCTACTATGAAATGGCCCTCACATTTGGGATTTTGTCGTGTCTGCAAAGGCTAAGTCGCTAAAATTCAGCTCCATTGAAAAAAACATTTCGAAGAAAAGAACCTTCAAAAGAAGTATTTGAATTACTTGAGTATGATTGAATTCCTTTTCAAATGAAGAAACTAAAAAGTCTTTAATTAAAACGAGATTTTTAATTGTTATAATTCAATTTCGCAAGGAAAAAACTACTGTTCCGACAACTGAATCTTATCATTCTAGTCGAGAAAAATCTCTTTGCTTCGATTAATAACGTATGAGATTTGTATTAGAAAGGAATTAAAATAAAATAGATCTCAGTGTTATTCAAAAACGCATTTAAGAAAACAATGATTATTTCATTAATTATTAAACATGTATTGCTATTTGACAATGAAAAAAATTCAAACTAAAACACAAATAAAGCTAAAGTAAAGTTTAAATTTTAATTAATTTCGAAAAAAGATTTGAATACATATAAGCTAAATGCTCTACAATTAAAAAAAGTGGAACACCTGTATAAATTTATAATAGTCTTGACTGATGCTCCTTTCATTTTCATACAATAAGCAAGCGAAAATACATTTTTCTTTAGATATATGGATTTTAATTGTTATCAGTATTAATGTAACATTACCTAAAAAATAACACACATTCTTAAATTTTGCAATTCCAGTTTTTTTAACGTGTTTTCCAACATAATTAGTAATGCTACATTTGATGTTATATTACTGGATTAGCAATTGAATACATCTGGACAAAGAGTGTCGGGTATTCCATTATCGAATGTGTTAAAAGTTAAGATTCAATCTATATAAATAAAAATTTAATGTGTGTTTTTTTGTTCAATGCCGCTAATCTCTGAAACTACTGAACCATTTCCTCTGAAATTTTGACAGAACGTTGCATTTGAATCCGGACGGATTCTTATATACTTATTATTTCGTAATTCTTTCTAAATTTGTTGTGATTTTCTTGTGTTATGACGTCATATGATGTCACATCTGTCACGAAAGTCGCATTCACACCAAGGCAGCCAGCGTCGAGCCAATCAGACTTCATTTCGCCCGAGATGAAGTCTCTGATTGGTTAGATGCTCAACGCTCGTCGTTGACTACCTTGGTATGAATGCGGCTGAAATGAGAAAATTTATACTTCACACGCAGTTTTTCAAAGTTTTTACATATTTTTACTGTAGTTATGTTTATCGGTTGGAATGTTTCTCCAATTTTTTTCTTCTTTTTTTATACTTAATTAGAAATATGTTTCGAATAAATCCTTATTTTAATGATTATTCTTCAAACAACTCAAATTTTGTTTTGTAGTTTTGGCAACATTCTGATAATATTATCGCACAATGTTTACGATTTTGCTTATACATTATGGAATAATAGCCTTTGTTGCTCCATATCCCATAAAACCAGAACTGAACTGAACTGAACTTATACAGTACGACGTATTTTTTCTGTATTTTTAAGATACAATTATTTATCTCTTTATTAAGCTAAGATTATATAATTCTATTTCACTTCTGTAAGCTACGGATTTATTTGCTAAATAGTGAAAATTTCTAAAAGTTATGATGATAACATAAGACAGACTGTAAAACATTTATTTGGCGTGATTTCAAAATCACGCCACAAACGAGTAGATTACCGATTAAAATTTCCGGCTATTTTATATTTCTCCAGTATTCCTACATTAAACCCTGTCGAACATTCAACTCAGATCAAAAGGCGTCTGCAAATACTGTAATATCCATTCAATAAGAAATCGTTCTATGCATGTTGGAACACAACATTTTTCTGCACTTGGCTACGTCTTAATTTGGCGAAATTAATTAACGGGATTTTATGATAAGTATGATTTTTTTTCTGTGTTTTAGGCAATTTTTTAAATTTCATTTGATGTTACTATTGAAATACAAATGGCAAAATTAAGATTTTCTGATATGTATTTTGGGTTTGCTTGAAACTGTTTATGGTGATTTAATCAAAATATTAGTCTCCCAACCGAGTAATAGTGGTTAGTGACGCTGACTGCGGTGTCGTTGGGTTTGGGTTCGAATCCGGGTAAGACAAGGATGTTTGTGTTGTAGTTCTCTTCTTTGTAAAATGTGTTTCATGCTTACTCTTCTATGTAAGCTTCCGTAAGATACTTTTTGTAGCACGGGGTTATAAGTGTTTTCAATAAAAAAATTAAAATACTGAACCTTATTTTGTTTTCAATAGCTTTTTAAAATTTAAATTTGCTGTAACATTCTGATAGGCTTTCGTCGCTCAATGTTTATGGTTTTGCTTATATCATATAAACATATGTTTCAGGTAATTGCATGCTTAACTGATTTATGTGTTCAGTAAGCGAAGATTGTAAGAATTTTTTTAATTATACGTTCAGATTGATACAGTCAGCTTAAATCTTTTTACATCAATTAACGTTAGTACCCTCAAATGTATTTTTTTTCTTTTTGCCATGGTAGATTTGTTTTTCGGAAAACCGTGGAAAAAATATGAGTAATAAAATCCATGTTACATATTTATAAAACAAAAACAATTCAATTTTATTACAGAAAAAATTAAAATTATTGTTTTGATGTAATTAAACCCTTCGCCACCAGTTTCATTTGATAAAGTTATAATTTCAGACATACAACTGATTTTTGTTCTACGAAACTTCCACTTTGAGATGCATGCTGGGAAAATATTTCTCCAACAAGCATTCAAAATCGATTAGCACAATTGTTAAATAGCGAAAGAAGCATGTGTAATGCATAATCGTTAACTTTCTCCGTGCTTCCACATCAGTCAAATTTCTTTCTTCCCGGGGTTTACATTGAAACATTTGCATTATCTGCCGCATTTTTAATGCTGCTATAATACCCTGATAACAGTGGAAGTATCACCATTGAATTAAAAAAATATTTAACTTGAAAATCAAATTTTAAAAAAATTAATGAAATTATTTACCGCATCCTGCAAACTGAACACTTTAATACGAAATGCAATTATACTGAAAAACGAAGTGCTATTCAGTACAACAAAATAGAGGAAAAAGTGATTATAAAAATCAAGTATTCTCCGAAACTCTAAAATATTAAGTAAAAAAGCCATGAAGTAGACCAAGTCACTCACATATATATGGGCATAAACCAACCATTTTCTGGTTAAAATTAGAATTTGAAAAAAAAAGAGGAAAGCGTGCTATATAACAAGTCTGTGTAAAAAAGTATATTTGTGAACTGTGTCATTTCAAAATTGTTTTTAAAAAAAAAGAGTTGGGTGCATTGTATTTCCAAGCTTGGGTTATCTGCATAAGATAATTTTTATATATAAAGTAATAATTTGACTTCAGTATGCTATTAATTTTTCTAGGAAATAGTTAAAATTTCTTAAAGTTTAAGTGATAACATTAGACGCTGCCAAAGATCTACTTGGCCTGATTTCAAAATCAGGCCAAAAACGCGCGAGTAGCGTACTGATATAAAATTTTCTGCCAATTTATCTTTTTCCAGTAATTCTTAATTAAATTGTTATAAAATTCTTCTTTGGAGGTTAATTTTTTTTCAGTCATCCATTTACCTCAAATCAGAAGACATCACCAAATGCCATTCAATAAGGGGAAATCATTCTATACCTGCTTGAATAAAATAATAATATTTTTCTGCACTTGAATATGGATTTTGCTGACAAATAGTTGCTAAAATTTCTAAGAGTTGGGATGGTAACATATTAGTATTTTTAAAAAGCATCTTTTTGGTGGGATTTTCAAAATTTCATTTGATGTTACACTGAAATACAAATAACTAAATTAAGATTTTTTTATGTATATTTTGTGTTTGTTTAGAACTGCTTATGGTTTGTTCATCAAAAAATATTGAACCTTATCTTGTTTTTGGTATCTTTTAAAGATTAAGATTGTTATAACTAGCTGAATCTAGCCACGCGTTGCTGTGGCTCAGTCTGGTTGAAAAAAGAAAAAAGCGCACATTTCTAATATCTTTAACCATTTGCACATAAGGTATGATTTTTTTTATTTAAAAAAAATAAGCTGTACACTAGAACCCAGAACTTTGTTGATAATGATTGAAAATGTCAGTCAAATTTGGAATTGCTAAAATCTTCATGATAATGATTGCAAATGCCAGTCAAATTTAGAATTGCTAAGACATTCAATCTGTATCAAGGCTTTGTCGTAGATTCCTGCTGTGAAATCCATGTTCATATTTAAATTTTCCTTGCGTATTCAACAAAAAATATCTCCAGCTATGCGATTTATATTTCTACCCTAACTCTGTTGGAGATGAAGGAAAGCAGATAGCCAGTTCCTAATTGCAAACAATGTACAAATTTGATTTAGTTATAAAGTGTATAATTTGTGTCATTAATTATATGGTTTATTTATCAGTGACATTTTGAAAGTATTCAGTAACCTTAGTTATTTTGTGCTACACTGCGTCGGTGTTGAGCTGCGTCTTTTATTGCAGTGTTGATTTTAAGCGAGTCTATTTTATATTTATTTTTTTCATTGTTTTTCATTTAGTTTTTTAACTGGTTTTCTTATTTCTTAGTGCAATTGACGGAAATTGAGCTTTGTCAATTAATGTTTATTTAGCTAAAAATTGTACAGTGAAATTGACCTCTTTAGAGTGATTTGTTTGAATGGAAGGAAATATTCTGTTTTTCATTGCATTTGAATTGGGTTGTGTTGGTTGATTTATGTTTGAAGTTAAAAATTTTGTTTGCATTTTTTCCCCTTCTTTTTATCCGTGTTTTTTCCTTTTAATTTTTTTTTTTTTTTTTTTTTTTTTTTGCAATTTCATACGTTTTTGTTTTAACCTTTCCCTTTTTTAAGTGCAGTCAATTTGTTTCAGTATATAAAAATAATGCGTTGCAGAAAATCTAAGTCATCATACTCGCCAAGCAAAAGCAATCTGAGTAGTAATTGCACATCAAACTAAGGAAGCACTGGCATCAGCAAACGAGCAAACCAGACGAAAAATGGTTCAAATACTCGCTGAGGAAACAACAGAGCAACGTGCAGCCAGTCTTCACGATGCAAACTTTTGAACACAGCATTAGCATTTTGCTAAATCAGATCAGCTCTGTCCTCAACAAAAGAAACACAGTAGACTGCGTATGACTGAAAAATGTCAACGAGAAACAGCATCAAACATGCAAAACATAAACAAAGCAATAACATAATTACAATCACCTTGCATTCGTATACAACCCAGCTGAGGATTATAGTTTGAGCCTGGATATTCTCATCGGCACAATGACTGAAGTGTGTCCTGATTGCAAGACTCTGAAATTTAATGGAGAAGCAAAAGGGATGCGTTGTACCACTAGAAAAATTAAAGTGCCTTAACTTGAAGAATGACCAGAGACATATTAAAAACTTTGCTTGCCAGATATACTGTGGAATCAATGCACTTCCTATCTAACATCAGGAAATACAATTCACGTTTCCAAAAAACATCGTTTGGAGTAGAAATTGTAACAACTTGTGCCAACTTTCAAAATGAAAGGATAAATTTATCATAAAGCTTTCTCCTTGTTCTATTCACAGATAGTCAACATAAATTCCTTCAAATGTACTTTATGGGTGATGGCAAGGATGAATTGAATGGATTCTGTGGAATTTCTACTAACATAAAAAGGTCCATTGTTTCTGAACTGCAAAAGCTTCTTCACCGAAAAGAAGCAATTTAATGCGTTTAAGCCTCCATTATGGAGACAGCATAAATAATTTTAGGTTCATAATTTAAAGACAAAAACCAACTATAATAAATCTTGTATTCCCTTAACAACTGAAATATGTTTAGAAAAATTTTGTTTATGCATATTTATACAGATTTTTTTAGAAAAAGAATCATACTTTAAGTGCTAATGCAAAAAAATCGTACTTAAGTGCAAATGGTTAAAAATATTAGAAATGTTGGCTTCTTCTCATTCCTTCTTTTTAACCGTACTGAGCCACAGCAACACGTGGCAGGGTATAGCTAGTATGCAATAAATTTACGTTATAGTATCTAACTATGTTTGGAAACATCATTTTCAAAACGTGTATAAATTATTATTTAAATTGGAATATACATTCAAAATTGTATTTAAAAAATATTACTGCACACACCAATGAATTTGTTTTAATACAAATCTCACCTAAATTGGAATTATGCATTTAAAACTTTTTTTCAAAATATTATTACGCAATGAATTTTTTAATACAAATATTTGGTAAAAAATGAAGAAAAAAAGAATATTTTCAACATAATCTCCGTTTATGCAAAATGCTTCTATAATTATAGCTAAGACTTCTGTTTTTATCTTTAACTAGGATATTTGAAGTATTCACATTATTTTCAGTTATTATCAGTCGAAATAAAACTGGATTATGATCAATCGGAATAAGAAAATTTTTTTTCTGTTCAAATTTCTCTACTTTGATATATTTAAATATGAAAATATACCCGCCTCTAAATTATATACATCTAAAATCCTTGTTCGAACAGTCAAGAACACATTAAAAATATTTCTACAAAAATTTGTATAAATGTAATTAAAATATCTTTAAAAAGAAATTGTAATATTCCTGAGAATACAGTTTTAGAGAAAATGGAGTGAAAGATAAAAATTTCATTGGAAGCAAAAATTAATACAACAAATATGCCAGAATTTTCAAAAGTATCGTAATATTTACGGAATCTACGGTAATTTATGCGGGCACGGGGGGGAGTTCTAGAAGCTCTCAATCCCGTATCTGGCATAAAGTCTATATAAGTTGAACGACGAAGTAGAATTTTCTTGCTGGAAGAGTGTTGCATGGCTATTATCGTAATATGTTTTTAATGATTTTTTAAAAGCAGACAGAAAATGTTTTTAAAAATAAAAGTTAAAAAAATGTAAGAATATTTATGAGAAAATTTCAACTTCTGGTTTCGAAATATGAACTTCCGTTTCTTTAAAAATGTCGTCTCACATTAAAACGCTTATAGTTCCACATTTCTACGCTCTGTGGTTTCAAAAGAAAGGTAATTACATAAAAACCTCTAGGAAGTCAAATATTTTATTACATAGATAAAAAGTTTCCATTTCTCAAATATGAAACGTCCACGGATACCTTAGTAAGAATTCCTTAACCATATGTGTGTGTGTGTGTGTGTGCATTAGGTTGGACAGAAAAATATTTTCTTCAGAACCTTTGCGTAAAAGATCGTTTTTAGTATATAGATAAAGGGAAAAATAAAATAAAAAATAAATTAGAGTTTTATGTTAAGTACTGCCCCAAGGAGAAAGATTTTTAGGTATTTGAGCTTTTTTATGGTGAGAGAGAGAGAGAAATCAATGTGATTTTTGTTAAAGAATAACAGGCATTTAGTACTTTTTAACATTTATTACAATGATAAGAACTACTAAAGAGTCACAAGAAAAAACCATTAGATACAATTAACTGGTTCCATAGTATTAAAGTTTAAAAATAAAAACTACTGTCTAAATTACAAAGCACGATAAAGCGGAAGATGAAAAAAAGTTTGGATCGGACAGATTCTACGATCTGAAGAGAAAGAGATGGGGTTATAAAATATATATTGCAACGTAAATTCTACTTTTCACTACTTAGTATGCACCTATCCATATTAATCAATTTTTGGTTACTTATATTATAAATAAATAATTTTACCTTTTGTCTTAATCACCTGACCAAAATTAAGCACTACTCTACGAATTTGTCAATTTTTGAGAGGATAATTGATAGCTTTGTAATCGACCTTAATTAACAAATATCTACAGAATTATGGTCATTGGGGTCTCAGGGGTGTTAAATTTCTCTAGAGGTCTGAAAATATAAACGATTTTCAAACATGTATAATTATTTTAAATTTAAATTAAATGATTCGGATCTTTTACACACATTATTTATAACAGAATGGGGCTTCAAAAAAGTATAAAATGTTTAAAATATAATAATAATTTTAAAAATCATAAGCATACGAAAATTCTATAATAAATATTAAGTATTTTTTGCTTTGTGCACGCTATTTTCTAAAATAGTAGCCCCTCTGATGTATAAAACTTTATAGAATTATACACAATGCATCATACTCTTTAAACCCTACCTAATTTTAGTATTATTTATCTTTTGTGTTTCAAAATATTTGTAAAACATTGCAATTTTTTAAATATTTTTTAAAAATGTATTTTTTTATTTATTAAAATATGTAAGTTATTATTCTATTTATATAAAATTAGCTACAGTGTAATAAGAATACATTTGTGTCTTTATAAATCAACTTATAGCTAGTAATTAAAGCTACTCTTTTAGAAAATAACATGCGCGACGTAAAATTTAATGAATATTTTTTATAGAAAAGCTTCTTATTTTCATATGCTTATAATTTTTAAAAGTGTGATTATATTTTAAACATTTTATACTTTTCTGAAGCCCCATTCCTTTATAAATAATGTGTAAAAGATTCAAATTATTTAATTTAAATTTAAAAGAATTATATCTGTTTGAAAATTGTTTATATTTTCAGGCCTCTAGAGAAATTCAACACCCCCCTCAGACCCCTCATGAAATCCCGAAAAAACCTGAAAGATAGCTCTAAATATCAATTTGCAGCTGTTTTGTAGATTATTGAATGTCTTTTCTGGAGCGAAAAATGCTTTCCGCTTTTGGTTTAACATATCTAAGAAAAAATCATTGAAGTCACAAATTACACCTCTGATTTTGCGATATGAAAGTAGAGCGGTGCAAGCATTAGGTTGGCATTAAAAATTTTGTTGTTTTTTTTATTTAATTATAAAGAAGAAAAGTACTTATATTTTACGTTGTTTATTTCTTATTTTAATAAATATGTTTAAAAATATGTGATACTAGCTGTTATACCCGTTCTTTGAACGGGTGAATTGAAAAATTAAACAATACAGATTGAAGGATAAAGAAGTTTTTAATGAGTTAATTTTACGTGAATTTCAAATATTAAACAAAAAAAAGATTTTTGCATATCTCAGCTGAATAAAAGAAAAACCCTATTTGTTAATTTTTAACTCTGCAGATCTAATAGCTGATAAAAAGAATTTTTTTTTATCTGTAACTTTTTTAATCTGTATCGTAACTCTCTTGTGTGTCGATTTTTGAAAACATCTTCCTAAGCTGATTTCTCCTCAGCAAAAGTAACACATTGTAGCAAATATTGTGTAATGAACGCTTAAAATACTATAAATAATTTATATCTGGAAGTGTAATACGTTAATATTACTTTTTGTTGTTATGTTGTTTGTTTTTTGTTGTTTATCTATGTTAAAATTGTAATCAGCTTCACACTCCGCCTGTTCAAGCTTTCACAGTTCCTGACGCTTGGCGTAGACAAAACAAAATGCAAAGTTTTGCTTCACACATAAAAGATAGATATATGCTGTCACGGGCTTTCAGATGGCATATTTCTTTCCTACTTACTTGACAATTATCGTTATATTTTTTGGAAACTTCACACAATATCTTTATAAATTGTAGCCTATGTGTTATTCTGATCTATAAACTATATTATTGTAAAGTTACATTAAAATTCATTCAGTTGTTTTTGCGTTGAAAGAGTACCAAACATCCACACAAACTTTCACGTTTATAATATTAGTAAGAATAAGTAAATTTTAATTTTTTAAAAATTTTTTTTTTTGAAGAAACAGTTATATTCAGTGCTATTTATTTTTATGTTACAAAATGTCATGCACGCAAAATTAATAAATAATAAAACTGTAATTTTCTTCATTATTGGCATCTATTCTCTAACTCTGCATGCACAATCGCAGGAATCGAAATGTTTCAAACATGTCTTACTGTGTGGCTCGCTGAATCGTATTGGTAAATTGGTTTGGCACGCCACAACTAAACGGTTACCGACCCTTGGAACATCTTTTCCACATAAGTATATAGATTCCGATTGATAACAAAAAAATAAATTCTCCGTACAACCACTATCCTTCCAAATATACATTGACATGTTAGCTAAATAAAATGTTAAAAAAAATTACTTTTAGAACAAAATTTATTATTATTACTATTATACAAAACGTTATTAAAAATCTCACAAATGCACAAAAAAGAAAAAGAAATAATAATCAATAACCGTTATTGTTAAAGTACGTACACAAATAAGAAATGTATTTAAAAAAATAAGCATTTTCTTTTTCACCCAAAGGTCTAAATTCATATGACGTCAAAATCACGTGACAATGACAAACACGTGTTTCTAGCCAATCAATTCATAAATTCCTGTAACGTCATAATCTCAAAAGAAATGCAATCATGTGTTTCTAGTCCCGTGTTGTCTTATATAGGGTTACTGATGATATTTCTATTTTTTTTTTTTGGTGTGAAAAATCTTTTCTAAAAAGTCTCCCTATTATTTTGGTATTGATCTTAAGAAATCTCTTAGCTTTGAAGATAATCGGTCCATGTTCTTAATTGCTGCCAACCTTTTCTTTTAGTGGAATCCTTCTTTTAAAAAGTTCACATTTGTCAACAATTATAAATAAGAAAAATATACTTGATTCAAAAGTACATGTATAAAATAAGAATTATTGTTGTTGTTTTAATTTTAAGACCTTTTGATGTAATTTTCTTATAATATTTGAACATCTTTATTCAATTATGAAACTTGAAATGTTATCTAAGTTTTACAAATAGAACAATATGTTCAATTAGTTTAACCCTTTCAGGACGGGCGATTTTCTGTGAGCCGTTCGCTAGGGACGGGGTGAATGCGTAAGGACTACTCTCTTCAGGACGGGGAGTTTTTGTCGCTAAGCCTAACTTAAGAAAAAAACGCATAAATAATAAAATTATAGTCCTAACATCGTAATTTTTGGTACCCCTTTAGATTATTACACAAGTTGTCAGTTACATTAAAACTAGAATGTAATAACGTTTTTCCTTTAACTTGCATGAAGTTATATAAAAAAATATGACTTACACTTTGGGAAATAAATTTCGTATTCATTTTTTCTAAAATTTTCATTGACAAAACACATTAATACACTTTCAAATTAACAAAAAAAATTACGACAAAGATTATTTACAAAAAGAAATAACAAAATTAAAATGAAGATTGAGTGAGGAAAATCTCGAAGCATGGAGAAACGCAAAATCCTACATTGCATGATCTGCAAGCATAAAATGTTTGTTACTTTTTTTTATTTACACTTCGGCTTTTTTCACCCTTTTTGTTCATATTAAGGTTGGGAAAATGCCTTCAAAACAATCAAATAATAACCTGAAGTCAAGGTTTTTGAAATAAGGTAAGTACGCGAAATATATCCAAAAACAACAAAATCTTAAGCAGAACTCACGCTGAAAAACCGCACTCTGTAGTAAACAAAATAAGAAAAAAGTATTCGATGAGTTAATAAAAAACGCGAATGTTTCATCTCAAGAGGAAAGTTTATGAGCCGAGCTCTGTTTGTTGACCTTTCAATTACCCCCTCCCCTTTACTCTGCTGATGTGCAAAATATCAAATCCAGGCAGAATATTAACTAACTGAAGGTCAGATTACTCTAGCTACGTTCGATTCCAATATAATGGACATAGGGTGCCATCATGGGTCAATAAAAAACGTTCCAGCTGAAAATGCACATTTGCACAGCCCGTCCATGAGATGCGTCCGTGAAGAATGCATATTTGCACCACCTGTCACGAAGGGGTTAAAGACTGTTTTGAATTCAATAAAGAACACGTGTTTACCTTTATCACGTGATTGCCATGAATTTAGTCCATTAGGACTGTGCTCATTCCACAAGGATGCAGTTTCGACCTCCCGTGGAAATAATCATCATATCACCACTCAGGATAGTTATATCAACGTTGCATTATAAAGTTACACAAAGGGCCAGTGGCGACATTCCTCGTAATTTTGAACCACGGTCAGGTGACGACGTCGACTCCTGAGCTGGAACTAGGGATGGCAATTCTTTCCGAAAAAGATAGATTTTTAAATTGATTCGAATCGTAGCCTGATGAATCGATTTACAAAAAAATCGAGGTCTTAATGATTGATTTCTAAAAAATCGACTTTTTTTTCCAAGTCTGCATTTACAATGTAAATATGAATCCATTTTATGAAAACCAAGAAAGATACCATAATAAACGATCTCTTACTAATAAAATCAGGGAATTTTTTAGTTCAGGGAATTTGACAATTACAATTATTTTTATTACCATATCAAAGTATCAAGTATAAAAGAAAACATTTATTCTCTAAATGCATTTGTTATATTAAAAAGTTTAGAAAATGAATAATACAGCTTATAGTTCCCAATGCTTAATATCTATCTAAGCTTTTTAAAAACAACAGTCTGTCAAGACTACTGGGCAATCGAAAAAAGGCGCTCATAAGGAACAGATGATCCCACGATAATTATAACGATTTACTTACCCTCAATTACTTATTATTCCGAAACAAACACTACATAAAAATAAATATTTATTTCGCTAATCACAGTACATTATGATAGTCAGTCAATCAAGGCATAAACAAATTACGCAATATCAACAAATACAAAAAGTCAAAGATTACACAAACGTAACTTTTTTTTATTTATTTATTTTTTAAAGAGAGGCGTAGGAAATTAAGCATACATACATCTCGCGAGTTTTTATGTAATTAACCCTTTAACCGCCTACTTCGTAATATTACGGGTTTTAAAGATAGTACCTTCAACTAATTGCAAACAATATTTTAAGGTTTTTACCAAAACAGAAAAAAATCGAATGTCAATTTTCTAGGATGAAATATCGATTCACTGAATCGATTCAGTGCGACATATCGATTTAAAAATCAATTTTTATTTTGGCCCAAGAAATCAATTCTTCGATTAATCTATCTCAGACCGCCATCTCTTGCTGGAACCTCCTCTTCAAACGTCCACATTAGATTTAACACGCATCTGCTCCTCTTCACTGCGGTTCTCAACGCCGCGGGAGCCTAGTGGTCAAGGACACGAACTTGTGGCCGGCGTGTCATGAGTTCAAGCCAAGTGCCGCTAAAGACCCACCGTGTAGAGGGGATGAGCGCGTTAAATTTAAGGGGTCTCAAATGACTTCCCGTTAGTGTGATGTGGAAGTTAGGAGAGGTGGGAGTTGCCATATCAGGTGTTGATCTCGTTACTTGACCATGGCTCAAAATTACGAGGTCCGTCGCCAAAAGCCCTCGTGTAGCTGACGTTAATATTCCCTCACGGAGAGTCTTCAGGGGCACCAGGCTCTAAATCATGACATACCAACCACGAGTCCCTGACCTTGTGCACTAAGCTGCCGCGGCGACAGTAGTAAAATAATATTTGGAAAATGAATTTAACAACATCTCTGAATTAAAAAGCAGCTTCTGGCCTTCGAGTATCTGCGTTCCTCAAACTGTGGGGCACGCCTCCCTAAGGGGCCATGATAACCCTGCAAGGGGGGCGTGAGCATATTGTAAAGTCGAGAATAAAAGATTACTTTTAAAAATCCTTAATTTACTGAAAGTAAACAAACATTCTGACATAATAAAAAATGAAAAACACATTTACGCGAATATTATACACTTATAAGTGTATCAGTACTACTGCGAAACGTATTTGATCACTGATTTAAAAATACAAAGTTAAGAACAAGTTTAAAAGTACCCGCGACCCCCCATGGACTTGTCATGAATACGATTCTACACGAAATTCAGCATAATTTGAACGGTTTGTAATTAATCCTCTAACTGCTAATAAGGAATTTTGTAGGTTCTTTTCGTTCAATTGAAGATTCCAAAAGAAAATCCAGGCACAATGAATGCTCCGAGTCAAAATTTATTGTTGACTTATAGCCACACACACACAAATACATATTAAAGAAACTAGCTAGGTACGTTTAATTTCTAGTTGTTAACACCATTTTGTTTAAATCATCGCCAACTATCCCGCTCATTCTCCCATGTCCTATCGCTCCGCCATGTTGGTCACTTCCTCTGTCTCCTTCCACTCCAAGTCTCTCTCTCTCGATGGCCGCGCCACCTATAAAGAATTTTAAACTTCCGGGCGAATCTCACACTGCTGATTAAAAGTTACGGGATTTGCTTCCAAATGCCACCGTTTTCCACGTAGGATCGCATATGTGGTGTTGATTGATTGATTGAATATTAACGTCGCACTGTTCAGCTTACACGAGGGCTTTTGGCGACGGACCACGTAATTTTGAACCATGGTCAAGTGACGTGGACGACACCTGAGCTGGCACACCCCTCTCCTAACTACCACACCACACCAACGGGAGGACGCATATGTGGTGTATTTGGAGGAGGAGAAAAGGAATAAATACGTCCTCTGAAATAAGTAAATCCTTCGCAAAAAACCTGATAAGGTCGTTTCATTGCCTTTCAAAGCCTTCGGGATAGTTTCATGTGAACAACAGTGTATTGAAAATATCATATTTCGCGGAGAGACGCATAAAAATATGTCCTGGGCAATTGACGCACTGGCTGAGTGAGACGTTTATATACGCTGGAGGAACTTAAGAGGCTTAAGTCATATTGTAGCTTTGCGAAAAGGTTTATTATTATTATTGAATTCAATGCATTATTATTATATGGAAGGAGGGGGCGCGATGAAAATTACGATTGAATTTTAGGTCGCATATATTGAAAGTTTGAGAAGCACTAATTTACATTAACCGTAAGTAAGTCTAATTGGTTAACAGAAATAAAAAAAATTTACAATGGAGTTTTCATTTTGACAAAAAAAGAATATTTTCAGATGTTACGATCCAAGAAAATAAGTTAAGTATGAAATAATTCTAAACTACATTTAATATCATAACTAGCCAAAATTTATCCACGGCGAAAACTAGCCTAAGTTAACATGAGGAGAATAAAAATATATTTAAAGGAAAAGGATTTAAAAAAAACAAATAAATATAATAAAGGAAAATTGTATAGACGATACATATCACATTGATTTTTATTTCAAAGAACAAAAACCCAAAGTATTGAACGTTAACTGAGGTAACAAATCTGCATGAATTATATCCAAACACATAATTACAGAGAAAGAAAAAAAATTATGAACAATCAAATGTAAATAAAATGAAATAGTTATTACATTTCCCATTTCAAATAGAAGATTATAGGAGCAATTGTTTCTTTATAATGTCGCAGAGAGAATTTCATGTACTTCAGCGTTTACGAAAATAATAATGCCTAAGCTGAATTTTGCTACAATTATTTACTTCCAAAGCGCCATCTAGTTGTTGCAAAAAAATAAAAATAGCGGTAAATTTAAAAAAAAATTACTAAAAACTTAAAATAAACAGCGTTTTAGTTTTGTATCATATGACTTATGAAGAACACACCTTCGACAGTGCTACATAAATAATAATAAAAAAAAAAAAACAGGAGGAAATTTTAAAACTCAAAATGCTTCAATCATCAAATATAGAAAAAAAAAGAATTTTCGAACCTTACGGTAATCTCTCTGCCAGATTTCGTTCATACTCCGTCGTTTTTCCATAATTTTTAAATCTTTAAAGAATTCTACCCTTATATAAATTTCAACTAACGCGAAAAAGTAGTACAACGTGTATTGTTTGTACTACTGCGGCGGATGAATCAGACGGAATGCAGTTATAAACACTTTTATGATCCTTCGTCACACAAACTTTAACGACATTGAACAGTAAATTTCGAAAGCCACAAGCATTACAAACGAAACCTGAAACGGCTAAGCACCATCTTTCCTCAATATTGTTATAATAGTGTAAGTGTTAAAAACTCTGTACGTTTTATCCTATACAAGTTGTTATATGCTTTATTTAAAAATTGTTTAACACTAGAACGTCTAGTATTTCGATTACCTTTATACGTTCAACGGTGTCGTTTCGACATCTCGATATAAAATATATAAAATATAATTGTAATAACTAAATAACTGCAAGACTACTCTGCTGTAGGGTTTTGTTTTTACGACTTTTTAATGTTTTTTCATATACACTGCTCAAAACAACTAGGGGAGCACATGATTTTAACAAAAGTAAGCAAAGATGTATACCAATAAGTAACATAAAATGAATCATCCGTAATGTAAAGACTACCAGGAAACGGAAAAAGAAAACTTTATATGCAAATCAAAGTTCATGACGTCAAAAACGAGAAAAAGGAGATAAGGGCAGAAATCGGGATGTTGCAAAAACGTCTGTTTTATTGCCGTAACTGTGAAATTCGATTGCGCAGTATTTTTTTTTTTTTTTTTGAGGCAAGGTTACTTGAGAATGTCTGAACAACGTAATTTACCGGAATCCATGGCATGGCGTGTTATAGGCAGACTGGAATCCGGGCAAACACAACGTAGTGTCACGGACACTGTTGGAGTCGCCAGAAGTGTTGTTGCAAGGATGTGGAATCGATTCAAAGAAACAGGAAATGTTAGACGTCGACCAGGGGGCAGGTCGGCCACGTGCCACTACATCAAGTTATGACCGGTATATACAGTTAACAGCCCGTCGAAACAGAACAGAGAATGCTACGCAGCTGCAAAGACAGTTGCTCTTGGCAACAGGACGAAGGGTGTCGAGCCAAACAGCACGTAATCGGCTTCATGAGGGAGGGCTCTATGCACGTAGGCCAATGGTCTGCATTCCGTTGACCCCACACCACCGTGCGGCCCGAAGAAGATGGGCTGCTGAACATCGAGATTGGGAGCAACATGATTGGAGCCAAGTGCCGTTTACAGACGAGTCACAATTCAGTCTAGAGAGTGACATCCGACGTGTTCTTGTATGGAGGGACAGGGGCACTCGAAATAACCCCGCATTCGTTCGTGAAAGATCACAATACAGAAGAGCTGGTTGGATGGTATGGGGTGGAATCAGCATAGGCGGACGTACGGACCTGCATATCATTCGGAATGGCACTTTGACGGGCCGAAGGTATGCAGACGAGATACTTCGACCTTATGTCATCCCTTACGCTGTAGCCATTGGAGATTCCTTTGTTTTCCAGGATGATAATGCCCGACCGCATAGAGCTCGTCTGGTGGAGAACATGCTTGAGGCTGAAACAATACAGCGTATGGAATGGCCAGTGTGCTCTCCTGACCTGAATCCAATCGAGCATGTTTGGGACATGCTCGGACGACGCATTGCTGCGCGACCAAGGCCGCCTGCTACTGTTCGAGACTTGGAGATTGCACTTCTTGAGGAGTGGAACAGTATTCCCCAAAGTCTGATCGATAACCTCATCGCATCCATGGCAAACAGGTGGGCAGCAGTCTTAACTGTTCGAGGAGACCACACGCCCTATTAAAACTCATGCATCATGTCTAAACAGTACCTTTTTTTATCGTTTACATGTAACCAAATTGTTACCCTAAATCATCTTTTCATGTTTTTTCCATATTTTCAAAGAATTAAAGCTTAATTCCAAATTTTTTTACACCTTTTTTCTGTATTGGGCATTGATACGCGTGTACTATGCATTGTATGCCAATACGTGGCTGTCTCACACGGTTTTCTTCACTTTTTTGCTTGCTCCCCTAATTGTTTTGAGCAGTGTATTATGTAAGATATTATGACTCCTTATACGATAAAAAACTGGAGTTGACATTATGTTTTGCGAAGCTTGTTGGACCACATGTGAGAATCCCCCTGGATTTCACCTTGGACATCAAGATTGATTTGAGACAAAGAACGACCAGACAACATTTTTATAACAACAAATTATATTTATTCACTTGAATCAATTATCAGCCTTCTAATTACAAAGATTGATCAATATGTCTACGTCAAAGTGATTGGCCCTTACTATTAAATTAAATCACGAAATATAATATTAACCAACTATTAAACTTGATATCGAACGGGATTACCGGAATAAGAGGATCGAGAGATACACGCAATTTGAATTACCACTAACTTTATTATATATTTACTCTTATGAGCCGATAATCTAGATTTAAATCTCACCTTCCTTTTACTATCTCACTTTCCAGGCGTATCAAACTTTCCAATTGTAGATCACTGCCTAATGATCCGCGAGACGCTAATCGCACAATCAACCTGAATCTTCTTAGAACACTGTCAACCTATCTCTTGGCGTAATAGCCTACTGTTAACTTACAACACTCTCCTTAAATACTTTAACTAATTTGCATATCCCGGTTTCTTCTTTTAAAGCTGGTTGGAAATATACGCGAATTTACAATCCCCAAAGACGCCTAAGAGTATTAGGGATAAAGTGCCGTGTAGATTCGTCACACACATTTGCAAAACATTTCGAGTCGCAAATCTGCAAGGAACATTACTATTATGCGGTGTCCATTCTGTGCCATCCATAGCGACGTATATATAACTATTTACTGGAATATTATCAATTTCATCTGTGCTTTCTTCAGATTCTTCGCAGTTTCTTTCACTCAGTCTTATGTTTTCATTCAAGACAGTTCAACACCATCAGATTCATTCTCAGAAAGCTATCGCAACAAATTATGCAATTTCATCAAAGGCTTAGATTTTTTCTACGAATCGTCGTTTCGAGTTACCTGCTCAGCACTAAGTTCTAAAATCGAATGACCTTCTTATATGAGCAGATAAGCAAATTCTATGTAATGAAACACTTAGACACAATGATTTTAGTATAACTGACTCATTTACGCTGTGAACCGAATAACACTGCATTCAAAGTTAAATAAATGGGCAATATTACTTCCGCAAGTTTGTTATACTCTAATGGTATATACTTAGTGAGCTATCTTTTTGCTGAACGACAGCTATTAATAATGATAAATTGCATTGATGTCGAAAAGACATCAGCAGACGTTCTAGGTATACTTAGTTATAAAACCTCTCCTAATTAATCTAGAACAACACAAGTTTTAATGTGTAATCATCATGAAAAATGATTAAAAGTCACAAAAACAAATCAAGATCTCTGCAAAGATGCAGAAAAGAGAACTTATTACATGTGACCAGGATAGTGGAGTAGTCATCGCATCAAGCTCGTAGCCGAACTTATGAAAAGAGAGTGATTCTCATGAAACCTGAAGGAACTAAATTTGATTTAATTTGATTTTACTTTGCACTCTGAAGCAACATGAGGGCTTCTGACGACAAATCTCGAAATTTTAATCAAGTGAGGAGGACAACACATGAACTAGCACACCCTTCTCCAAATTCCCATCACATAGCAACGCGAGGACTATGAAAGACAAGAAAAATACCATAATAAATGATCTCTTATCAGTAAAGCCAGGGGGTATTTGTTCAAGGAATTTGACAGTTATAATTATTTTTATTATCATATCAAAGCATCAAGTATAAAAGAGATTTATTTTCTAAATTTATTTCTTACATTAAAAAGTTTAGAAAATAGATTATATAGCAATGCTTAATATCTAAACTTTTTAAAAACAAAAGAATGTCAAGTTTACTGGGATCCAAGCCGTTCCGCTCATCACTTGTGATGTTGCCGGCAATCGAAAATAAAAGCGCTCACAAGGAGGAGCATGATCCCACGTTAGTCATATACATCATGGCTGAGTATATGAATGAACGTGATGATAAATAGAGTTCTTGACAGTGAAGTATGGATCATACTTCAGGTGAACAATTACTAGCGATATATAGTGTTTAAATTTTTCGTTTTTTATGGTTTTTACCAAAACAGAAAAAATAGAATGTCGATTTTCAAGGGTGAAATATCGATTCAGTGCTACATGTCGATATTCTTTGACCCGAAAAGTCGATTTTTCGATTAATTGATTTCAGATTGCCATCCCTACATCAGCCCCTAAACACGGAGGATCTTCAGGGCCGAAAGTCCATACGTAAATGTAACGCGGATAGAGTGCCCGCTCAGTTGTACTTGTAACTTGACCCTGGGTCAAATTTAAGTGCTGTGATTAGCAGACGGGGGAGAACTGGAATTAGGTAATTTGTTTACTGTTGCACTTCAGTAATTTTCAAACTGTGTTCCACGGAACCCTGGGGCTCCACGATGCATACTCAGAGATTCCACGAGTCACAGTAAAAAAATCGATAAGGAACTTATAAATGTGTATGCAAAATAGATTCACGTTCTGTATGAAGTTTATATGCCCGCAAGAATTTAAAGCTCATCTCTATCGTTAAGAAACTGCAAATTTTACTTGTACATATAATAACTTTATTTTGCAATACTTATAAAACTTTATTACAATATAATAACAGAATATTAAAACGTTATATATATATATATATATATATATATATATATATATATATATATATATATACCTACTAGATAGTGAATATTTTATTGTTTGCTATCCCGCATTCCACGCAATAATTTTACACTCGTTTTTACAAAGTCTTGCAAAACTAAATGTTTTTCTATTGGAAAATGCACCTTTTTGAATGCTTGGGAAACAACACCTACAGTAAAAGGGAGGGAACCTCTTATCAACATATTCAATCTTAAAAATCTAAATTGAACCAAGACCAGCTCCTAAATTTTATATTACAAATTCGTGCAAAATACACAACATTTCTCACACAACTGTATTTGAATGCCATTCATAACAATGTGTATAAGTAAAAAATATTTCTCAATATGACTGGCTACAAAAACAAAGTATAAAAACAAATGAAACTCAGAATATGTAACGTGATTGCAGTTGTAACGCGTCTATCTGCGATTCTTCCATAAACCCTTTTTGGTAAAATTAATCTTTTTTTCACTGTGATTTCAATTTTAAAACTCTCTCAGTGAAAAAGACGAGATTTATGCAAATTAGAACTCTTAATTCAGTGTTTGCAGTAGAATTAGACGATGATGGTTAAAAGTAGATATTGAAGCATGAATAAGTTAACGATCGGAGGTCGTATTGTTAGTCAAGTTATCTAAAGATATTCCAAGTATTGGAGTCAAGGGCGCTCCCGTATAAAGAAAAGTATGTTTATTTCTATAACATTTTATTTAATTCAACGGGATTGCTCCTCGGGTTTAATGTTGTAAGTCAACGTTTCTCAAACTGTGGAGCGTGACCCCCTAGGGGGCGTGATAACTTAACGAGGGGTGTGTGAGCAAATTGAAAAATCGAAAACAGACGACTATTTAACAAAATTATTAATTTTCTGAAAGTAAACACATAAAATACATTCTGACATGATAAAAAATGAAATTAACATTTACATTGATATAATACACTTATAAATGTATCAGTACTGTACAATGCATTTTATAATTAATTTAGCAATACTAAATTAAGAACGATTAATAATTATCAGTGACCCTATGGGCTTGTCATAAATAAAATTATACACAAAAACTAACACTTTTCTCTATAATTTGTACGGTTTATAAATAATCCCTTAATTGCCGATTACAAGTTACGCGATTCGCTCCCCCGATGCATCCGTTTTCCCCGTAAGTGCACGTATGTGATGCATTAATGAGGGAGTGGCTAGAAAAGGAATAAATAAAGAAATCTTCTGTTATAAGTAAACATTTCGCAAACACTGTCAAGGTACTTCTATTGCATTTCAATACCTTCGGAATAATTTTATGGATAGCAGTGCACAGAAAAGATCATACTTTAGAAAGACGTATATATACGCCCAGGGCATTTAACGCAAGGGTTGGGTGAGACGTATATATACACCGGTGGCACCTTAGAGGTTAAAGTCGTATTGTAGCTTTAGCGTAAAAATATAGTATTATTGAATTCACTGTATTGTTGTTTGTATGGACGGGCAGGGGGGGCGATGAAAATTATGATTGAATATTGGGTCACCAATATTTAAAGTTTGAGAAGCACTGTTGTAAGTGTATTCTTCCCCCTTACGTTGTCTAGTGTTAATAAGTTAAACAGAAAATAAAAGTGTGTTTGAATTACTATGGTTCATATGTACTCGAACCATCTGGAGGTTACACGGTTAATCTAAATAGACCTTGACTTCGACAGTTTGTGCAAAAATATGCAAACACATATACCAAAAGCAATTGATCCATTTCTAAGTGTGTGCACAATAGGGTTCCACGAAAATACTTTCTAGTTCTAGGGGTCCCACGAAAACTCCTTCTTGCTCTAGGGGTTCCGTGAGTTGAAAATGTTTGAAGACCACTGTCGTACTTCAAAGCAACACGGTGGTTGAGGTTGCCTAGAGGTCGTGGTCACGAACTCAAGGTTGGTGTATCATGTGAGTTCAAACTCAAGTGCCAGTGGAGACCCGCTATGTAGAGAGTCTGATGCTCGTTAAATTCGTCATGGCTGAAAGTCCTCCTATAGGCACGGCGTGGTAATTTGGAGAGGTGGGTGTCGTCCTTGTCACTTGGCCGTGGTTCAAACCTCGGGGCCAATAATCTCGTGTTGCTTTTTTGTGCGACGTAAATACACTCACTCGGTCAAAGATAGGGCTATTAGAAACGGATCTCTGAATCTTGAACCACGGTTGACAAAAGCACCACAGTTAACTTCGCGACCATGACTTCCTGGCTACCGCAGTATTCAAAATCTAAGAGCATGTTCTAGGTCAAGTTGGTGCGTGAAAATTCGTAAAGAATAATTATATTACATTTTTCTCCTCCAGTTAGCATTGTAACTTTCCTGTTTTTCTTATAGAAGCTACAAATTCAGCTTCAGAGAATCTTAAACCATCGTTTCTATTATATCTTCAGAATAAATAAAAGCTTATTAACCCCTTATACCGACGGTACTTATAAGTAACACTCACTTTAAAATTACATAGAATAACCAATGTTACGAATATCCTGACGATACTTAGCAGTAATATTCTTTGAAATCCACTCTTCCAAGATATATAGAAGCATGGGTTCTATGATAGTATTTTAGAGGATAAAGCGAATAGTTTTATAGCAGAAATTGTGTTTTCAGCGGATTATGAAGATCATCATTTTTGTCCCGAAAAAATGGTTAATGTCAAAATTTAAGAGTCTTATTTTTTGTGTGTTAATAAAGACCTTAAAAAACGATTAGACTGTTTATTTTAAGTGGACAGTGTATATCATTAATTTTGCAGTGGAATATCTTAAATTAATTAATTAGCTGTAACGGATTAAATTTTAAAAAATTGAGTATTTTGTTTATGTTTTAAATTTCAATGTGTAGTTATTCAAAAAAAATATTGCATGAAAAAACCTTCAGTAAATCATAATGCGGTAGATAAAGGGTTAAAAGAATTTCAAAAGTTATCATTCCTCAAACATCCCGCCTAAATTATTTCCAGTACACAGAATAAATAAGCGTTTCAAAAGTATTTTTTCTCTCCAAACAAAAATGGATGAAAGATATCAATTAACAGATAATTTTAACAATTATACAACTACATAACTATACAGTACTAGTGTAATACTTGAACTACATCAAGTATTACAATAGTACTATATTCGTTTTCCTCTGAAAAGAGTCATTATCTGTAATGTATGAGTCCCACCGCTAAAAAGATAAAAAGAAAGAGAGAATTAAAGAATGTTTTCTTTTCCGAAACAGCTTTTTTTCTGTCGTAAATCCAATAAGACACACCCTGTGTTTTATGCCAATCTGATAATTAGTTTCCGACGTAAGCCTCTTCAAACAAACGACCGGTTCGCTTATTTTATAGAGGTTTTATACATTATATAGGTACAATAAATCTTCAGTCAAAACGTAGCAAGCACACTTTTTTCTTGGATATCTTAAAATTAATTAAGGTATCTGCCTAGGTTCGGAGACAAGTTTTCAAAAATGTCACGCTATTAATAGGTTTAAGGTATCCGACTACGTTCGGAACCATGATTTTAAAAAAGCGCATAAATGGATAATTTTCATTATATTTAGTGTCACTCAGATTAGAGTACATGCATAAAATTGTTTTAGGACATTTTGACAAAAAATTTTTATTTAAATACAATATTTTGGCAAAAAATTAACTTAGAATAATCTTTTTTCCAAATGTTCTTCTTTTGTGAAAAATGGTTCTATTATAATAATATTTTGCTTGTATATAGCTCAGGCCTCTCTGCATAGGCTCAACTAGAATTTTTGAAAAATTCATGTTATTTTTACAGTTACCACCAATTGAAATAATTATTCGCGTTTTTTTCTTAAAATTGCTCCCATCTGTTGTCGTAAAATATGAATAAACCCACTTCTAAGTTATATATTTCAAAAATTCTAGTTGAGCCTCTGTAGAGAGGTCTGAGCTATATACAGGCAAAATATTATTCTAATAGAAGCATTTTTCACAAAAGAACATTTGGAAAAAAGATTATTCTAAGTTAATTTTTTGCCAAAATATTGTATTTAAATAAAAAAAAAATGTCAAAATGTCCTTAAAACAATTTTATGCATATATTCTAACCTAAGTGACGCTAAATATCATGAAAAGTATCCATTTATGCGCTTTTGAAAATCATGGTTCCGAAAGTAGTCGGATACCTTAAGTTATTTTGTTGGTACTCAAGGCTTAAATTGATGAAAAAGAAAAATCAGAAAATTATGTATGGCAGTTTAAATTTATTAACATAAGATATTTGTGGTAAAATTTGACGAAAATTATACTGAATTTCAAAACAAAGCCATGTATTTTTATTACTTTTTTGCACAACATATTTAGCACAGCTATAAAGGCAATGAACTAAAATCTACAATATATTTACAATTATATAAAAGCTATGGCTCATTGCACAGTTTCTTACAGAAAATTTTATAAAATGCATGGTGTTCGTAACAATAAAGCTTTAAAAATAAATATCTATTGATGTTAGAGATAAATCCTTATTTCATTACCTTTATCATATTTTAAAGAATATGGATACAAGATATGGAAGCAATACAATCATAAGTTTTTGAGACATCAGGTTTTAAACAGCATAACTTTGACAAAAAAAAAATACAATCTTTATAAAAGTTTTGATTCTTATTTTAACAAAATAATACTTCACAGTATGTGTTTAAAATTATCCACTTTTATATAGCGTATACCTTCTTTCTTTATTTTATTTAATTTTTACTTTTTGGCTGCTCGATTTTTTTCCTACATAAAATGGCAAGGGTATAATTTATTTTTTTTTTTTTTGAATTTCAACGAAACATAGATTTAGAAACGAAGGCGGATACTGCGTATAAGGATTGTAGTTTTAACAATTTTGCTTCCCCAAACAGATATTTACTGGTTCACTGTTTTTGTCTATTTAATGAAAAATTTCTAATTTAAAATGTTATTTTCAATGTAGGTTATTTTTAGTAAGCATTGTTTTGGGGCAATTGAGCTTCGAATCATTCTACTATTGGTCATCAAGCTCTTGCCATGAACCGAATTCAGTAAAAGTTTAATGGCCACTGTAGCTTAGTGGTCACTGTCATAGACTCCAGGCCGAAGTGTCATGATGCTTATAATTTAAATATATGTAACATAATAATGTTTTAGAAAAACTTCATGTTTATCAAAATCGTTGCTATCTATGTTTTTAAAATTGAAATTTCCTTGAAAAAAAGAGCATTAAAATTTTTCCGGAAATATTTTTGAATTTAATTAGCATATACAGTGGGGGCCACAAAAGTGTTCGTACACTTGCAGTTTTTTTAAAAATTTAATGTTGTCTACTAATAAAAATTAATATATCGGAAATTGTAACTTTATGATATCCACAAATTCTTATGAAATGATATTGTCAATTTTTCAAAAATAGTATAACTATTATTTTTAAAAATTAACAATCAAAAAGCTACAAAAAAATTACGCCACAAAAGTCTTCGTACACTTAACAAAAATCTCAACATAGCTTTAAATATTTTATTATTTTCTTATTTTAAATAGGATATTTTTAGTGTCCAAAACAACTTTTAAATGTTTTAGTAGAGATTTAATCAGTTTTTTGTAATTTCTGCATCCGATTTTTCACAATGCTTTTGTGATTATTGTTTTTACTACACATTATGCGTTTAATGGCAGGTTTTTTTTTTAAATCAAATTCTCACAAAATATGTTCTACAGGGCTAAATAAAGTGATTGAGGAGATGTTTTCATAATTTGGGGACAATTATAGAGACATAGCGGTGTACAATGAGAGCAGTGTGCTTGACGTCATTATCCTGTTAAAAAATGAAGTCTTCTCCAATATCCAAATTTTGGGCGTATAATTTTAAAATTTCTCTTAAAATTATTTAAATAGAGCTAATGATTCACAATATTATCAAAAAAATACTAAATTACCTTATCCTGAAACCGATTTACACCCCCCCACGCAAGAACACCTCCACCTTCATGCTGAAGCATGGGGGAGGAGGTTTTTGTTCCACATAAGTTGATGAGATTAAACTCCTCATTTTTTTTCATTTACAAACTATTATACGCTCATCGGAATCAAAAATGTTGAATTTTCTCTCATCCTAATCAATTTGCTATCAATGTTGAATTTTCTGATACTTAATCCAAAGAATTTAGTTGGATCAGTGAACCATGGAGGTGGAAGTGTTCTTACGTGGGGGTGTAAATCGGCTTCAAGATTAAGTAATTTGTTATTTTTTGATGGTATTATAACGCATGAGCTGTATTTAAATATTTTAAAGAGAAATTTTAAATTATCCGTCCAAAAGTTGGATATTGGAGACAACTTCATTTTAAAACAGGACAATGACGCTATGCGCACTACATCCAATGTATGCCTTTATTTCCCATTATGTGTTTATATGTCATGTTTTCTTTTTTTAAAAATAAAATTCTCATCAAATATGTTCTACTGGGCTAAATAAAGTGATTGAGATGCGTTTTCAGATTTTGGGGACATTTATAGAGGCATCTGCGGCATACATTGAAAGCAGTGCGTTTAGCGTCATTATCCTCTTTTAAAATGAAGGTGTCTCCAATATCCAACTTTTGGACGGATAATTTAAAATTTCTCTTTAAAATATTTAAATACAGCTCATGCTTCATACCATCAAAAAATAACAAATTACCTCCACGTAGGAACACTTCCACCTTCATGGTTCATTGATCCAACTAGATTCTTGGGATTAAGTTTCACAAAATTCAAAATTACAGCAAATTGATTGGGTTGAAAGAAAATTTAACATTTTTGGTTGTGATGGGTGCATAATAGTTTGTAAAGGATAAAATGAGGAATTTGATATCATGAATTTATGTGGAACAAGAACTCCTCCATTTCCATGCTGAAGGTGGTGTTGTTGCGTGGAGATGTAAATCGGCTTCAGGATTAGGTAATTGAGTATTTTTTGATGGTATTGAGAATAATAAGCTCTGTTTAAATATTTTAAAAGGAGATTTTAAATTATCCGCTCAAAATTTCGATATTGGAGACGACTTCATTTTTTGACAGGATAATAACGCCAAGCGCACTCACTGCTCTCAATGTACGCCGCTGGTGCCTCTATAACTATCCCCAAAATCTGAAAACACCTATCAATCACTTTATTTAGCCCAGTAGAACATATTTGGGGAGAATTTGATTTTAAAAAAAGAAAGCATGACACATAAAGACATAATGTGAAGTAAAAACAATCACAGAAGCATTTAGGAAAATCAATGCAGAAATTACAAAAAACTGATTAAATCTTTACCAAGACGTTTAAAAGTTGTTGTGGACAGTAAAAGATATCTTATTAAGTTCTAAATTAAGAAAGAAATACAATATGTAAAGCTATGTTGAGATTTTTGTAAAGTGTACGAAGACTTTTGTGACGTAATTTTTAAGTAGCTTTTTGATTATTAATTTTTAAAAATAATAGTTATAAAATTTTTCAAAAATTAATTACGTCATTTTATTAAGAACAAGTTGCGGATATCATAAAAAATTACAATTCCGAAATGTTAATTTCTATTAGTAGAAAACATTAAATCTTATTGGAAATTGCAAGTGTGCGAACACTTTTGTGTGATCCACTGCATAATTAAATTTAGTACTTTACTGCACTCTGTGGAAGGTTATTTGAAATAACGATCTCTATGATTTTAGAAAGCGTTTAGTAAAAATATTCCACATAAGTTTATTAAATTTAATGATGGAATTTATTTGTACATAATTTTTTTATAGTTAAGATATCTATATTTTGTCTAAATATTAAATCTTTCAACGGAAAATACTTATTTTTCACAAGTAAAAATGCTCACGACTATACATAAACACTTTCAGTGCATATTTTACATAAAAATAAACTTTTTCACGATGAAGATCGATAAGCTTCTTATACTTCTTTTTAAAGTAAAAAAGAGAGAGAGAGAGATAATTTTTTTCATCCCAGAAATCCAGGATAAATAAAATTCAAAAAATAAAATACTTATTTTGAGCTTTAAGTGCTACATAAATGTAGTTTTATATAATATCTATTATAAGTTTTTCAAATATATATTTATTTATACCAGAAGACAAATTTAAGGTGAAGTTTCTAAAAATACTTAAATATTTTTCATGTTAAAATAAACATCAGAAAAATTAAATTTTCTTTGAGAAATTTTGTTTACTTTTTTTCTATAAACGGAATAAAAATATAATGATAAAATAATGTGTTCCACCCAATGCATTCGAATGGTTAGAAAATTTTGTAAATATGTGTGTTGAAATTAAGAGATAAAAATTCAAAAGATATTTCAAGCAAAAGAAATGAATCTGAAAAACATGAAATACACACTTCTCATGTACCAATAATGCAGAGGTGCAGAAATATTACTATGAAGTATTTAAAAGTATTTTAGAAAATTTTAGAGCGAAAAAGCAAGTTTGAGAATAGTTGTTTACATACTAAACGATAATTCTTTTAAATACATATTTCACATGTTTTTAAAAAAAATTATGAAATACACATACATTTTAAAAATAAGACTTAAAAGTTCTTTATAATGTTATTTGCTATTACTTATTTGTTAATTGTTAGGAGTTTTGTTTACATTTCAAACGATAATTCTTCTAAATATTCCATATATTTTTTTAAAAAAATTATGAAATAAATAATCTTTTAAAAATTGGACTTAAAAAGTTCTTTTTAACGTTATTTACTTATTTATACGATGATTATTAGAAATTTCGCTTACATTCTCAACGATAATTTTTTAAAATATTTCGTGCGCTTAAAAAAAAATGTGATAAACATTTTAAGAATCATTTCAAAATTTTTTTGTGATCTTATTTGCTTATCTATACAATAATTATTAAGTACTGTCATTTGATAATCGTAAAATATTCATTTACTCGAATTTCTGTATTAAAATATGTATTCAAGATAAAAACATTTTTTAGAATTATTTTAAATCATTTTTAAAGTTCATAAATTAATCGAAAAATCTGTTTGCACAGCTAAAGCTGGTTCTAGAAATTAAATACTGAATCTTGCATTCTTTATGATATTTTAGAATGCAAAATAATTTTGCGTACTCCTTACGCTTCAAATAATGGGAACCTTATAATATTTTTTATTTATTTTAGACTTATATAAACACTTAACTTTCTATATGTATACATTTATTATATTCACATAATTTCAACAACATTAAAAAAATTTAAAAAAATATTTAAATAATTCCTTAAAATAGTTTTAAATTATAATTTATAATTAAAATAAAGACAACTGTTCGTTTTTAAATTATATAAATTTTTCCAAGTTTATTTACATGTGTCATGTAAAAAGGCTTAATATGGAATATAGCACTTGCTGCACGAAATAGAATTTGATAAAATGTGCTCACCTTGTGAATAGTTTCTTCAACTTCCGGTTCATAATACTCATTCAAGGAGCGGCAAGATGCTCGCAATGCATCTCTGGTTCCGGTCAAAGTCATTAATGTGCGATCATCTGTCAGTCCGTAGTCGGCCATATTGAAAAGTGAGTATCAGCTGATTGTCGTATTTGTAAACACTTATGAAAATTCGAAACTTTTAAAAAATTATCTCTCTTCCAACACAACGACAAATTCACGAGTTTGAATGTGTGTAGCCCAAACAATTCAAAAGTAAGAAAAAAATAGCATAGCTTCTATTTCATTGCGATTCTAAAAGTTAATAATAAGCTTAAAATTGGCGAGGTTTCTACAATTCGAATTTCTTTACAAAAATTATTATTTCATAATGTATTCTGCTTTTGAAATGATAAACTTTTTCAGTTTAAAAGTTTGAATTAGTCAAATTTTTAATATTTTAATGAAACAAATTTTACTTTAAATTCAAGGAAATGTTTTTAAATGGAAGATTCTGGATTTAATATTTTGTTCCACGCAGATTAAGAAGGCAGTCGAAAAGCTTAGAACGATGTAGAAGATATATTAAAAAACAGGCACAAGCGTAAGTTTATAAGTACTGGAATATATTACCTATATTAAATATTCCAGCTTTTGATATGTAATATTTTAATATGAAGAGGTCAAAAGAGCTTATTCTTAACTAGTTTCGAATATTTCCATTATAATTCGAAAATTCAAGGAATAATTCAATTTAGAATTATATCAGTATATATTCATTACTATTCTATTTTAAAGTGATAAAGCTATATAAATTATCTTTTTTATATTATTAAACTTTTTTTAAATAAAATCAATTTTGCCAACGATATTTTCTCTTCAGAGGAAATCAAATAAATTCGAATCTGAAAGAAAACGATTCAGAAAATAAAAAAATAAACTAATTTCAAGTATATAATTAGTTATAAACGCAGTATTTGGAGAAAATTCCACTTATAGGATTCGTAATTTTCTTTACACGTTAAAATCAATAATATATTATTTAAATATTTTCACCACAGAAAAAAAAAAAACTTCAACTCCTTCAGCACAGCTAACGATCAAGAAAAGAATTTTCCTACCATTTTGAAATCTGTTTATCCAAAACAATCAAAGCCAAAACATTAAGTATTGCAGACCGAACTAAATCAAAACAAGTCAAATGAACATATCGCAAAGAAGAATTTCTAAAAATCACTTCGATTGAGAAATTTAAGCACTAAAATAACTTCTAATCACATTTAGCACTTCTGTGCGCTTAGGTGCTAACAACCCGCACATCTACAGAGTAAACACAACACACAGAAATTGTAAACACAGGGTCTTTGGGTAGCAGTAATTCATAAAAGACTGCATAGATACTACTTTACTACGCCTCTGTACTAACCTCTGTTCCTGGGATTAATGCGCATGCGCATGTTTTGAAAGAGCATATGGCGATCAATACCAGGAGAAAATGCTTCTGTAAGTTAATTTGAAGCAATAGCAAACAATTGAATAAATGTGTAAACGGGAAAGAAAGTGTGTGGGCGTGTTATTGAATTGAAAATCCTATTTCACTTTACATCAATTATTTTTTTAAGTTCGTCTGTGATTGACATATGTTGAAAGCATCTGTCGGGTTTGAGAGATCCCAAAGATTTCAGTTAGGAGTGTCTGGTGCCATTTGAAGAATAGAAATTTTTGTCTGTTGAACAGAGTTTTGAAGAATTGGGAAGAAACTTTTTTTTAACTATAACTCTTAACACAAAAGAATTTTGTTTATTTGTCATTTTACTTTTTTTTATTGAGAATAATACTTTTTTTATTCGAATTTACGGAATCCGGTAATGCATTTAATTTTACTTTAGCATACTGCTCAATGCCGAAAAAAGAAAAAAAAACCTTTGGTATCAAATACCACAAAAAACTTCACTCAGTTAATATTATCTTACTGAACTTAACTTTACAAAAAATGTATAACTTGTCTTTTTCTCTTAAGATATATATTTTATTTTTAATGGCAGATTATATAAGTAGTTACAGTAGAGACTACATAGCATAGTTGAAATGATTTTGGAGTTTTGTTTTACAAGTTTATTCGAATTTTTCACAATTATCTTGCTCACTTTAATTTAGAATTTTCAAATCTACAACATTCTTAGTTTGTCTAAAATTATATATGAGTTTTGATTTAATTTTACTAGTTTCAATGGATATGAGGAAGGTAGAAAATGGCTCTGTCAATTTATACAATGACATATTTTACGAAAATTATTATTTTAAACATATTTAAGTAAAGTTTACCAAACGTTACTGTATTTAATTTTATTCAAGTTGGATTAACTCTGTTTTCGTAGGCAACTAATAGAATATATACAGGATGATTCGTTACTAGACTGAAAACATGTAGAAAGTACAGACTACATAGAATCACACAAAAATGCAGGGCCGCAAACACCATAGTTGTGAGCTATGGTGCAAAGAAGCAGAGAAATAGAACATAAACACATTAATGGGAGAGAAAACTCTTTATTCAAAGGTTGCACTACAACATTTGATTAAAATTAGGACTAGAAATCGTCTGGCAGGCCTAACAGTGACGCTGCATGAAATTCCTTACATTCTGGAAGATTCCTGGCAAGTCACGTATCCTCTCGGCAGCTACAGATATTCGAGCGCTTTCTTCAACTGAAGGAACGGGCATCTCGCATACCAAACTCTTTATGTGGTCCCAGAGAAAGAAGTCCATGCACTTTATAATAACTCATTGTAGTACAACCTTTCAATAAAAAGATTTCTGTCCCATTGATATGGAGCTGTTGCTGTTCTTTTTCTTAGTACCATAGCTTGTAACTACGATATTTGTGACCATGCATTCCTATGTGATTCCGAATCGTCTCTGTAGCCCCTACACCAGGGGTAGCGAACCTTTGTATATCATCGTTCAATTTCTTCTAAAGAAGTGTTTAATGAGGTACAGACGGAACGTCAAATAATTTTTGACTTCTAATTATTAGGAAGATAATAAAACTAAGTACTAACAACCCAAAACTCTATTTACCACGAAAAAAAAACTTTTGCACTGTATAGTTATAAATGTTTCAGTTATATGTGTAATGTACGTAAAGTAACATTAGTGTGACTTCTGTTGTTGCAGATTGGATGACAAATAACTTATATTAGGATTGAAAGATGTTACTTTTTGAAGAATACGTGCTGCATTGGAGTCATCTGCCAAACGGTTTCTAAGCAGTTAATTATTTTTGATGTGGTTCACTTTTTTTTACTAGAGGGTTTATCATTTGTTTCAAAATACCATTTTACAGACGATGTTCTGCATACCACTACTCCAGAACATAAAAAACACACTGCTTTGTTTTTTTTTTTTACTGATAATGCCATGTATCTCGGTCCACCAAATTTGAAACTTTTTGTTACACTTACTATATTGCACTTTTTGTTCTTTTGCTGAATTAACCACGTTAAATAACAGTTAAAAATCGTAAATATAGCTCAGATAAACTTTAAAATACAGTTGTGTCAATGAAATTGAGTATGCTATGTGGAGAAAAACTTAACATCTCAAGCAATTATAGTCCATGACGTAACTAAGGCAAGAAAATAACAAACGAGTATGCTCCCCGCGACCGATCCTTTGCGTTTGTTCGCAGTCCTTCATAGTGAACTTCGAAATTTTGAAATAAAATATAAATCATTTTGATCACTGGCGTGACGAAAATATTGTGTCGCGTGCCATCAATGGCACGCGTGCCACTGGTTCGCCATCCCTGCCCTACACCAAGGGTGTCAAATTCAAAGGTTAACTTGGGCCAAGCAAACAAGGTTTAACCTTAGGTGGATCTCAAAAAAACTAAATACTAACAAAAACGTATGATTATTTCGAATGTATAGAGTTTTTTTCCAGGTATAGAAGTTTAAGTTGGCTTTACTTTCCAAGATGGCGACCGATTTAACAGCTGTCAAGTGATTTATTCTCAGTTTGGTTTGGCAATTCATCCTGAATAGACTCACGCCTGAACAGCGCTTTCAAATTGTGCAATTTTATTTCGAAAATAATGGTCGATTTTCATAAGCGAATTTTGTTTAGCGATGAAGCGCACTTCTGGTTGAATGGCTACGTCAACAAACAAAACTGCCGCATTTAGAGTGAAGCTAATCCACAAGTGTTTTTCGAAACACCGTTACATCCATAAAAACTGACTGCTTGGTGCGCTTTATGGGCTGGTGGAATCCTTCATCAAAAACGATTAAGGCCACAACGTTACAGTCAATGGTGATCGGTATAGAGCCATGATTACTAACTTTTTCATTCCTGAATTGAACAATCATGATATCCAGGAGCTGTGGTTCCAACAAGACGGCGCAACATATCACACAGCTCGTGCCACAATCGATTTATTGTAAGACACGTTTGGTGACCGCCTAATTTCACGTTTTGAACCTGTGAATTGGCCTCCAAGATCTTGTGATTTAACACCGCTAGACTATTTTTGTGGGGATATGTAAAGTCATTGGTCTATGCGGATAAGCCACAAACGCTTGACCATTTGGAAGACAACATTCGCCGTGTTATTGCCGATATACGGCCACAAATGTTGGAAAATGTCATCGAAAATTGGACGTCCAGATTGGACTACATCCGAGCCAGCCGTGGCAGTCCTATGCCAGAAATCATATTTAAAATGTAATTCCACAAGATTATCTTTCGAATAAAAAAAATTCATGTGAATCGAATAATATATCGCTGTTTTATTGCAATTTAAAGTTCTATACCTCTCTAAAAAACACCCTTTACATTATAATAAACTCATATTAAAGAACAACAAAAAACTAATGTCTGCGTTCTGACACTTGTGTGCGTGTGTGTGTGACATCTCTGCTACTATCTTTCTTATTTCAGGAGAAATTTGATTCACAGTGATTATTACTTTCAAAACTGACCCAAAATGAGCGTCATTTTGATACTATCTCTGATAAGAGACTTATTTCCTTCCATAGCTGAAAATAACTGCTCGCACTGATCTGTACTTCCAAAAATGGAAATAACTTCATATGTGAATTTTCGAGTATATACAAACGTGGCTGGAAAATATGTAAAATTCGGGCACATCCAATTCAATAAATTATGCCTTCAAATCTGGGTCACACTAAATCTGGATCACCTCCATTTGCATATGGCTGGGTACTGAATCTATGTTTATTGAGAAAATTGAAGAAAATAAACAAAAATATTTTCTATTTTTTAAAGAATTAAAATCTCTAAATCTTGTTTCAAATTCAGTTCTGAGATTTCAAATTTTTTCTACATAATTGTGATACTATCAATTATTATCTAAATTATTTCGTCGTGTTGCACATAAGTTGCTTTTTCTAAAGGTTATATATTATTGTGTGCCGATATTTTGGTCGGAACGCAAAAATGTACGTTGCGGCCGCGAGTTTGATACCCCTGCCATACACACTTTGCAAGTTTGTCGGTCTGGTAGCAAATCATCTTGTATATAATATTTTTTTTTTTGCCTAAAAACACTCTTTCCGAGTACAAGCTGGGAAGAGAATAAAGTTAAAACTTTCCATAAAAATGTTGTTTCGCTTATTAAGGTATCCGACTACGTTCGGAACCGTGATTTAAAAAAGCGCATAAATGGATAATTTTCATGATATTTAGTGTCACTTAGATTAGAATACACATATAAAATTGTTTTAAGGACATTTTGACACAAAAAAATATTTAAATACAATATTTTGGCAAAATATTAACTTAGAATAACCTTTTTTCAAAAGGTTCTCCTGTTATAAAAAAATTGCTTCTCAAATAATAATATTTTACTTATATAAAGTAAAGACTTCTGCAGAGTGTCTGAACTAGGATTTTTGAAAAATTCACATTATTTTCAGATTTACCACCAATTGAAATAATTATCGGCGTTTTTTTCTTAAAATTTACCCCCCCATGTTGTCGTAAAATATGGATAAATCCACTTCTAAGTTATATATTTTTCAAAATTTCTAGTTGAGTCTCTATAGAGAGGTCTGAGCTACATACAGGCAAACTATTATTCTAATAGAAGCAGTTTTCACAAAAGGAGAACATTTGGAAAAAAGATTATTCTAAGTTAATTTTTTGCCAAAATATTATATTTAAATAAATTTTTATTGTTATACTATTCTTAAGACAATTTTATATACATTTTCTAATCTAAGTGACACTAAATATCATAAATATTATCCATTTATACGCTTTTGCAAAATCATGGTTCCGAACGTAGTCGGATACCTTAAGGTAAATTGCAGAAATACAACTAGCCATAAATAAGATAAAAAACCGAATATCTATAATTAACTGGATTTTTAAAAAATATATATTATCCTGATGTGGTGTTCAAAAATATTCCTATTTACAACCATTATGCCTAATCAATACAACCCTGCATCATAAATTTAGAAACTGTAAACTGTTTTAATTTCGTAATCAGAACCCCTTTATTTCTCTGTCACACGCACGAACCATGTCTAGATGATAAATAATAGCTAAAAATAGTTTCGATTCCAGCGTTAGCCTTTCTCGGTAAGATGCTCAACAAAAGGTTGTTACATAAATTCTTTTGAAAATCTTGAGCAGTTGTCTCCCGGAACATAAGACTCAGCAGACTTGACTTATACTTTACGAGACATAATTTAAATAAATTCTGGTCAATTACAGAATTATATACACATCAATTTCATCCAAGTTATGTACTGCAATATTGATATTAACATTACTATTGAGGAATCTAAACAATGCATATATTATTAGAATTAAGGTAATTGATTATTACATTTATTTACTGTTACTAATTATTAATGAAAATAAAATTTTGATACATTAGCAAACACATTGGAAATTTTAATACTTTTCGAAATTTTCAAAGTTAGAAAGTTTGTCACAAATAACCCTCCTATCGCTTCATAAATATTACACTAATTGGCGGTGTACTGGTAATTTTCCTTTTTATTTCGGTGCATTAATAATTATCTTAATGATGAACAATTACTAATAAGGTAAACCGCATGAACCCATTCATAAATAATTTTTACTTCACTCTTTCTAGACTTTTTTTTTATTTAATCCACTTTCTAATAATGAATAATACAGGGTGATTCTTAAAGAAGTATACACTTCCCAGATGTTGTAAAACAGTAACAATCAAAGACAATCACCACCTCAGAGAACCGTAAGATAGAAGTACTTTTAAAGTTTGTGTTTCGCCCCTGATGGAAGTGACGTCAGAGATAGCCTTCGTGTTATGTGACCAAACAGCCAAAATGGTGCCATTTGCAGTGGAAAAGGCTTTTTGTGTTCTTGAATCAGCAAAATGTCATGGAAGTCATTTTTTTACATATGAACTCTTTGGTTGATACTACAGTTGCAGGACAACATTGGCAACTTCATTCTCCAATTAGATGGTGTATCCCACCAGTGGCGTAGCGTATACTTTCATCGCCTGCGGCCAACCGGAAATTTGTCGCTTCCCTATTTTTAATCATTAGTCAAGAAAATTAGTAAAAGTAAAAAAAAAAGCAGCTTTAAATTTTTTTTATTAATTAAAAATACCCTTTTCGGGTTTTTTTCCCCTCATAGCAGAATCTTTTATACAATTGTCAATATCAATGTGTATGTATGTCAAGTTCAACTGCCAGAATAGCTAAATTTGTTAGCCTTAACTTTGACATAGTCGATCTGAGATAATTTTTCATTAGTTTTAGCTTAAGAGAAGCTTCTCTCGCAAAACTGTGGCATTACTAATGGAAGGTATTGAAAAAGTTCTCAACATTATGACAATGTTTGGTAAGTCTTCAAGTTTAGACTCAACAATATATTTTAATAAACTCAGAGAACCGGACCTAATGAGTTCTTTTTTACAGCCTGGGTCTGTTGCAGCTACGAAAGCTTGTAGACGTACGCGCTCAAGTGTTGGAATTCTTTTTAATTAATGTCTTGAGGAGTTTGATCTAAGTTAAGTTCGGACATGCTCAGCATCACTTCATGCCTTAAAATGTATATTTTTGCCCTAGATTCTGCAAATGTTGGAATCTTTCTCGAATTTCAGCAGTTACTGTCTACTGAAGAAAACATTGTTCGCCTCAAGTAATCTTCGTACGATAACTGAACATTTTTACTTCCGTCGCCAAATATATGCTTCCTCCTGATTCAGTGGCGTAACGGAAAATAATTGGGCCCCCCGCAAGTTCAGATATTGGGCCCCAAGCCAGATATATATATATATATATATATATATATATATATATATAAATAATTGCAAAACCATAACATAATGTATTTTTACACATCACGTAAAAATGTTTAAATATTAAACTTATAACTGAATATAAAATCAACCTGTGTCTGAGTAAACAAAGTAAATAACGTTTAACATTACAGAGTATTTATAGTATTTAAAAAATGGAAAATCTAACAACAGTCGACTGATAAACTGGTAACTTAAATAAAAACGATACACCACGAAAAACACAAACACTGTAAAATAGTATTTTCGATTTCATATCCTCATGATATAAAAAAGGTATCACTTACCAAATTCTTCATTTATGAATCCCGGGATGAGCTTGACCTTAAGTTCGATAAAATTCTAGAATAAATTGTCAAAAAGTCAAAGACACAACTATTGTTACTAATAAGAAAGCATGGACACACAAAAAGAATGCGCTCGCAGTGCCACTCAGGTTGAACTACAAAAGTAACTAGTTCGTTGGGTTGTTCGCGACACACACTACTAGCTAATATACAGCACTACACTCAAGAAGTAAATCACAAAAAAGTCGATTGAAGTCTCACATTTTTCTTAGCAAAGTCGGTTATTAATTCATCCAATTCAATTTTTCTTGCTTCTTGTTGTTCAATACTTATCAAAGACAAATAGGAGAGCCTCTCTTCTGACATCATACAACGTAGATAATTTTTTATTAATTTTAATTTAGAAAATGACCTTTCCGCCATTGCAGAAGTAACTGGAAGAGTCAAAAACAATAAAACTGCAATACATACATCTGGTAAACTTGGCGCAGCAAACTTATTTTGAATCATCAAAAAATTACCTACATCTTTTATCGAATGTAGCTTAATTGAATCTTCACTAAAAACTGCTTTTAGAGACATAATTTGATTTGGAAATTCACTAGAACTATACTTTTTGAAAATTACTGGCTTCATTATATAAGAGATCATTTGTAGTGCTTAGAATATTTTTGGGAGAAAGAAAACTGAATGATATGTAAATGCCATTCATACTCTCAAAGCGATTTTTTAATTGAATAGTAATAACATCAACATTGGCCTTAAAAACTCCACCTTAAACAATCGTTCTCTGTCTTGCAGTTTTTCATCAGCATTGATATCATCGAAAAACTGTCTAACTTTTCTGTCTCTTTATTTCAAACTCTTGGGTGATACCCCATTTTTTAGACAAACCAATAGCTTCTTCCTTTATATTAGCATAATTGTTACGAAGATTCTCGATGGACGTTAAGCTAGAATTTAACAGGGTCTTATCGTTTTTCAAATCTATTTTTGGTGATTGTAAAATTCTTTTGAAGTTAAATTTATGTTTTGTAAAATTTAGCATTGGAAAATTAGCAAAAAAAAAAAAAAAAAATTAAAACTTTTCCATATGTTTTTAATCGCTAAACTTCCTGTTTCTTGTCTTGCTTAGTACTAGTTAGTAAAATATTTGAAAGTACTTTTAAAATCGAAATGTAACTGTAGCCAATTGAAATTACAGAATCAAATCGAGATGACCACCTTGTTGTGCATAATGATTTAATGGTCTGCTGAATGTTCTCGTTATTATGCACAATTTTCAGATCACTCCACTTTTTAATGCTGAGCGCAAAAAAATGTGTAAATTTTTTGTCAAAAGTCATAAAATTCTCTTACATGAGGCACGTTATTACATGCATCGTTTAGAACATGATTAAGGTTGTGTGTTGAACAGTGAACGTAATTTGCTCTTGGTTGTTTGTCCTCAATTAATTTCTGTAATCCCCCATAGGCTCCACTCATGTTGGCTGCCCCATCATATCCTTGTCCTCGACACTACGCTAAATTAATATCCAGTGTATTTAGAAAATTTAACACATCACTTTTCCAAACCTTTTGCAGTCTGATTTGCCGCCTTAATAAAGCCTAAAAATGTTTCGTTAATTCTGATATTATCTGGCTCATTATTATCATTAACATCAGTTGTTACATACCTTATTATAATACTTAATTGATCTTTGTTTTAATATCCTGTATCGTGTCCAGAATAATAGAGAAAAAAGAACATTTCCTTATATTTTTAACAATATTTTCTTTTACTCTAGAGCCTATAACAGCAATAAGTTCATTTTGAATTTTTGGGGTAGTATATTTTTGAATTTTTTTTCTGACAAATGAACATTGAGAAGAGGGTCATATTTAGTCAAGAGGTCTATTATATTCAAAAAATTTCTCCTTTGAGTCGAATCTCGAGTTTCTCGATGTCCCCGAAAAGGAAGATTGCACATCGCTAGAGTCATTGTAACGTCTATGATTCTTCGTAAGATTTGGCTAACTTTATTAACTTCTTCTTTAAAATTGCTTTTCAATAATGAATCTACCGTTTTATTTTGTTTCCTGGTGTCATATGTGCGACATGCTTGGATATGAATTATAGAATTTTCATGCTCTTTAATTTTTTATGATATTCCTTGCCAGTCATTCACACCTTTAGACCAGGCTTTTTTAAAATACATATTTGTTCTATCAGCGAAAAGCCAACATACCTGGCAGTGAGCAACATGAAGTCGTGTTGAATAGCACAGCCATTTCCTTTCGATCTTTTGTCCTGCCTTGAATATGAAACTATAATAAAATGATGAAAAGCTCCTTCCCTTGGTATCTTTTTGGAAATTACCTTCTGGTTGGTATGGGCCCAATTTTAAAATTTATTCCCTTAAATCTGCATCTATGAGCGTACCTACATAATGCGCAAAATCATTTCTAATCAATTTTGTTTCTTCTTTTGCATTTTCCAACTCCTTTTCATTAGATAGAGTATCCTTATTAGTTGAAGTGTCCTAAACTGTGTTTTTTTCTTGTGGATTAATTTTCACTTCCAGGATTTTTTCATCAAGTTCCCTGACATTACTACTACTAGCACTTGCACAAGATGATGAACTTGTGGATATTAAAAAGTTATCCAATTTTGCATATTTGCTATTGATATTATGCTCCTTTTCCTTTCGAATTTTTCGTTTTTGAGAACCACTCAAAGTTATTTTAACTCCACTCATTTTAGGGCCGCGTTTCTTCTTGTCTTATTAACAAAATAACAGTATAAGAACCAGAATAATTAATTCCGTTAACAAAAAACAGTTCTAATATTACAAGAGAGAAATGAGATCAAAATGTTTTAACAGTGAAGGAACACTCTCTATATTAGAATGCATTGAATATAAAAATATATATGTTCTAAAAACAACTTTGTGAAATATTTCTCATTATGCTTTATTTGATTGAATACTCATAAATCTACGGAAATTTCTGTGGGCACATATGGGTTTCTAAATCATAAATCTAGACTATATAATCATTTAAAATGCTCTCTATGCGTTTTCAAGTATCGCAATACTATTTTTCATAAAAAAAAAGTATAACAGATGTACGTTATTTACGAGTTCGCTAAATGAAAATGAAATACATGGGGGGAGCTAGAGTCGCCAATAAGTTACTTTGCTACTTCATTAAAAAGTAGCGTCTTTTTTCTCTCCCTACCGCTAACATGAAGTATAATAAAAAAACAGTGAAGAATTTTTTTATCTTTCTAGCATTTTATCCAATTTTCCGTCTGACTTTCTTTTTATCTGTTAGTCATATAGGTATGAAAAGAAAACCCACTAAAGAAAAGTATCTCTTTCGTCGCTGGGATTACAGAAAATTAAAATGTTTTTTGATTTGGCTATTAGATCTAAGGTATTTAATAAGCGATCAAAGCTTTGATTTTGAATTATGTTAGATCGCCAATTTGAAAATCGCTTCAAAATTGGATTTTAAAAAAATGTAAAGCTAATTTTGTGAAATTCTAAGTTAATGGCGTCAGTCTAGCTTTGGGCCCCCTAGAAGCCTTGGCCCCCCGCAGTGTGGGGGTTGCGGGTGTGTACGTTACGCCACTGTCCTGATTCGTCTAGGGGTTCAAAAGAAATTTCAAGTTCTTTACATGAACTTTTAGCATAGATTAAAGCGTCATTCCCGAATTCTTGTCATTTTGCTTTTAATACGGTCTGTAAAACACGTATTTTTTAGTACATTGATGGATATTTAGTCCTCTGTTTGCAAATAATTTTGAGCATCATTGACTTTACACAGTACCGGTTGCCAGAAGCCTAAGTAACATAAAAACGAATTCTATTGCATAGCAACTAATAAACTTCCTGCATCTGTGCGTGTATTAAAGTTTTCACTCGTTTCCGTCAGTTTCGTCACGTGGGCGCGATTTGGAGTTTGAAATATTTTTTGAATTTAAATATCGTGGTATTTGCCGACTCCCTTTTTCGAATGCCGCCCGGATCCATGGCCCCCTGAATCCCCCACACTACGCCACGGACCCCGACACTGGTCTGCGAACGTGTGAGATTACCTCAATGAACATCTTTCTCAGCGATGGATTGGTCGCGAGTCGTGTACTTCCTCAATGCCCTTCTAGGGGTAGAAGTCCTCACTTACTTTGTGATCTCCTCCAGTGGGGATATATAATGGACAAGTCATTCGTCCCTACCTTTCATATTGATCCAGCAGATCTGAAAGAACATATTACAACCAGGGATTCAAACCGTAATTTATTTCGTTTCGGTTCAACCAAAAATATATATATCGGTTAACAATTCGGGTTTTCGTTCCTCCAAAAATAACGATATTTGGTTTTCGGTTCAGTTCCAAATGAATAATTTTATGTATATTCTGTCATAAAAATACAATTCTATCATAAATAAAAATGTAATTATATGGTTGACAAGTAATGATGATAATTATATGTTTGACGTTAAGTTAGACAAAATTATGATAAGTGGGTTACTGTATCAAAATGACTAAAGATATATCGAACCAAAATAAACCAATATTTTTTTGGTCCAATTCTGGTTTTCGTTCCCATCACAATAACTGTTTATTCCGGATTTCGGTTTTTGGTTCAGTTCCGGTTTGAAGCCCTGATCAAACCCACTATCAATGGACTGAATTCAGGTATCTTAACACTCGTTTAGGGGAAAATGGGATTAACGGTTCAATCTGTGTGGTGTGATTAAGGGTTCACACATAGAACATCTGTTACAAGTAACATATAATATATCCTACATTGTTCTTGACATTTTGAGCATTGGAAATGTATGCTTCCTTATACATCTTCTGTGCTTGTTAAAATTTTAATACAAAAACATGCTTATTTCAACCAAATTAATCGCAATATTTTTTAAAGTTGCAACTTTATACGATTCCTCCTTTTGCTAAAGATGAATATTTCCTCAAAACTCATAGGAACTATAACTCTAAGGAATCAAATTAAATTCCTAAGATAAAAGAACAAAAACATCCTCCCATCAATAGTAAAAGCCCTATGTGAATAGAATCGTGATGTATACCTTCTGTAAAGTTTTTCCATCATTTCTCTTTGTCTCTTGTGTTTAGAAATTCGTTATCAATTACAATATCGATCTGTTATCATATAAGGATTCCTTTATCTTATAGTAGTAAAAATCGTTAAAGATAAAAATAAATAGATTGTCTAGTATAAATGAATCCAAATTGTTTACATACTAGTATCATATTTACTCGAATCTAAGCCGCCATCGATTTTAAGCCGCATCCCCAATTCTCAAAAAGTTTTTGAGGGAAAAAAATAAAAAAATTGTGTACAAGGTTCATCAAGGTTCATTCTTTAAAAAATAATTAATGAGGAATAATAAGAAGTTATATAAAAAAATTAATTTATTTTTACAGTATTAAAAACTTGCAAACATATACATGAACCCATAATTACTCTAATCGTCAGTAACATGTCTCGAAAATGATTCATCACTTCCATTGTCCCAGCTAACTTCGGAATTGGTGACGGCGGCGTGGTCATTTTTTCACACAATGTCCTTCCGTGTCATCCAGTGTATTTGTCATGCAACATTTTTTGAAAAGAATGTATTATACAAGAATATAAAAGAATTATTAAAGACTGTGTGTGTTGAACATTTACAAGCAACTATATCGCTTTGCTTACGCCATAGACGTATATTTGTTTCATACGTGTCAAATTATCAATGGGCATTGGTCTGTTCCCGTTTTTTTCTGCATCGGCGTTTCTCAAACTGGGGGCACGCCCCCTTTGAGGGGCGTGATAACTCTAGGAGGGGACGCGAGCATATTGAAATGTCTAAGACAAAAGATTATTTTAAAAAAATTTACTAATTTACTGAAAGTACACAAAATACATTCTGACAGAATAATAAATAAAATACACATTTACACTGATATAATATACTTATAAATGTATCAATACTACCCAATATGCATTTGATAATTAATTTAACAACAACTCTAAGTTAAGAACAAGTTTAATAATTATCAGGGACCCCCCCCCATGGTCTTGCCATATATAAAATTACATACAAAAATTTACTCTTATCTTGATAATTTGTTCAGTTCCTAATTAATCCCTTAATTGCCGATTAAATGTTACGCAATTTGTTCCCAAGGCCACCGGACACAGTGACAAGGTCCTTTTATTACATTCCATAATCTTCGGAATAAATTTATGGATGGCAGTGCACAGAAAAGAACGTACTTCAGAAATGCGTATTTATACGTCCGGGGGAAATAACGCTTTGGCTGAGTGAGACGTTTATACATGTCGGTGGTACTCAAGAGATTTAAGTCGTACTCTAGCTTTAGCATCAAATTTTAGTATAGTAATTTAATTTAATACATTGTTATTGTATGGAGGAAGGCGCGATGAAAAGTATGATTGAAAATTGGGTCGCAAATATTTAAAGCTTAACAAGCCCTGTTCTACATATAAAAGTGCCTTTCTTTTCAAACTTGCATCATAGTGAATTCGTCTTGGTACTATTGCCGATATCTTTCATCTTTAGGTGATTAAACGAAAGCGTATACAAATGAAAAGGAAAAAGAAAAAAATCCTAAATACGAGCAAACAATAATTTTTAGGATGAATTCAATATTAGGGGCTAGCTACGGAAAGAAATAAGTCATCGATAAAAGAAGCCAGATTGGACGGTTACATTTTGCCTTTTGAAAGGAGTGGAAACTTTTATTTCCTCCAGTTAGGGATTGCAATATCGGACCAAAAGCTCATTACCGATATTCGGCATTTTTTAGATCTTAATACCGAAATACCGGTTTTAATACCGGTAGTAGAAACTTTATATAAATTTAAAACACGTGTTTCCTTTTTTATTTGCCAGTTTCATTAGAGAGTGTAAATATCACAAAACAAAAATAAATTGTAACTTATAAATTATAAAGAATCCCCTCAAAAAGTAAAGGAATATTTTATTTATTTAAATCACAAAAAGTTTGTAAATATCACTATCCAGTCTGTGGTGCCATTACAAATTTTTGAAATGTGACCTTAAAAATATAATGCATCAATTGTACTGTCATTAAGCCTGGAATGTAATATTGTGCAAAAATTACCAGCTGTCGAAAACGCTCTTTCGGCATCTACGCTAGTTGGTGGTACTGTTAGCACAATGCGAGATATACTTTTAAAATGCATGATATTCTCATACACTCACTTCCAAAAGTTAAGCACGAGGAGGAAAATGCTAATTTCCGGAAGCCAATCAGAATTGAAGAGGATGCAATTCGCTGCAGAGGTAGATGGAAGTATGCAAATATGTTAGGTGACAGCCAATCGTGCATGCATGTCAAGAAATATGCAAAAAGGGCAGTTTTATAAGAAGCCAGCTTTATGAAGGGTTACAGAAGTTGATTGTAAGTGCTAATAGAAGGTGTTTAAAACTTTCGTACAATTTGTTTTCAAGACATACGTGTTTCTGTAACTTCCAGAAAATGAATGGAAGATTCTGAGCGCTAGCGTGCTGTGGGGCGCATTGAAGCAGGACAGTCGATCATAGATAATGCTCTTTTCTTCGGCGTTCATCATTCTGTAATTTCGCGTTTATGGAAACAATTCCAAATCACAGAGACAGTTGTCAGAAAGCCCGTAGGCGGTCGCCCAAGGGTTACAACCCCCGCGGAAGATCGATATATTGCTATTGTAGCCAAGCGGAATCACAAAGCGACCTCCACACGTGTGACATCTATGGTTACAACGTCCATTGGTAAGGCTATATCTGCAGCTACTGTACGCCGAAGATTACATATGAATGGACTGTATGCCTGGGTACCTCGAGTTCATGTTCCTCTATCCGAGAACATGGCAATGGTGTCGAGAACATGGCAATTGGACTGTGTCTGACTGGGGCAATGCCATGTTTACTGATGAGTCAAGATTTGCTCTGGAGCCAGATGAAAAGCGTATAAGGATATGGCGTAAACAAGGAACACGCAATCAGCCCCAAAACATCACCGAACATCAGGCATTCCGAGGCGAAAGCATTATGGTGTGGGCAGGGATTTCATTAGGATACCGCAAATATCTGCACATCTTTAAACGGGGTTCTGTGACGGCTGTCCGGTATCGAGATGAAGTCCTAGAACCCATTGTGAGATTGTACGCTGCAGCAGTTGGCCCTACTTTTGTTTTAATGGATGATAACGCACGTTCCCATAGAGCTGATATCGTCGATAACTACCTGGAGAGTGAAGGGATTGCGCGTATGGCGTGGCCAGCATATTCGCCCGATCTTAATCCCATTGAAAATCTTTGGGATGCTCTCGGCCGTGCTGTATCTTCACGTTTCCCACTTTCAGCCACTTTTATTCAGCTGGAAAATGCTCTACCAGAAAAATGGAGATTGCTTAATTCTGCGGTGGTTGACCACCTAATTAAAATCATGGTCAGAAGGTGTAAACTTTGCATACAGATGAGGGGGCTCACATACCTATTAATGTCCTTTTTTTCATTTTATGCTGTTTATTTTCACTTTTTACATAATTCTGTTTAAGTCACCAGGATGACATTATTTGATAACTTACAAAAATTTAATATTGTTTTCATTTCTGTATATAATTATTGATTTTGTTTTATGTATAAATATATATACTACTTTACTGCCAACTTTTGTGTCAATCAAAGCAGTATTTGTTGATTTTTTGCATTTTACATTTTCGTGCTTAACTTTTGGAAGTGAGTGTATAAATAAGGAAACCTAACCGAAGTATTATCAACTGATTATTTTGTGTTCTTTAAAGTTATTCTTATTCATTAATATGGGATATTTTTATGAGTATATATATAATGAATTTGAAAAATATTTTGAACTCTAAAAGTATGATATGCAAATACAAATGTGAATAACAAACTCACCCATTTAAAAAATATCGCAATATTACGCCCTTTCTTCACAACTGTAACTGTTTTCACACATACGAAAATCAGACTACGGATCCTGCGCGTGTGCAGTATCACCCTGAGCTCCAATAGGATAGTTTTGGCCTACCTCCTTGGATGATTTACACATTTTATTTCTCCTCTTGATTGTACGATGTAACTTTATATTCACAGTATAATTAATTTCGCCCGTTAGGGAGATATAAATACAAAAACGTATACTATTTTACTATGTTGGCGATCCCTGAACATATAGTGGAGACATTTAAAAAAATTTCTAATATATACCGAAAACCCGGTATTTAAACTTGTGAATACCAGTATTATAAAATTGCAGAAATGGCTCAAAATACTGGTATTCGGTTTCCCGGTGTACCGGTTTTGCAATCCCTACCTCCAACCAACAAACGTTTTGCTTTCGTTTCTAAGCCGCAGCCGATTTTCAGTAGCATTAACACTAAAAAAAAAGTGTGGCTTATATTCGAGTAAATGCGGTACATTCAGTGACCATACTGTCTCTGAATAAAGTAGCCATGGTATCCTGGCGGTCAAGGTACCGATCTCGTGGCTCGTGTGTTATGAGTTCGAGCCTAGTGCCAATGAAGACCTGCCGTGTAGAGGGTCTCTAACGTCCTCCTATTGCAGTGGTATGGAAATTTGGAGAGAAAGGTGCCAACTCATGTGTCACCCTTTTCACTTGACCATGGTTCAAAATTACGAGGTCGGTCATCCCTAGCCCTTGAGCAGCTTTATAGTGGAACGATAATATAACTCTCCCTTACTGTCTCTAAATACAATTTTAGGTATCAAACTTTTTTCAAAAAAGAAAGGGAAGAATAAGAAGAAATATAAATAAAATGCGATTTATCTTTCAGATTAAATGTTATCCGTTTAACCTACTGTAAAATGCGGCGTATAACGCGCACTTTTGGCACAAAAAATAATATCGAAACTTTAGGGTGCGCGTTATACGCCGGGTATAAAAACGATAGCTTTAAAAATAACAAAAGAAATGAGAGTAAAAAAAAAATTTTACTTCTACATGTATTGAAATACTGTTGATTTAAAAGAAATTACTGGCCTCATGAACTAAATGAGTTGTAGTTAACGAAGTATGCTGTTTTTCAGAAATCTGGGACAATACTTGAAATATATAAAGGACTTCAAAACACGAGAGCAGTGTATACTAATATTTCAAATTTCTTCGTAAAAAAGGGATGCGCGTTATACGGCGAATATACATAAACATTAAAAAATTCAGCTTGAAAGTATAGTTGCGCGTTATACGGCGAATATACATAAACATTAAAAAATTCAGCTTGAAAGTATAGTTGCGCGTTATACGGCGAATATACATAAACATTAAAAAATTCAGCTTGAAGTATAGTTGCGCGTTATACGGCGAATATACATAAACATTAAAAATTCAGCTTGAAAGTATAGTTGCGCGTTATACGGCGAATATACATAAACGTTAAAAATTCAGCTTGAAAGTATAGTTGCGCGTTATACGGCGAATATACATAAACGTTAAAAAATTCAGCTTGAAAGTATAGTTGCGCGTTATACGGCGAATATACATAAACATTAAAAAATTCAGCTTGAAAGTATAGTTGCGCGTTGTACGCCAGATTTTACAATAATTTCTAGAGTTCTAGAAACAAGTAATTTATGCTACGTAAAAATGTTAAATTACGGTTAAGTATCTGAGAGTGAAACCTTGCTACCTGAAGATTTTTAATGCTGGATTGTTTATTGACTACTTACAAACATCGCACTCAAAAATTGCAAGAGGACCATTAGTGATGGGCCTGAAGGCTTAGAGCCACATTCAAGTACAATATCCTGAGCAATATTCTGTCTTCTAAAGGATTAAAGTATTTAAATCTTGCTTCAAATTCAGTTCTACGATTTTCATTTTTTTTTTTTTTTTTTGCTTATTTGTGATACGATGCAGTATCATCTAATTTTGATTAGTTATGCTACACGTAAATTGCTCTTCCCAAGGATTATATATTATTGTGTACCGATATATATTGGCCGGGGTGGAGTATAAATACGGTAATATCTTAAGAATATATCTTCCTTCAGAAGATTTTTCCCTTTCAGTAAACTTTTTATAAACTTTATACAATGTATTCGTAGGTAAGAATAATAACATAAATGTCATACCAAAAATGCCATATTTTATTGAAGCATCAAAGAAGCAAGAAAAGATACCTTGTGTGTGTGTGTGTTTATGAAACAGAACATTTACTGCTCGTCCTATATGATATCCATATTGATTCTATCATTAGCAGATCTCTTATCATTAGACTACCTTTCGGGAATCGATGCGCAAATGATGCATTGAGGTGAATACATATCTAGTTCCTTTCGTATGAGAGGATTCGTGTATTCCTCTAAGTGCAGAATGAACTTTTTCATGGAAAAGAACATTTATTCCATTGATTTTTGCTTCATCGATGCGCTCGAGAGCTTTCTTTCAGTGGGTATTATGATAGCATGTTGCTAAAGAAACATACAACATTGATGTATCAGGAAACATGTCAACAGTAGGATATCGATTGCTAATAATATCTAATGAATAATTTCTTTACTTTTATTTTTTATGGTAAGAAACTAATATAGCTTAAAAGTTATCATCAAACAATCACTCAGTTTTTGACAGTTTAAGGAGGTTAAAAAAAGGTAATTTGTTTGCAAGTAAATTGTTTTGTAGCAACCTTCTCATTCAGTGATTCCATATCAGCTTTCCGCACGCCCAAGTATAACTAATTATTTGAAATATTCGATCATTGTTGCATTTGTGCATCTTAATCACAAATTCACTTCGAAAGTTATTTTGGAATTTACAAAAAAGAGCATTACATTTATAAAAAATCTTTTTTGTCATGTTAATTTTAAAGTGTACCTCAACAGCTTTAACCGGTGCCTTTCAAAACTTTGTGAATGCAATGTTGGTGGTGAGCAAAGTGGTGAATTTCTTATCCTTTTCTAATTCGAAGTAAAAGAAAGGAAGAAAATGTCTGAAGGTTAAACTGCAAGCTATCAAAATCAAACTGACTTCCTAATTGTTTCATCTAAAGCTTCTTTCACGTTACTTTAGATCTTCATTGATTTGATTTGGCAAATTTTTGTAAATTTCCGTTTCTTTGTTTTTGTAACTTCATTGTGTTGCTCACGTTAATTCACTGTCTAGGTTTTGTTATTTGTTTGATTTTGTAATGAACTTATTTGTCATTGCAACTTAAATGCTTGATTTTGCAATTCTATTTGTTTCATAACATGTTATATTTGTGATTCATGGAAAGTATTTTATGTCCTCAACAACAAGAAAGTAATCTTATAAAATAGGATAAAGTTTGATCAATACACATTACATCAGGTTTGATTTTACTTTCTGTTTAAACACTTTGTGAGGCGTGTGCCCGTGGATGCCCCATTTCTACGTTTTCTTTGCTACCTGTATCTGTAGGAAAGAAGATGAACTAGACGCTTCAGTCATTTTAATATATCTTTATTAAGATCTTAGCTTAATCAACATATACAATAATAATAATTATAGAAAGCGAATCTGGAATGAGAAGACACAATTCGTATTACCAAATAATCGTGCGTAATTGACCATTATATCTAATTTTACAGATTACTGCTAATCTCCTTAATGCACGTAGTTTTCTTATATCTTAATTGAAGACGCTTACCGCTAAATCCTAGGTAACAGCTACTCTCTTGGTCGCGCTGACCTTTATCTTGAAGGTACAGGTACGGGTAGGTTAATTCTTGAACTTGTAATTTCCTCTAACTCTAACTTAAGTTTTCTAATCATAAGCAAAGACCTTATATAGCAACTTCACATAGCCACCTCGTGCACGCTAAACTTCTACTATTTATACGATTCGTAATTTACATAAACACGTTCTTCTTCTAGAGTTGGTTGGAAAGAATTGCCATTCTGGCCCCAAAGAACCCCAAGAGGATATGAATGGAAATCGCGATGAAAGCCCGTCACAATATTTATTCTTTTTTATATATATTTATACTCGTACGATAATTTTCTCCAAAAAATCCATGAAATAAATCAGTGTGAGATAGTAAAATTTCTTTAGCGTTTAGATTCGTATAATTTATATCCTCAGATTACAGCAGACATGATTAAAGTTAAGACAGATGTTATATTAGTAATATAAAAAAATTTAAAAACAAAAGACAGACACAAAACAAGATTTAAAAAATTGTCGCTGCATTATTTTGAACGATAATTATGTATAACTGTAAATTAATAATCTAAAATTTGGTACGTTTTCCGATGTTCAATCATTATTTATTGAAAACTTTCAGTTATATGTTTCTGTCCGACTTAGAGGTCCTCTAAAAATAGCTAATATGCCTCGTAATTTCCAGCCAAGGTCATATAACCCTGATGATAGTAGAACGGACACTCCCTCCATTTCCCGAATTTCAGTTCTGATGGACTCTTTAAGTTCTTATAGATTAAATGTGTATCATCATCTTTGTATGACAGGTCTTGTAATAAATTGGGACTCGAATACAGAGTTACTTTTTGGGGGAGAATTTAAGAAAAAATTACACAAAGATGCTTGAATCAATTAGTAAAATAGATTCAGTTCCATTTGCTGACTTCTTCTATAACTTGAACAGTTTGTTTCGGTATTCATGAGTGGTAAACTTTAAAGGAGCACCGTGATATCAGAAAATTAAAAATTGTTAAAAATTTACTAGGCTACTTAAAAATTGAACACACTGTCGAAATATGCAGTTATACTAAAATATATCGACATTCACAAAGTGTCAATAAATTTTACCAATAGAAGAATAAAGAGAAGCATAACGGGGGATAATTGTTCTTATAATAAGCAGTCTATGATTCGAGCGTTTCGATTTTTTTTTATTTAGTGTTATAACAGCTTACTTTAATGAGTTTAATATTCCACTAGACTTACCCAATGTATTGCTATTGGTGATCTACTGATTTTGAATCAGAACCCAAACAAGCAATTATTTTCTCAAAAAAAGTGCATATCTGATATCCTAGTCACTAAACTTCCTCATCACGTCAACATGAGGACTGATCCTCGATAGTTTTAACGTGCAGTAATCCTGGTGTTATCAAAAGCTGTTAAGGTAACCGACTACGTTCGGAACCGTGATTTTGCAAAAGCGTATAAATGGATAATATTTATGACATTTAGTGTCACTTAGTTTAGAAAATGTATATAAAATTGTTTTAAGAATATTATTAAAATAAAAATTATTTAAGTACAATATTTAGACAAAAAATGAGCATAGAATGACCCATTTTCAAAATATTCTCCTGTGGTGAAAAATGCTTCTATTGTAAATATATTTTGCCTGTGTATAGCTCAAACCTCTCTACAGAGGCTCAACCAGAATTTTTGAAATATATAACTTAGAATTGGGTTTATCAATATTTTACGATAACAGAGGGGAGCAATTTCAAGAAGAAAAAAAACGCTGATAGTTATTTCAATTGGTGATAACTCTGAAAATAATGTGAATTTTTTAAAAATTCTAGTTCAGACTCTCTAGAGAAGTCTTTACTTTACTTAAAGCGAAATATTATTTTTTAGAAGCATTTTTTATAAAAGGAGAACATTTTGAAAAAAATTATTCTAAGTTAATTTTTTGCCAAAATATTGATTTAAATAATTTTTGTGTCAAAATATCCTTAAAACAATTTTATGCTTGTATTCTAATCTAAGTGACACTAAATATCATGAAAATTATCCATTTATGCGCTTTTTTAAATCATGGTTCCGAACGTAGTCGGATACCAGGACATGATATGCATTTAAAAAATCGATTTTTTAATTTTAGTATTAAAAATAGTGTATATTTTTCTAAATCTAAAAATGCATAAAACTTATATGTTTATTGATAAAATCCCCTTAAGATATGAAAAGAATTGACAAAAATGTGAAACGCTTACAAATGTTTAGTTTTTTCACTTTTTGTTCAAAGTATAATTTTTTGCATTTAGATACACTTTTAAAAGAACTATTGCACTATGTTTCCAAATTTTTTATACTTCTATACAGGATACCTGCGCACATATAGTGAACCTGTTTTTTTAGTTGAAGTAGTACATAGGTTTTTAAAAAAACAGTCTTATGTATATGAAAAAGGGAGGAAAAATAAAAATTTTCTTAATTATAAAGTTTTATAATTGTTTTAAAGAAACTATCTTGATATTTTAGTACGAAAATAGGTTCACTATATTTTGTGTATTGTTTTATATATGTGCAAAAAATATTTTACATATTTAAGAGATACTTTTTTTAAAAAATGATGCCTAAACATAAGAATGTATTATGAGATCTCAAAAATGAATTCCAACTTAAAATAAACAGAAAAAAAAATTTTTTTTTACTAAAAAACTATTTTTGTATTTCTGCGGAATGATTGAAAGATATCTATTAAGATCACAAAAAAAATCTCAGCTCTATTGGAAATTTTTAAAGATATATGTCCCCCATAAACAAAGAGTCTTATTTTTGGCATTTTACTCTTTCGAGCATGTCCTGGTACGCTTAGTGTCCTGGTACCCCAAGCCATGGTTTCAAACATGTACTATTTGGATACCACTCCATGTAAAAATTTTCGATATTGCTAAATTAAAATATCACCACATATAAACCCACTAAGTTGTAAAAAACAGAACGTCAAGGAACGTCAATTCAAAACTTCTAGCTTGCACAAATAAAGTAGTGAACGTTAGAAAAGCTTCAACAAAAAAGCTTCATCATGAAGCTTTCCACTTTAAAAAAAATAGGATCACGCAACGAGTTCTGAACCAATTATAGATCAATTTATGCAACAATCAATGTTAGAAAAACGGAATTATCTGCTTGGTCAAAATTGTACTTTATTATAAGCCTAAAAAAATATTTTTAGAATGACATCATTTTCATAAAATATTATTTGAAAGAAGGTTTTAAGTTATATAAGCCAGAAAAACTTGCAGATCTTAAAATTTAAAGGATTCGCTAAAACTGTAATTTTTTTAACAAGCAACAAGTTTTTGCGAAGATCACAAGATTAAAAATTTATAGTTAATTAAAATAGGCTTTTTGTTGTAATTACTTATTAAAAGTCTATCTCTCTATGTGTGTGTGCGTAAATGTGTGTTTAAGCAAAAGTCCTGCTTAAAAAATTTTGATTAACAAGTTGATGTTTTAAATTTAACAGAAATTCAAAACATATGAGAAAAGTATTGTCACAAATTTGTGGGGAAAAGGGGGTGGGGTGGGGTGGAAGCCGACTTCTCCAAGAATTTGAATAACCGATTTAATTATAGACAATAGTGAACAGATGACTAAATGAAGACAAATCGACGTGTTTACACAAATAAATATAACAGATTATTTACAGCAAAACGCACACGTAATAAACAAACTTCACAGAATTATCTCTCTGGAACAGTTCCACTTGGAAGAACTCAGACAGTAAATTTCTCTCTTACCGCAATCAACGCATACACAGATTGTGATCTCAACAGCACTCTCTTCTACTCATCTTTTGTTTTAAAGTCGTTTATATGGTTCCTTGGTAATTTCTAGCGTAACTCATCCTCGAGCCTTTTCAAATATCCCTTGGCGATATTTGGGCATCCTTGGTTTCCTTGGCATCTTCTACGGTTGCCAAAATCTTATTTTTCAAGTTCACACTGAGAAGCGAACTTTACCTATAAAACTGTACTTTTCCACGAAAACATAGCAGCAGGGAAAATTACATACATGACGTGTTTCAATATTAAACAGTAGCTGTCGATCCGGTATAGTGGTTACTGACGCTGACTGCGGTGCCTTAGGGTCTGGGTTCGAATACCGGGTGAGACGCGGATGTTTGTGTTGTAATACTTCTTTGTGATGTGCTTCACACTTACTTCTATGTAAGTCCCCATGTGATACTTTGTGGTTCCCCCACGAGGTTATGAATGTTCTTAATAAAAAAGTATATATATTAAATAGTACATATTTTTTAAAAAGTTATACCGTAAATTTAATTTTGCTTTATTATTCCTAAATATATGCGAAAAGAACACGCTAAGCAATGTTAATATTGATGTGATTATATCATGAATTATTTTATTGTTTCATATCTTTTTAATTCCTTCAAATAGTCTTTCAAATTTCTTTACAGAACCTTAGCATAATATTTAATTTTAGAAGCGACTGCGAAAATTCAAACTTTAGTTACGTCTGGTTAAGTACATTTTGTTCTATATTATGTTTACTTTCCTATCATTGACGTAGCTAGTTCTGAGTGGATCCTATATTAAAATTCCTTCGTTCAATTTTTTTTTCAATTCCTACTATTAGTTCACTCTCTCTTTATTTATACATTTATTTATTTATGTATATGTACATATATATTGTTCAAATTTTCAATCGTTAATGAAATACTTTTTATCCATCCACACAAGTTCAAATGCATATTTTTAAACTTGTAGTGGATGACACTTGATGTTAATAATTATTTTCAAATATTAAGACATTAATTAAATTTAATTAACTAATTTTAGTTTTATATGAGAGAAAAAAATTGTTCCAAAGGATGGCAATAGATGGCGACCGTATACATTGATTATTGCAGGGAAATTCGCTTTCTATTTTGCCACTTAATATTGCGATTCTGTCATATGTATATACATATTTCTATTAATTGTAATTATTTAATAAAAAGTAACTAAAATAAAATGTTTCTTTGTTGACCTAAAAGAAATTGACTTCAAATAATATTTTTATATATTACTTGCTTACATGAGAGCATTGTTAGTGGGACTATATTTACACATGTTGGAACCTGTAGCTTGGGGGCCCCGTATCATTGATATGCCCGATATGGCGGTAGATACGCATCTAATTCCTATGTGAATTTCAATTGAATTCCAAAGGTTTCTCTAATGCTTTAATCCACATAGAATTTTAATTCTAAATGTTCGCTTTATAAATAATTTGTTGATGAGTTATGTGCCATTTTTTTTTCAATTGATAAGTTTTCAATATTCTTATAAGAATTGAGTTCTTTCCCCTATCTATAAATATTTTACTCCTTTTTCCTTTCGTTTTTTTACCACAGAAAACTTCTCTCATATTAAATTTAACTTCAGTGAACCAATATATATTTGCCGCATGCACCCTACAGGGCTTAATCTTGAAGATCTGACTAAAGTATATATTTTTTTTATTGTTTGTTGAAAAGTAAAATGGTTTCATTGATTGAAGTCTGTTGCCATAACAACCGCCTCACTTCAATTTGCGAAGTTGTAAAATGTCTGACACCGCACTTTTAAATGAATTTTCACTTCAGAGAATGCAGAGGAATTTTTTTAGGAGAGAGTGTGAGAGAGATAAAAATAAATTCTAATAATATTTATTGCATAAACTTTTCGATATACACTAACGGAAAAAAAATTCCCAACAACAATAAAACATTATTGTACAGTAATGAAATTTGGACTATGCAATTGTCTAGTTAACATGTTTAATTGACTACATTTTCAAGATTATTGGTTAATTTAAGCTTAAGAAAAATAATTTTAAATGTGAATTGCTGTTACATTAAAAGCCGGTGTAACAACCAAAATTTTGAATGCAAGACTGCAAGTGTGCATGCATTGTCATACAGGTGCCAAATGTGACTTTATGGTATTGATTTCCGTGCTTGTTGTACCTGTTGTGTCAATACTGGGACGGTCAGTGCTAACTATAGGTGATGTTGGCGTTGTCGTCGAATGATTTCCCATACGTGTTCAATTGGAGACAGATTTGGTGATCTCTCAGGCTAAGGTAACATGTCAACACTCTGTATAGAACGTTGCGTAACAACAGTGACATGAGCGTGAGCATTCTCTTGTTGGAAAAGTCCCCCTTGAATGCTGATGATGTTTGGCAGTACTACAGGTCGAATTACCAAAGTAACGCACAAATTTGCAGTCAGTGTGTTTGGGATAACCACGAGAGTGCTCCTGCTATCATATATATAGGAAATTGCTCCCCAGACCATGACTCTAGGTGTAGATCCAATGTATCTAGGCAATCGACAGTTTGGTTGCAGGTTTCCCCTGGCATCCTTCTGAACAGCACACGGCCATCGCTGGCGCAATACTTTCAACAGAAAACGCAACAGATCTCCACTCCATCCTCCAATGAGCTCTGAATTGACACCACTAGCGTCTCAAACAGCAATGCTTGGTATCAGTGGAGTACACGTTGCAAGGTGTCTGACTCGGAGCTGTCCTTGAAGTAACCAATTTCTAACAATTCGTTGTGTCACTGTGATACCAAATGCAGCTCTAACTTCTGACGCAGACGTACGCCTAATACGACGAGTTTCCTCTCAGTATTGCCACGTAGCAGGCTGAAACACGGTCTTCTTGAGGCAGCACCATTCTTTGACTACTGCTTCGAACAATCATGCTCATTCCGGCCAAATCTTTTTGCAATATCGCGTAAAGAAAATTAACTTTCTCGTAGCCCCTATTACACGACCTCATTCAAACTCGGTGAGCTGTTGATAATAACTTCTTCGTCTTCTTAAAGGCCTTCTTGGCTAACATCAACTGAATTTGTCAAACTTAACCGACAGACTTTTTACAACACGCATTTAAAGCAACCCTCATTTGCAAGCACTGACTGGGGCTAATAGTGCCACACTTAAGCGCGACAAGCGAAATTTGAATCGACGTCATATTTTAGATATAAAGGGTGTTTTTTTAGAGGTATAGAACTTTAAATTGCAATAAAACAACGATGTATTATTCGATTGACATGAATTTTTTTTTATTCGAAAGATAATCTTGTGGAATTACATTTTAAATATGATTTCTGGCATGGGACTGCCACGGCTGACTCGGATGTAGTCCAATCTGGTCGTCATATTTTCGATGACTTTTTCCAACATTTGTGGCCGTATATCGGCAATAACACGGCAAATGTTGTCTTCCAAATGGTCAAGCGTTTGTGGATTATCCTCATAGAACAATGGCTTTACATAACCCCACAGAAAATAGTCTAGCGGTGTTAAATCACAAGATCTTGGAAGCCAATTCACAGGTCCAAAACGTGAAATTAGGCGGTCACCAAACGTGTCTTTCAATAAATCGATTGTGGCACGAGCTGTGTGACATGTTGCGCAGTCTTGTTGGAACCACAGCTCCTGGACATCATGATTGTTCAATTCAGGAATGAAAACGTTAGTAATCATGGCTCTATACTGATCACCATTGACTGTAACGTTGTGGCCTTCATCGTTTTTGTAGAAGGATTCCACCAGCCCATAAAGCGCACCAAACAGTCAGTTTTTCTGGATGTAACGGTGTTTCGACATACACTTGTGGATTAGCTTCACTCCAAATGCGGCAGTTTTGTTTGTTGAGGTAGCCATTCAACCAGAAGTGCGCTTCATCTCTAAACAAAATTCGCTTATGAAAATCGGGAACAACGGCAATCTCGTTTTGGGCCCATTCGACGAATCTAAAAGCGTTGTTCAGGCGTGAGTCTATTCATGATGAATTGCCAAACCAAACTGAGAATAAATCACTTGACAGCTGTTAAATCGGTCGTCATCTTGGAAAGTAATGCCAACTTAAACTTCTATATCTGGAAAAAAACACTCTTTATAAACACGCCTACTAAATTTCGTTTATCTAACACAAGTCTTTCTTTCTGTTGGGATTTTTCCCGTCAGTGTATATAACTCTTCATTAATAAAAATTGATTGTTAGTTGTAAAATATTTGATTTGATTTTTCATTAACGTCACGTTCAGAAGCTGCACGAAGACTACTGTTGAAGGATCTGGTCATTTTCAGCAACAGACAAGTGAAAAGGTACTTTGGTCTTCAAATTTACACTCCGCCATAACGTGAAGAGTTTGAGCCTCGATAGATTCACTGGCACCAGTCCATCTACATCAGGAATGGACATTAAGTCGAGAGAGATCGACTGGTGGACGCCCAAGACATTTTGAGATGACCACCTATATTAAGACCTAAGACGTCATACTAAAAGAAACATATTTATGGAACACCAACTCCAGATACATTGGAGAATCGGCTTTTCACAATCAATGTGGTTGTGATTACTTCAGCAAATGATTTGATAAATGTGTACACGACACACGTATCTTCATTGGAAGCACACGATGACGCTTATAAACGTTCACTGCCAATATAGGGGGAAAAGGGACTACTGCAATGCCAGTCGAATAAATGAATTTTTCCTCATTCTCCAACTAAAGGGGAGAATAAATGTTGATGATCAGTTCTTCTCGTGATAGCATGGAATTGACTTTTGAGACATTACCGCACACATCGCGCTTAAACAAGATTGGGTTCTAACGTTGATGTCATGTCGCGTGGTGGAGTGATACTAGGTAAGGAACAAATTAAGTCCGTACATCGTTTCGCGTATTTTCTCTGGTCACTGCATTGAATACACCCACGCTCCATGGTCTATCAGTCCCTCATAGTTGTAGAAGCAGTTTTGTGTTACTTGGTCTCTGTAGTAAATAGTAAACTGTCATATTTTAAAAGAGGGGTACAATGTCGTAAGCAAGTGTTAAGAAAAGAAAACATACAATTTTTACGCAGAATAGCCACACTCGCACCACTGTGTGAACCTTAAAAACATTAGAAATAGCCCATACCCTGGAAAAGTCCATCTACCCCCTGTTCTACAACGTGGATCTACAGTGGCACCACACACAAGGCTTCAGAACAAGACTCGACAACGTTGACTTCGAATTCGTAATCATAACCATTCGACTACCACGGGCCTAGTGGTCAATGTCATGGACTCGTGACCGGCGTATCATAAGTTTGAGTCTAGTGCCCCCGAAGACCCTCTGTACAGAGGTGCTGATGCACATTAAATCTGTTGAGCTCCATGTCCTCCCGTTGGTTAAGTGTGATAGTTAGAAGACGGGGTCGTCCTCGTTGGTCCTCGTCACTTGCCCACGGTTCAAAATTACATGGCCCGTCACCAATAGCCCTTATGTTGCTTTATAGCACGATATTAATAAATATTTACTTACTCACCTGAGCCTCAATAGATTCAACGGGTATCAGTTTCTTTACAATGTGGGTCTTTAGTGGTAGGAGGGCTCGAGCCCTGGACTTGACAGCACTGGTCAGGAACCAGAATTCTAACAGAGAAAACGTATTGTACCGAATTTTGTGTAAATAGTCTAAATAGTTTGTATTTGGATGTGTAATGCATTTACATTACTCTATATATTTATTTTACTTATATTTATTTTTTGTTAAAATTGTAATATTCCGAAGCAATGCCGTCCCTTATGCTATAGGGGTGATTTAATGGGAACGATAAAACCAAGTTAGCATCATATTTGGTGATATTGGCGACCATGTTGGTGAGCTCGGGACCTTCTGGATTCTTCTAGAAATTTGTAGAGAAATCTACTAATGTCACGCTCTATGAAGCAAGCGGTTATCTTTCTTGAAGTTTCCGCACATCTATATATAGAGCGGTGCTCGTTCAATCAGTCTTGTTTCAACCAGCGATTAGAGAGCATTATTTTGACTGTAGGTTAGCTCAGCTGAGCTTGTGGAAAATCTTTTACATACGTGTATTTTAAACACTGATAATTGTGCTTGAGTGTTGTTGAAGGTGTGAAGGCCTTCTGAAATTTATACTGTGAATATTGCAGCTGAATCTTGTAATTCAAGGATTAGATTTTTGTCAATAAATTCTCATCGCTCTTAAAGAATTGTCCTGTACTTTTCGACTGATTTGAATAAAACCCTCGATCCCCGATCAACGTAACATTATTTATATATTTTGAATTGAAGAAAACTAACACTTTTAGATATGAAAAGGAAACTCAAGTGAAATCAAGCTATACAATCATATTTAAAAAAATGCATTTAGTAAGTAAAAAAATAATTTGAATAATAATGTATTATTCAACCTGTCGAAAAAAACTACATCAAAAAGATATAAAAAAGATTATATCAATTTATGGAAAGAAACAGGTCTTAAAAAAATTTATCACCCTTCCCTCGATTATCATAATGGAATAGTAATTGATTTATCAGGAAATATAATGAAGAATAAAGAAAAAAAAACGCATGGATGTATGCTGAAATTCAATTTTGGGGCGCTGAATTATTAGTAATGAACTGAAGAATAATAGAACTATACATTAATTCTTCAGTGAAGCAGAGCACTTCTATAAAAATGGTTGCACCTAAAGATAAAACGAAAGAAAAAAATTAGGAAAAAAAATGTGTTATTCTATGCAGATCCGTAAAATATTAATCACATTTTATGAGCCCATTTTACGTTTCAATTCCAGTACGGAAATAGAACGCAATGCCATTTCCTTTTAAGGAACTCTACAAAAAAATAATGGATTCTTGAATCTTTAACTTCTATTAAAAATAATGATAATTCATTTGAAGAAAAATTTGTTCACATATATGCAAAAATGACTTACTCAAAGAATTTTAAATCTTTTAAAGGCACGAAAAGTAAAAGACAAAAGTGAAAATGAAATAAGCAAAAATTACTCGATTTAATTTTAAATTATTTCACATTTTTCTTCGCTAAGAGATTAAAGATTCTGATTTATATTTCTTGAAGCTTTCTTGGTATTGTGAGAAAGAGAAAAATCGTTTCTATTCGTTTGAAAGGAAATGAGCTGTACTTTAAATATGATTGACCTCAGTTCCTGAAGAAGCGTATAAATGCTTCCATTTAAAAATAATTATTGCCTTAGAAATACGATTTATAAGGGTTTTCTGGATTGGAAAAGGAGGGGGTGGGGGCTGTGCAACCATTACTTTCCTGTAACGATTCGAAACGAGTTCCTTATCATATAATTCTCCATTAAAATAAGATAATCTTGAAATTATTGAATATTCTTTATGTCTTAAACATATTCACAGGACAAAATAACCTCGAATTTTTTTGCAATATCAAATTTGACAAAAATTAGTCAGTTTCTCACAGTCGTTACACAGTACGCTGTATAACTTAGTCCATTGGGAAATAAATTCATTTTAATTTTGGGAATTGTGAAATAAAGAAAGACCATAAAATTATGATGATACAATATATTTATTATAAAAAAACTATCAATAATTTTGAGCAATGCAAAAACTTAAGTTAACAAAATATGAGAAATAAGTGAAATATACATTTTAGAGACTAATTAGACAAATATTTGTTCTAAGTATTAGACTAATAAGTCTAAAAACAAAAAAGTACGAAAACTAATATGATACTGGTCCTCCATTTTCCTTGACAATCCTAAGCAACCTTTTTTCATTGAAAAACCCAGGTAGTTAAGCTCAACTTTAGAAATATCGTCCATTCCTTTTAAAATACTACTTTGAGTTCATTGACAAATGAAAACTGTTTATTATTAGCCTTCTGAAACTTAATGACATAATCGGCTCCAAAGATTTTCCATGGAATTTAAGTCTGGATTTCATTTGGCCATGGCAAAAAGTTAACTCTTTTTAAAACCCTTCCTGGCCAAATTTACGTATAAAAGTATGGAAAACAACATTGTCCTGCTAAAATATCCACTTAGCACTAACTTCAGATTTTAATAAAGTCCCAAACACAGTATCAGAGGGCTTATATTGTGCAGTGTTCGTACATCTCAAAATTACGTTCGTAGAAAATAAATTTAAAACAATCAAAGTCTTCATAATTTGAAAAGGCAAAATCTTGGTATTTGCATTAGTGTGAGGTCCTTTTCTTAGGTCTTTTTTAAAGTATACCGATATGTAGGATTTTATTCTTCTTCATACGCTAAACAGCCTCATGCAGTCCAAGGCTGACTCCCTGATCCTTCTCCAGTTGATCTTATAATTAAAGACGGCCTTCCATAGGTTGATTCCTATTAGTTTGAACATCGTCTAACCATCGTGTAGGGGGTCGTTCTCTACGTCTGGTCCCTTCAGTTTTCGAAGAAATTACTTTTTTGGTAGTAAATGCATCGACATATCTGTACAGATGGCCCAGCTGTCAAATGCGTAATGCTTTTATAGTTTTCATAGCGTCAGTCCCCCTATATTTGCTATATTTTCAATCAACTTCTTGATTGTAAAGAATTCTCCACTCATTGTTCTCTTGAGTAGGTCCATAGATTTTCTTTAAGATTTTTCTTTAAAAAATGAGCAACTTTTCTTCTTCTGCTTTATTGAGGGTCCAACATTCACATCCATATAGAGCAGGGACAGCGAACCAGGGGCACGTGTGCTATTGATGGCACGCGACACAATATTTTGGGCACGCCAGCGATCAAAATGGTTTGCGTTCTATTTCAAAATAACAAAGTTCACTATGAAGTATTGCGAACAAACACAAGAGATCGGTCGCGGGAAGCACACTTGTTTGTTATTGTTTTGTCTTAGTTACGTCGTGGACTACAATTGCTTATGATGCGAAGTTCGTCTACATCTTCATTGACACAAATTTTAAAGTTTATTTGTGTTATAAAGGATATTTTTTTAGAGGTATAGAACTTTAAATTGCAATAAAACAACGATGTATTATTCGATTGACATGAATTTTTTTATTCGAAAGATGATCTTGTGGCATTACATTTTAAATATGATTTCTGGCATAGGACTGCCACAGCTGGCTCGGATGTAGTCCAATCTGGTCGTCCAATTTTCGATGACTTTTTCCAACATTTGTGGCCGTATATCGGCAATAACACGGTGAATGTTGTCTTCCAAATGGTCAAGCGTTTGTGGCTTATCCGCATAGACCAATGACTTTACATAGTCCCACAGAAAATAGTCTAGCGGTGTTAAATCACAAGATCTTGGTGGCCAATTCACAGGTCCAAAACGTGAAATTAGGCGGTCACCAAACGTGTCTTTCAATAAATCGATTGTGGCACTAGCTGTGTGACATGTTGCGCCGTCTTGTTGGAACCACAGCTCCTGGACATCATGATTGTTCAATTCAGGAATGAAAAAGTTATTAATCATGGCTCTACACCGATCACCTGTGACTGTAACATTGTGGCCTTCATCGTTTTTGAAGAAGTACGGACCAATGATTCCACCAGCCCATAAAGCGCACCAAACAGTCAGTTTTTCTGGATGTAACGGTGTTTCGACATACACTTGTAGATTAGCTTCACTCCAAATGCGGCAGTTTTGTTTGTTGAGGTAGCCATTCAACCAGAAGTGCGCTTCATCGCTAAACAAAATTCGCTTATGAAAATCGGGAACAACGGCAATCTCGTTTTGGGCCATTCGACGAATCTACGCCTTGCTTGATGATCGTTTTGATGAATTGCCAAACCAAACTGAGAATAAATCACTTGACAGCAATTAAATCGGTCGCCATCTTAGAAAGCAATGCCAACTTAAACTTCTATACCTGGAAAAAACACTCTTTATATACGATTTTTAATTGTAATTTAACGTGGATAGTTCAGGAAAAGAACAAAAAGTGCAAGATAGTAAATGAAACAGAGAATTTCAAATTTGGTGAATCTACAGAAATATGGCACTATTCGTAAAGACGACAAAGCGATGTGTGTTTTGTGTTCTGCAATAGTAGTATGCATTATATCGTCTGGAAATCGGCAATTTGAAATAAATCACAAATCCTGTTGTCAAAAAGGTGAACTACAGCAAAATATAAGTTAATAATATAAGTTATTTATACCATCCAATCTGCAACAACAGAAGTCACATTAATGTTTACTTTAATTTGAATTACGCGTATAACTAAATCATTTACAACTATACAATGAAAAAAGTATTTTTTCATAGTAAAAATTATTTGACGGCACGTCTATACCTCTTTAAACACTTCTTTAGAAAAAAGTGGCACGTTGACCCATAAAGGTTTGTAACCCTTGATATAGAGGAATAGGCCTGATTAAAGTTTTATATATGCTCAACGTGGTGTTTATAGAAATAAACTTAGACTCTTGAATTGGTTTCTGAGGCCATGAAAACTTCGTTTAACCAAACAAATTCAACTGTTTATTTCAATTTTCAGATCTTTGCTACATGAGATCAGAGTTCCTAAGTAAGTAAACTATTTTACAGTTTCAAAAGTATAGTTACCTATCTTCAAAGGAGACAAATCCGGAGATTTATTAGTTGAAATCAGAAACTTTGTTTTGTCCGCATTAATAACAAGTCCCATCTCCTTTGCCGCACTTTCAAGTGCTACAAAAGCGTTGATATCATGGCTATTTGATCGTTCAATATATCCTCGTCAAAGGCAAGAAGTTGGACAGTTCTTTGCCCACGGCTTCAAAATACGAGGTACCATACCAAAAAACAGTATTACCCTCTCATCATAATTAAAGAAAAAAAAAGAGAAGAATTAATTGAAAGTTCCATAACATTTAAAAGATACTACCAAAATTATTAACAACAGCTCAGAGCCGTTCTAAAAGAAAGTTTCTCACCCGTAGCTGAGGACATACTACCAGTGAGAGAGAGAGAAATAATTCAATTGGCAAGTATGGAGCATATTTAATTAGGCACCATCCCTGAGGGAGGTGGTGGAAATCTGTGCTCTTCTCTAATTCGTCCTTAACGGAACGAAATCAGAAAGTAGACACGGAATTTGGAAGATAAAAAAAGATGAAATGGAGAATAAAAGCAATTAATGCCGTGGTGCTCGTGGTACATGATGTTTAAATAAAGGGAAAGGACAAACACTGCTGAATCGTGTAGTGATGACGGGAGTATCACTGAACAGCAAACGAAAAGAGAAGGCGTTGACACAGAAAGTGTCCATAATGTGATGCCATCTGCTGGAAAATGAGTAAAATAAAAGATGATCCACAAAAGATGTGGAAAAGGAGAATAATTGACATGGAATTAAACTACCACGCAAGACCGATAAGTTCTTTGAAAAATAGTACCACTTATTTTTAAGCCATTAAACCCTAAGCCTTTTCCAAAGGAATGTATGATTTTATTTAGTTCTGCCCCACATTAATACTTTTTTCAGTAACCGGGCAATCAAAGTGGAAGTAAATGAATTCTTGTATTTTCTGTTTTCTTTCGTAGGATTTCTCCTTATGAGTTAAGAAAAAATAAAATATATTATTTGGAAGATCGTTCGGATTGCAGACAGGTGTGTAAAAAATTAATTAATTTATGATCACTGTTGTTAATAGTGATGCCTTTTGTCGAAATTCCGGTAACTTTTCTTGACAAGTTATTAAGTAGAATCTGGAGAGATTGTACAACTTTATTGTTATACTACATTTTTCATCGAATAAAAAGTCGAAGTTTGGGCAATTAAAGAGAAAATTGCGTAACGTGAAACTGAAATGTTTTTTTCGTGTGAAAAAAAAATTCTTGTTAAAGGACATTGCAAAAAAAAAAAAAAAAAAAAAAAAACATGAATCAACAAGTTTATTAGACTATATTTATTTTCATGGATATGTACATTTGCATATACTTAATAAAAATCCACGAAATCAAAACATTCACAAGAGCTTAAAGAAATTTAATACAAAATTTGAAATTTTTTGAAAATCAAAACATTTTTTAAGTTTTTGGAAAATAATTTGACGTTTTTCTTTGCATTGTTTTTTTCAGCAAATTGTTTGATATAGTGCATTTTGTTATTCATTTTACCATTGAAATGTGCGTCTAAATAACTGCGTATACGTTTCATGATGTTCCTCATTTAGGATGATGTGGGAACAGGAATTGCTTTGTTCGTGTCATTTTCATCGTCGGAATCTACATAAATGATATTTTTTGAGCTTTGAACACATTATAGAATGTCTTTGTCCGCCATAATTGGAGCTCTACACATGTTATCATCATGTACTGCGATGAATTCTTCCGATATTATGATAGGACAGTCAAATCCGGGTGGTATTTGGCTCATTTCCAGAAGGGAAATCTTTTCGTGTTAAATGATTTTCGTTTAGTATTAAGAGAAAGAAAATGCATGAAAATACATTGTACTTTGTCCGGATCGCAGTATTATTTCGTGTTCACCGATATTTCGTCTTAAGCGTTTTCACTTTGAAAATATTTCACTGTATAATTCAGTTTCAAAACGTAAGAAGATTTAATCATTCATTTAATATTCGCATCTAATTTTACGCCTTTATTCGTTTAATTTTACCTCGATAAAGAAAAATAAATCATAATATATATATACATATATATATATATATATATATATATATATATATATATATATATATATATATATATATATATATATATATATATATATATATTCTTTTTCACTTGTTGTGTTGAAAAACTTGTAAAATCCATTAAACTGTAATTGGAACACTTTCAGAATTAAATTAAATAAATTGTTTGGAAACGGGAAAAATTTTTTCTCTTTTCTTACGCAAATTTAAAAAAAAACATTCAAATAAACGTACATGTTTTTTTTTTAAATTTTTTTTAATGCTCGTAATCTTTTATTTTGTTGTTTCGCATTCACGATTTTAACATGACGTTCGAAAAGTTAAGAATGTTAGTACTTAAGTTACAACAGATAGTTTAAAACGTTGTATATTTTTATGAATGATTTTTTTTTCATTCTTAATTTTATATTTAGACATTTTTAGTGTATTAATAGTTTTAATAAAGAAATATAAAAAATATCAAAATTCACATGGTAAAGTTATTTGGAATAATCTTGCCCACTAAATCAAAATATTATGTTCAACTTTTTGTAAAATTGAGGAAAATCAAAGTAAAATGCCAAAATAGTTGATATTGGAAAATTCGTAGCATTCAGATGAAGTAGCAAACCAACAAGTCACTGAGGTGAGGACCTATCAAATTTATACAAAATTTTATGAAGTCTAATTATCATTTCTATTCCTTCAAAAAAGACATGTAGTTCTTATATACATGTCATGAAAACAATTCGCCTTATACAAATTATTTTACATTATTGTGACATTCTTTTATTGGTATAATAATTTCAACAACACTATAACCTAGTGCTTTCGTAAAAATACGATACGTCCGTACGAAAATACTTTGAAATTATCCAACTTTGTTCTTCAAAAATGTAGCAGTTTATGAGTCAATGATATACATTTCAAAATATTGAGTTAATGCCAAGAAAATCAGCAAGAGAGTCTGACTCTAAGTTAACTAAAAATCGGCTGAACTAATTTGCTAATATTCATTTAAAAAATTATTAATTTTAACCAAAGGAACGTTTTAATAGAATATCTGTGCTGATGTCTTAAGAATTGTTAAGGCTCTGGGCCCCTATACAAAATCAGGTTCCAACTGCGACCCTTTTATAGAATATTTGGTTTATAAACGTTTTAAGTTCAACAGAAGCAGCCCACAGTAAAGCAAAGCTTTATTCGAAAATTCATTTTCTACACTTTATACATTTGCAAAGTAATTAATTATCCCCTCAAAATCAACTATTAATACTATTTCATTTTCAATACTCATCCAGTTGAAATTAAGAATATCCGGAAATGCGGAAATGACATTTGATGATTAAAATTATTCCGATCATAATCTTATTCGAACAGAGTTGAAAACAAGACCCCCTTCCCCGCAAGAGCAGGATATCTAGGATTTGAAGAAAATATCCAAATTTAAAAATCGGTATCTATATTAAGTTCTCAATCTCCAATTACCACGTTAGATTTATCTAGAACTGTATGTTTTTTACGATTTCTTCCCAACTCAACATGGGGCTGCGGTAGCCCAGTGGTCAAGGTATCAGATCATGGCAGCATGTCATGAGTTCGAGCCCACTACCACCAAAGACTCGCCGTGTAGGGCAGCGATGCACGTTAAATCTGTCCAGTTCACTGTCGTCCACGTCACTTGACCATGGTTCAAAATTACGTGGTCCGTCACCAAAAGCCCTCGTGTAGCTGAACTGTGCGACGTTGATATTCACTCACCCAGTTCAACATGTCTTTCACAGTTGTTACATATTTCTTTCGTATCAATCGCATTTTCCTCGACACATTTTTTTGATGATTCTAGATCTTCAAGAATCAATTTCCAATGAAGCATATTTATATTTTTTTAACGTCTTTATAAAAGTAAAAGTCTCAACTCTTCGACTATATTCCATAATAACTTAAAGTACCGGGTGTTTGAAAAGTCGCGCACATCCACATGGTAATCCTTGTTGATTAAAAACCGAAAGGATTGGTTGAGGTTTCTTTCACTAGTTGGCAACAGGGACCCCATCATAAGTAGTTTTGAACGTATCAGGCATCAGTTTGAAAATACTTGTCAATTGAGCACAACGGGAGGTGCATGATATTTTCCCAAGAGCAAATAGTCGTCGTGGAATTTTATTTCACTATAAAATCTCACTGCCATAGGGTAAATACACTTCAGCAGAAACAGCATAAATGATAACACTTTTAGTGCAACGATTCCGAGACACAGGATCGGTTGTAGACAGGAAGCCATCGGGTAGAGCGCTCATAACGAAACGAAAGTGGCAGATGTTGAGACCGCTTTACAAAGAAGTCCATTGAAAAGACCGTCCGTTTACAGTAACATCATTAAAAAATTCATATCTTTGCTGAAAGGGATGAAAGGTACACTTGGTTGCAGCGAGACGGCGCAACTTATCACACATCACGGGACAGTATGGAAGTTTTAACTGAATTTTTCGATGGTCGTGTCATTTCCAAAGGATTTTGGCCAACTCGTTTACCAGACTTGTCTATTCAGGATTTCTTTCTTTGGGGATATCTGAAAAATGTCATCTTCACGAATAATCCCCATATGTTTGATGAACTTAAGAGTAACATCCTTGATGCAATATCAGACATTAATTCTCATGCTCTTCAAAAAGTGTCAATTAATCTGGTAAAAAGAGTTTGATTGTGTGTTCAGGAAAACGGACATTATTTAGAACATTTAATGTTGTTTTACCATGCCTGACTCCTGACAATAAAGATAACCGTTGAACATTTGTTTGTCCTTTATTCTGTTTGTTAACATAATTCATCTGTCTTTAAAACTTAACCACAAAGGTTAATATGCGTGTGTTTTGAAACAACCGGTACAACAGAAACCCTCATCTATTTCTAAATAAGTAAGTTAAATAGAAAAATAAATTAAATATAATATTAATAAAGAGAAGAATACACTCAAAATCATAAAGGCTTATGAAACTTTAACCATCAACGATTTTGTCTACGTGTTCAGTGACGGATTTAGACTTAGGCCGGCGAGGCCTGGGCCTAAGATGGCAAATTTTCAGAGGTGCCAAAATTTTCGAGGCGGCAAAAATTTGAAATAGATTTTGTTTTTTATCAACTGTAAAACTGAATTTTAATTCTAATTTTCTTGCTTTGACAACCACAAGATGTCAATATTAAAAGGGTACAATTATTTTTTTAAATAATTAATCGTATAAGTAGTAAAATTTAAAGCAGCGAACAAATAGGTAATAAAAAATGTTCGTTAATTATAGCATTTATCTATTGACGTTAGATTTTTCATAATTTTTTCTTTAAAAATCTAAATGTAGCGTTTGTTTTCTCATCATTTAACACAAAATGTTAATCCACCATATTTCATATTTAATTATACCTAATAGTCCCACGTTGGTCGCCATTGTAAGGCATTTGCCCGTGGGTGATGCCTTACTTCTAAGTTAACTTCGTGACCTAGGAGTGTGGGAGTGAATGAAGAACCAGGCGTTGCCATACTCTTAATATCTCTTTATTAAGTTCTTAACTTAAATACTATAGAATTATAATATTTATATTTTAACTTAGAGGATCTAAGGTGAAGAAACACACAATACGTTTTACCAAATAAGCGCGATCCTGACCAATATAATTAACTTTACCGCTTACTCCTAACCTCTGTTTATACACAGTTCCTAGTATTTAGTAGAACGGTTCTACCTCTATATACTAGGTAGCAGCAACACACTTGAATCCTCAACGTCATTTCTTTATCTCGCGTGGAATGGTATCCACCTTGACTTGAACGCACTCTCACGGATAGCTGAACACTGGAATATCGGCTTACTTCAGCTTACACGTTTAAACTCAGGCTAGCATAATCACTCCCTAAAATGCCACACCGCTTACGCTAAACTTCTGCTATTTAAAAGGTTCCTAATTTGCATAATCACGCTTCGCTTTTGGATTTGGTTGGAAAGAATTTGCCTTTTTCGGCCCCAAAGAATCCAAGAGGATAATTAATAGAAAGCACGATGAGCCCGTCACAACCTTTGTCCGGTTACTCAAAAACTTTATTCTATCTTAAGCTTTGTGTGTGACGCACAATTAATTCTAGAAGTTAAATATGAGTATGTCATTAATACTTTCACACGTATGAAAGCAAGAAGCAAATATACTATATGATTAAATAAATAAATTTGATTTATTTCTTAATTAAAAGCAATTCATTCTAAATTGTATGTTTAGTTGTTATAACAATTATATACATATTTAATTCATGCCTAAATTCAATACCTAAATTTCCTTCGAATCCATTATTACTATTTGTATTATTATTATTATTATATAAGGGTGTCAGATTAACTTGAGCCTAGGGCACCTTCGAACCTATATCCGTTATTACACATGTTCTTTTTAATATGAACACCTTCTACAATCTGTGAACGCCACTATCTCCAACTAATGTCTTACAAGTAATTGCCAGTGTTTTCCACCAATACATTTAACAACAGAAAAAAATTCATTTAACACTCAACTTCGCACTGTTGCATTTCTGCAACATATAATTTATTTTAATTTAACAGACTCAATATTTTTTTAATTACCTACAAATCACTTATCTGAGAAAAAAAAAAGATTACTGCAACGAAATACATACTAATTTTGTCACTAGATGGAAGTACATTTTTTCAAGAAATCACAACAATTATAAAAATCTCTGATGCCTCAAGAGCTGTGTTTTGGCTATAAAAGAATCCATTATATTTTATGCTTCCTCTTGTTTATTGAAGAAATAAATTACCAGGTAAGAAATTTAAACATTTTATGACGAATAATAAAATCCTCATTTAAAAAAAGTTTTGTAATTTAAAGCACTACTGCGCAATGTTGCACTTCTGCAAAAAACAAAAAATGACTGAAATTCAATTTAAAACTGCTTAATTTTTTTTCATATTTTTCCTTTTATTATTACTTGAGAAGTAGCTGATATAATTTTTTCATAGAAATTTTAAAAAATTACAAAGTTAAGAGTTAAAGTATCATATCTGGAAAAGTAGGAATCCTTATTTTTCAAATACTTTATGGATACGTTTTCTGTAAATAACTATGTATCTTTGCATACGAGGAATTCAAAGGATATAACTATTCATTTCAATTTTCATCAAGGATCTTCCTAATGGGAGGTATAAACGGACTGATCCACAATTTTTTCTAAATTGGATTCGCTGTGTGCATCTTCTAAGGGGAAACCCTGCAAGACTTATAAAGGGTGTTTTTTTAGAGGTATAGAACCTTAAATTGCAATAAAACAACGATGTATTATATTCGATTCACATGAATTTTTTTATTCGAAAGATAATCTTGTGGCATTACATTTTAAATAGGATTTCTGGCATAGGACTGCAACGGCTGGCTCGGATGTAGTCCAATCTGGACGTCCAATTTTCGATGACTTTTTCCAACATTTGTGGCCGTATATCGGCAATAACACGGCGAATGTTGTCTTCCAAATGGTCAAGCGTTTGTGGCTTATCCGCATAGACCAATGACTTTACATAGCCCCACAGAAAATAGTCTAGCGGTGTTAAATCACAAGATCTTGGAGGCCAATTCACAGGTCCAAAACGTGAAATTAGGCGGTCACCAAACGTGTCTTTCAATAAATCGATTGTGGCACTAGCTGTGTGACATGTTGCGCCGTCTTGTTGGAACCACAGCTCCTGGACATCATGATTGTTCAATTCAGGAATGAAAAAGTTATTAATCATGGCTCTACACCGATCACCTGTGACTGTAACATTGTGGCCTTCATCGTTTTTGAAGAAGTACGAACCAATGATTCCACCAGCCCATAAAGCGCACCAAACAGTCAGTTTTTCTGGATGTAACGGTGTTTCGACATACACTTGTGGATTAGCTTCTCTCCAAATGCGGCAGTTTTGTTTGTTGACGTAGCCATTCAACCAGAAGTGCGCTTCATCGCTAAACAAAATTCGCTTATGAAAATCGACCATTATTTTCGAAATAAAATTGCACAATTTGAAAGCGTTGTTCAGGCGTGAGTCTATTCATGATGAATTGCCAAACCAAACTGAGAATAAATCACTTGACAGCTGTTAAATCGGTCGCCATCTTGGAAAGTAATGCCAACTTAAACTTCTATACCTGGAAAAAAAACAGTCTGTAGTTTCAAACTTAAATGCTATAACCCTGTGTTCCAGGTGGATATAACAGTTACCAATTTCTCCATCTCACTGCTAGTGCACCATAATACAAAAATCCCTCCTTATTTCGATATAGTCTATCTTCCGTCTAACTTACGGTTGTTGTTGTTTCCAAGTATTTCGAATAAATTTCAAATTGTACAACTAATTTATGTTTTTTTTAATTTTTTTTAATTTATGATGGACTGAAATACAAAATAATGCTACAAATATTGACACTGCTAAATACTGTGCTAAAATGACAACTGCTCGGGGACAGGAGATAAGTGTTCTTGCCCATCACTCCTGCATTAAAAGTGTCTTAAAAGGAAAAACCTCTTAGGTACTTGGCGCGCTGATGCGTTAATCTTCCCGGGAGACTGGCTTACAAGCTCTAAGACCTTGTTTCGCTCGCTTGGTCTCTGGGCAATAAATAAATAATCTTTACCCAACATATACTTAATTATACAAACACAGTGCTGCACAACTCAGACAACTATAGCTATAAAATCTAAGACAAAACTTGAACATTTAAGTTATTACTTTTTACAAAATTTCGAAACAAAGGGAACATTTAACAATTGGTTTCACTGCAAACGATATTTTGAAACGAATTTACTACAATTTTATAGCTATGACTACCAAAAAAAATTTTCGAAGAAAGTATTGGCACTTAACTTCCCACTGTTGCATTTCTGCAAAATATGATTAATTTTAATTTAACAGACTCAATTTTTTTTAATTACCTACAAATCATTTATCTAAGAAAAACAGATTACTGAAACGAAATACATACACATTTTGTCACTAGATGGAAGTACATTTTTTCCAGAAATCACAACAATTATAAAAATCTCAGATGCCTCAAGTACTGTGTTTTTGCTATAAAAAGAATCCATTATATTTTATGCTTCCACTTGTTTATAGACGAAATAAATTACCAGGTAAGAAATTTAAACATTTAATGATGAATAATAAAATCCTCATATAAAAATAAATTTTTTAATTTACAGCACTAGTGCGCAATGTTGCACTTCTGCAACAAACAAAAAAAATGACTGAAACTAAATTTAAAACAGCTTAATTTATATATATATATATATATATATATATATATATATATATATATATATATATATGTCCCTTTTATTATATTACCTGAGAACTAGCTGATATAATTTTTTCATAGAAATTTAAAAAATTGGGAAGGTAAGGGTTCAATTATATATAATGCGCTAAAAGCTGCTTTAACAACTAAAGGGTATTTTTTTAGAGGTATAGAACTTTAAATTGCAATAAAACAACGATGTATTATTCGATTGACATGATTTTTTTTATTCGAAAGATATTCTTGTGGCATTACATTTTAGATATGATTTCTGGCATATGACTGTCACGGCTGGCTCGAATGTAGTCCAATCTGGACGTCTAATTTTTGATGACTTTTTCCAACATTTGTGGCCGTATATCGGCAATAACACGGCGAACGCTGTCTTCCAAATGGTCAAGCGTTTGTGGCTTATCCGCATAGACCAATGACTTTACATAGCCCCACAGAAAATAGTCTAGCGGTGTTAAATCACAAGATCTTGGAGGCCAATTCACAAGTCCAAAACGTGAAATTAGGCGGTCACCAAACGTGTCTTTCAATAAATTGATTGTGGCACGAGCTGTGTGACATGTTGCGCCGTCTTGTTGGAACCACAGCTCCTGGACATCATGATTGTTCGATTCAGGAATGAAAATGTTAGTAATCATGGCTCTATACCGATCACCATTGACTGTAACGTTGTGGTCTTCATCGTTTTTGATGAAGTACGAACCAATGATTCCACCAGCCCATAAAGCGCACCAAACAGTCAGTTTTTCTGGATGTAACGGTGTTTCGACATACACTTGTGGATTAGCTTCTCTCCAAATGCGGCAGTTTTGTTTGTTGACGTAGCCATTCAACCAGAAGTGCGCTTCATCGCTAAACAAAATTCGCTTATGAAAATCGACCATTATTTTCGAAATAAAATTGCACAATTTGAAAGCGTTGTTCAGGCGTGAGTCTATTCATGATGAATTGCCAAACCAAACTGAGAATAAATCACTTGACAGCTGTTAAATTGGTCGCCATGTTGGAAAGTAATGCCAACTTAAACTTCTATACCTGGAAAATAACAGTCTGTAGTTTCAAACTTAAATGCCATAACCTTTGTTCCAGGTGGATATAACAGTTACCAATTTCTCCATCTCACTACTAGCGCACCATAATACAAAAAACCCTCCTTATTCCGATAGTCTATCTTCCGTCTAACTTACGGTTGTTGTTGTTTCCAAGTATTTCGAATAAATTTCAAATTGTACAACTAATTTATGTTTTTTGTTAATTTTTTTTAATTTATGATGGACTGAAATACAAAATAATGCTACAAATATTGACACTGCTAAATACTGTGCTAAAATGACAACTGCTCGGGGACAGGAGATAAGTGTTCTTGCCCATCACTCCTGCATTAAAAGTGTCTTAAAAGGAAAAACCTCTTAGGTACTTGGCGCGCTGATGCGTTAATCTTCCCGGGAGACTGGCTTACAAGCTCTAAGACCTTGTTTCGCTCGCTTGGTCTCTGGGCAATAAATAAATAATCTTTACCCAACATATACTTAATTATACAAACACAGTGCTGCACAGCTCAGACAACTATAGCTATAAAATCTAAGACAAAACTTGAACTTTTAAGTTATTACTTTTTACAAAATTTCGAAACAAAGGGAACATTTAACAATTGGTTTCACTGCAAACGATATTTTGAAACGAATTTACTAAAATTTTATAGCTATGACTACCAAAAAAAAATTTCGAAGAAAGTATTGGCACTTAACTTCCCTCTGTTGCATTTCTGCAATATATGATTAATTTTAATTTAACAGACTCAATTTTTTTTAATTACCTACAAATCATTTATCTGAGAAAAACAGATTACTGAAACGAAATACATGCACATTTTGTCACTAGATGGAAGTACATTTTTTCCAGAAATCACAACAATTATAAAAATCTCAGATGCCTCAAGAACTGTGTTTTTGCCATAAAAAGAATCCATTATATTTCATGCTTCCTCTTGTTTATTGACGAAAAGAAATTTAAACATTTTATGATTAAAAATAAAATCTGCAACAAACTAAAAAATGACTGAAACTCAATTTAAAACAGCTTAATTTTATATATATATATATATATATATATATATATATATATATATATATATATATATATGTCCCTTTTATTATATTACCTGAGAACTAGCTGATATAATTTTTTCATAGAAATTTAAAAAATTGGGAAGGTAAGGGTTCAATTATATATAATGCGCTAAAAGCTGCTTTAACAACTAAAGGGTATTTTTTTAGAGGTATAGAACTTTAAATTGCAATAAAACAACGATGTATTATTCGATTTACATGATTTTTTTTATTCGAAAGATAATCTTGTGGCATTACATTTTAAATATGATTTCTGGCATATGACTGCCACGGCTGGCTCGGATGTAGTCCAATCTGGATTCTATGACTTTTTCCAACATTTGTGGCCGTATATCGGCAATAACACGGCGAATGTTGTCTTCCAAATGGTCAAGCGTTTGTGGCGTATCCGCATAGACCAATGACTTTACATAGCCTTACAGAAAATAGTCTAGTGGTGTTAAATCACAAGATCTTGGAGGATAATTCACAAGTCCAAAACGTGAAATTAGGCGGTCACCAAACGTGTCTTTCAATAAATCGATTGTGGCACGAGCTGTGTGACATGTTGCGCCGTCTTGTTGGAACCACAGCTCCTGGACATCATGATTGATCAATTCAGGAATGAAAAAGTTATTAATCATGGTTCTATACCGATCACCATTGACCGTAACGTTGTGGCCTTCATCGTTTTTGAAGAAGGATTCCACCAGCCCATAAAGCGCACCAAACAGTCAATTTTTCTGGATGTAACGGTGTTTCGACATACACTTGTGGAATAGCTTCACTCCAAATGCGGCAGTTTTAGTTTTGTTTGTTGACGTAGCCATTCAAACAGAAGTGCGCTTCATCGCTAAACAAAATTCGCTTATGAAAATCGGGAGCAACGGCAATTTCGTTTTGGGCCCATTCGACGTATCTACGCCTTGCTTGATGATCGTTTTGATGAATTGCCAAACCAAACTGAGAATAAATCACTTGACAGCTGTTAAATCGGTCGCCATCTTGGAAAGTAATGCCAACTTAAACTTCTATACCTGGAAAAAAACACTCTTTACTTTATTCTGAAAAAGGATATGATGATGATTTCATTTATTATCAAAACCAATAACCTTTTCAGTGGTTTAATAATATCAAAAAAATAATAATACAATTATTTATATAAAAGAACTTTATTCCACTTGAAGAAGCACTGCAGAGTATTTGTATTTTGAAAAGATTTTAAATCCTTCTGCGCCCATACAACTACAAATGCCCTATGCAGACTGTACAAAACAAATACAGTTCAATAATTTAGTCCAAAGTAATTTATATAGCTCGAATTTAAAAAGAATGGTAATTAACTTTTACAAATTTAATTGGTATTTTGAAACTCTTTCTCAAAACGTATGTACAAAAAATTTTTAATCCTCGAGAGATACTATTGAACTTTCAAAAGTATATATACATATATGCAGTGGAAATCGTTTAGCACGAAACTTAGGGAACTGAAACAGGGTTTCGTGTTAAAGAACATTGCAAAGAAAAATATAAATAAATAATATATTCAACAAACTTAAGTTTATTAGAGTGCCTTTTAGTTACATAGATATGTATATCTGCATGTACTTAATAAAAATCAGTGAAACAAAACACACAATGAAATTTAATACAAAATTTTCGAAGTTTTGTAAAACAAAACATCTATTGGGTTTTTGAAAAATATTCTGATATTATTTTATGCATTGCCTTTTTTAGCATCAAATTGTCAACAATTGTTCGATGTCATCCATTTTGTTATTCATTTTAACATTGGAATGTACAATCAAATAACTGCACATACTTTTCATGATGTTCTTCATTTCGGATGACGTGGAATCAGAAGCTGTCATTATTCATGTCATTTTTGTCGTCGTAATCTGCATCAATGATATTTTTTGAGCTTTCAGAAAACTCTAAAATGTCTGCCATAATCGGGGCAACGAATTCTTCCGATGATGTACCTATGTGGCTGAGTTTTTGATATTTTGTTCATTCCCAGAAGAGGGAAATCTTTTCGCCTTAAGGGATTTTCGTTTCGTGTTAAGAGAAAAACTGCGTAAAAATACATAGTACTTTGTAGAGACCGTTGTATTGTTTCGTGTTAACCGATTTTTCGTCTAAAGCGTTATCGCATTTAACGTATTTCATAGTTCATTAGAAGTTTTCAAAAAAAAAAAACCCAAACAGAAAGAACTTTTTTTAAATGTGTCGTGTACTAATTCTGCTCCAACACATATAATTTTAACATTAAAAAAAATAACTGAATTGAATGGACATACAAAACGATTCAGTTGACAAAAATTGATAAAAAAATCAAATTTAATTATTTTTAGCGGATATTATTCTTTATATATTTTTCTATAACCTTGCAAAATTGAAAGTTCTAAATGTTTTTAAAAAACCCAGAGTTATAAAAAGTTTTGTGTTCGTTTTTATTCTCATCTCAATGGCAAATAGAAATTTTAAATTGGTTTATCTCGGGAAGAAAAAAAAATAACTAGCTTGTCACATTTAAAATGCTATGTCTTTTATTTTACTGTTGTACCAAATGCTTTGATATTCTTTCTAACTATTGCTATTAATGCATTTAACAAAAGTTGGTATTCATTTCTGAATCAAAGCAATGATAATTTTTTTTAAATAATTGAATTTAAAACTTATACATTTCTTAAGGAACTTTCAATAAACACTCATTCAAAACGTATTGTACGAATATCAATATCATATGTTGTCACACAATAAAACCAATCAAACTTTTCTCATACATTTTTTGACATACTTATAAATCAAATTTCAAGTGTGTATGACAATTATTGTAGGAGGAGAGAGAGAGAGAGAGAGAGAGTAGCATTTTAAAATCACTTCATAAAATTTTTAATTTTTCCTTAAAAAATTCAATGGTTATCTTTTTGGGATATTTTGAGCACAAAAACTGTTTTAAAAACCGTTAACCGTTTTTAGACCATTAAATCAAAGATTTTTGTATAAATCGTATCAGAAATTGTCAAGAAGCTCCCTTATATGGTTTAGAGACACCATATTCCTAACTAGGGTGCGAAATTTTCCTTTGACACTTAATGAGTATAGTGAATATAGGTTCTGTTTTTATGCCTTTGCAATTTCTTTCAAAACTGACTATTCAATAAGTACTTCCTACCATAAATAAAAGTCTGTTGTAGAGCACGTTATGACGTTCCCGTCACACAGATGTGAATTGTCTACTTTTGGAGAAATGATCACCAAACGTGCAATGACACCTGTACCCATAAAATATTGTACGTGTTTGTCTTGGACATCGCCCTGGCAACCTTTGACACCATAAGGAACCCCTATTCCGCCCACGAACTGGATGCAATCCGAGGATAAAAGGTCATCCGCTTTGATCCCGAAGCATAGAGAGAGCAGAGAGAGAATGAGAGATGGTATGAATACTTCACTGAAAACGGAAACAACACTGCTCCCTTACAAACAGAACTTGGACTTGTGGCGGTGTGATATCTATATGAACTAGTACCAACATCACGCGAAGATGATCGTTTTGGCGTGATCGATAAAGTACTCGCATTCGTTCCGAACGGAAGGTACCCAGAACGAACCTTCCTACCTTCATTGGTGACCATGGCCGTGCAAAAGAGCCACACCCTTCTCGCGCCGCTGTCGTGGGGCCATCTATCCACCGCACAAGCAACTAAGCTGTCAAACATTGAAGCAAATAAGCAGTTACTTCTCAAGCCGTCACGCACGAATGACGCAACTGTTTACATGCTCGCCACGAGTATGGTATCGTTCGTTCGCCTATTCACCGAAACACTGGCAGGGGAGTATGTGGAGGTGTGATATCTATATGAACTAGTACCAACATCATGCGAAGACGATCGTTTTGGCGGGATCGATAAAGTACTCGCATTCGTTTGGAGCAGAAGGTACCCAGAACGAACTTTCCTTCCTTCAGACCCTAAAAATCTAATTCATAAGTTTAGTAATTTCAATGTATAATCTGTAAACAATAGCTGCGACGTAAATAAACTAAATATTTAAATTAATCAATATCATGCTACCGTTATTTATCTCAAACGTCACAACGGGTAAACTGCTCAGATGACATATAGTTCTAGATTCCAGAAGACATATTGTTCTAGTAAAACAAATTCCTCTCAAAATTTATCTATACAGCTATACCTGGTGCGAAATCACATACTCACTCTTGCGAAGAACTAATCTGTAGGTCATATATCTTCTGAATGAAGGATTTATCACAGGAGAGGAGAAATCTATTCGGTTTGAATTCAAGGATTGCATCCAGAACTCTTTTTAGTATAGCAAGGGCCACTTGGATTGGAAAAGGAGGTTTGTACGACCCTTCTTTTCCAATATGTAGTGGTCTCGTATATGTAATTATATTTAAATCGTTCTCTTTCAGTGTGTGTGCGGACGCGTGCAATATGTGTGTGTGCTTATGACCACACGATAGAAGTGATAACTTCTAATTTTGTAATGTTATTTCAGGGATTAGTTCGGTGAGAATAAAAAACAAGGGTATACAATAATATTAGCAATAATAAACAATATTAGTATTGTCCTATAAAATTATTTATTCATATGTCAGTACTCATAAAGTAATATTTATGTGCGAAATATACAATCATATTCGTGATTTAGTTGTATCCTAAGAAGGAAACAATAGGTTTATGGTAGCTGAAATAGGTTATAAATACTTTAGATTCTAAGTTTTATCTAAATATAACTATAAAAAAAATTCCTTCAAGCGTTGTTTCGTACTTTCTCGTGGTTTCATTTGGATTATTTGACATAATTCAATTGAATTTTGATTTTAAAAAATCAACTAAAATTTTGATTCGCCTTTTGAAAAATCTACTTTAAAATGCCCTCTTAAAATCATACGTAATTTGTTCAGAAGAACCAATCAGGCTTGTGAATTTTGGTTTTAATTTAACAATTTCGACTCTATCCATGAATTAATTTAAGCAAAGGGATAGCAAAACAGGTAGTTGATTGGGAAGAGTGGAATCTAGGTCAAAACCTTTAAAAAGGGATTTAATCAGAAGATTTACATCACAAAATCTCTGGCTTATTCTACCTCTTTTGTCCTTGTATGGCATTTTTCTAGAAATATATCCGATGCTGCTGCAAGATAAATCTTTTTAATTATATTTTGTTTTCTTGTATTTAAGTTATTTAATGTAACTTTTTCTTAATACCTGTATACTTAATTTTGTTATTTTAAATTTTAAATTTTTAAATTTGCTTTTTAAACTCAAAATATATTAAGTACACTGCTAGACAATTGCTAAGGACGGATAACACTATCATCCATAGCAACTACAAAATGAAAGGAAGCAAAATGTGGAAAATTAGAATAAGTGCGGGATATTAGTAAGAAGAGAAGTATGAGTATGCAAATTTTTTTCCACGTCTGTTCATCACGTGATAGCGTTCATAAGAGCTTTAAAGGTTTTGACGCGTGTGGACAGTTGTTGTTTCAAGTCAAAGTTTTACAAGAAAGATTTAATAGACGAACTTAAAATTTTTGGCATGTCTTCCCGACATCACATAGATGATTTTATGCGTGGCCGAATTATTGGAAAGATCGAAGAAGTGCGAAAAATAACAGATGTTGCCAGGGAGTTCGACATCGCTCACAGCGTTGTTTCACGGCTGTGGAAGTCATTAAAAACTACTGGAATGTGTAGTAGACGGCACGGGGGAGGTCGTGTTAGAAGTACGACGCCTGCAGAAGACAGATATATCGTCCTATCAGCAAAAAAGGAACAGGTGCACCACAGCTCAGCGGGTGGCAAATCAGTTTCTTGCTGCCTCAGGAAAGCAGATCTCCCGAAAAATGTTGCCAGACGTTTGAGGGGAGGAGGAGGACTATACGCACGCAGACCTGTTGTGTGTGTCCCATTGACCAGACAGCACCGTACTGCCCGTTTGCAATGGTGTCGTGAGCATCACAATTGGACTGAACAGGACTGGGCATGCGTACTATTCTCAGATGAGAGTAGGTTCAGTCTGTCATCGGATTGTAGACGCCAACTGATCTGGCGCGAGAGTGGTACTGCTTATCGTCCAGAAAATATCCAGGAAAAGGACCGATATCCGACATGCAGTATCATGGTGCGTGCCGGCATCATGATCAATGGCCGCACGCGCCTACATGTGGTTACGAAAGGGACTACGACGGGCCATCGATACATTGATGAAGTTCTACTTCCTCATGTTCGTCTTTTCCGTGGTGCTGTCGGTGAAAAATTTGTTTTTATGGACGACAACGCAACATGTCATCGAACACTCGCTGTTCAGGATTGTCTAGACAGCGAGGGTATTCAACGTCTCGCATTGCTAGCGCGTTCTCCAGATCTAAACCCCATTGAAAATGTGTGGGATGCTTTGGGGAGGCAAGTTGCTGTTCGAAACTACCCTCCGACAAACAAGAACACCCTCATCCGTGCACTCACAGAGGAATGGGATAAATTGCCTCAACAGCTGCTGGATAATGTTGTGCAAAGTATGGTACGACGTGTGGAATGTTGCATCACACTCCACGGTGGACATATCCCGTACTGATACCTTTCTTTAAGGTGCCTGCTGACTTTTAGATGCATTGTTCCATTTCTCCGTACGCAGATCAAATGAACATTTTTTTTCTTTCAGATGTTTCACAGATTTTGTACTTTCCAGAACAATAAATATTCTGTATTCTAATGTCTGAACAGTGTGGCAACTATATTTTATCCTACTAGGCCTCATGTCTCGCTTAATGTTATGCTACATAGCAATTTGTGATCCGTCCTTAGCAATTGTCCAGCAGTGTAATTAAGGGATTAATAGAACTATTTGTTCATTGCTGTTCTTATTCGCTTACGAAAACAATTTTTATTCTTTAATTCACTGCAATATTGCTAACGATAATTATATTATTTACTTAGTTCTATAAAAATTTTCCTTTTTCTACATTTTATGTTTAATTTTATAGTGTAGGATTTCTCTCTCTCTCTCTCTAAGCCTATTTTTAAAAAATATTATATGTTTCATTTTCATGCTTTAAATATGATTAGAAAGAATCCCGCATTCATTTTTGTAGAAAGAGGTGGCCCCACTCAGATTGAAGCTAGGGGTTGATACTTTTACGACATATTGGTGGTGGGACAAACTACCGTGTTGCATGTCGTTTTGGTGTAGCGGGGGGAGAGGGGAAACGTCCCTACTTTTCTTTTTAGGGCTGTGTATGTCACGCACGACCTTATCCGACTACAGATAAAAAATACCAAATGAGCGTTACAAACCCGAGCATGACGTTCACTCAAGTTCACTCTCCAGCAAAACGCGCCTATAGAAGTCATCACTTCAATAACAGAAAATGCCAGGTCGCTGCCAATGGAATATTTCCAGCAGACAAGCATTTAAGAGGGTCATAGTGATAGGATAGAGAAGTGGTTCTTAAGCTCCAGATCGCCGCGGCTGCCCCCTTCTCCCCCTTTATATATCAGCCTGACATCGTGAACTCTCAAGATTTTGAATAGCCTTCCCTGATTCTGAACACGTGACTGAGATTTAAAGGTTCCTCAATAATCCTAACACTGCAGCTGTTAATAATACTAACTTAAAAAAGCCTGTATAAATAGCTGAAGCAGTCTTTTATCCTACATTTCTTTAACATAACTTTTAAAGTAAAATTTTTTTTCTTAAAGAAAACAGTCAACATCTCTAATTCTAAAAATATTACAAAAACTAATTTCAAATAAATAAACAATGTTCTTAACTGTATTAATTAAATTTTTAATGAGAAGGATACTGCTGCATTTTTCTTTTACATGTGCTGATGTATGAATTTCTACTCTTTCCAGACGCTTTCTGTAATAACTAGGATAAAGAAGAGCTGAATATGTTCTTTTCTTATGTAATAACTTAACTTTCTTATAAATAACTAGCTTGTGTACCCGTTCTTCGCACGCGTAAATTGAAAAATTAAGCGATACTGATTGAAGGATAAAGAAGTTTTTAATGAGTTAATTTTACATGAATTGCAAATTAAACAAAAAAAAGTTTTGACATATTTCAGTTGAACAAAAAAAAACATATTTGTTAAATTTTAAGTCTGTAGGTCTAACAGCTGATAAAAAGGATTTTTTTTTATTTATATCTTCCCGTAACTGTCTTGTGGGTCGATTTTTTATTTGAAAACACCTTCCTAAGTTGATCTCTGTTCACCAAAAGTAACACATTGTTACAAATTTTGTGTAATGAACGCTTAAAATAGTGTCTGGCTGTGTATTACCTTGATATTACTTTCTGTTTTATTTATTTTATGTTAAAATTGTAATATTCACAAGCAACTCCGTTCCTGACAAAAAAAATGGCGATTCAATGGAAACATAGCAAAATGTCGGCGATAGAGGGAAGTTGGCATCATTTTCGGTGACCCAGTTGTCAACTTGGCGATTGAGTGAACGGCAGTAGCGCCATCTGGTGGGGAGCTGAAAGAAAGTGAATAGCACAAAAACCTTCTACATATATATGTAAAAAAATGCATATACGTGCCAATTTTCATAGTGATCGGTTGAATGGTGCTGGAGCGAAGCGAGGTCATATATACAAACATTCATTTTTATATACATAGATTAGTTCGGAAAGGCATCAGAAATCTATCGGAATATATATTCCAGTATAGTTTTTTCAATTAGGGCAATTTAGTGATCTAGTCTAAGAAGACACATCTTCCCATATTTTCACGAGGCTTTTCAGAGTTTGTAAAAGAAGGTGTGAGACACCTGCCCGTGGGTGCTCCTGTTCTCCATTATCTACGCGACCTGTTGCTGTAGAGAAGGACAAAGAATCACGCAAATCCTTCATCTTAATATCTTTTTATTAAGATCTTAACTTAATCACAATACACAACAATAATAATAATCAAAGAAAGCAGATATTGAATGAGAAGACACATCTCGTATTATCAAATAATCGCGTGATTGACCACTATATCTAACTTAATAGATTAATTCTAATCTCACTAATACACGCACTTTCCTTATAGCTTAATCAAAGTCGCTTACCACTATATCCTAGGTAAACAGCTACTTTCTTTATCCTAACTGACGTGAATTTATCCGGCTCTAATACTAGTGGTTTCGTATCCACCTTTAGCTTGGATATACAGGTACGTGTAGGTTAATTCTTGGACTTGATATTATTTTAAACGCCATCTTAATCACTTCCACACTTAGACATAGACCTCACATAGCCACCACGCGTACGCTAAACTTCTATTATATATATGATTCCTAATTTGCATAATCACGTTCTTCTTCTCGAGTTGGTTGGAAAGAATTGCCATTCTGGCCCCAAAGAACCCCAAAAGGACTGTTAAAAGAAAACGCGATGAAAACCCCGTTACAACGGAAATCCGAACATTAAATGAGAGATTTTCGTGGACCCCCTAGAAAAGCGCTAGGGACCCCATGGAGTTCATGGATTACAGTTTAAAAACCACCGGGATAGAGTATGACAAGTTTGTCCATTCGTCAAATCTCAGTTGGCATTCACCTGAATGTATACGCGATTCACCTGCTATGGCAAGGCTGGTTGAAATAAGAGATGTAATAAGTTTGAAGAGTGTCGGGTTGTGGCAGGAAGAACATCCACTGACAAACAGTGACCAGCCTGGAAGCCGCCATTTTACATGTGTGGGATATATTTGATACTCCGATATCGACTAAAAGCATTGCTCGTTTGATGGTTCCTAGTAGCCGGTTCTCAAGACATCCGTTAAGATTATTGCAATTGATACCATATTGCATACCACTCCGTTTGCAGTGGAGCAGTGCTGGAGTGACATGTACCACTGGATGACACAAGCCTCACATGAACTACGTTTTTATTCGTGTACGTCTATGGCACCGACGTAGTGAAAGGTGCAATCTGGCCGCATCTGGAACTTCCAACCTCAAGGCAACGAGGCATCTAGGACTTCCGGACCCTTTACGTACGGTAACACGTTACTTTTGGTTCGTATTCGGGCACTATGATGGCCCAACGATACGTAAAAGGTGCGTTATGGCTTATGACACCATCTTTCCTTCAAAAGAATGTTCAGTACCGTTTACCATCAAAATTGTGCCCGACTGCATATTGCATGCATCAGCCAACATGCACCACAAGATATACAGATGCTTCCTTAGCCACCAATTTTCTCTGATCTCCCGCCAAATGAACACATCTGAAAGGTGATTGAACGCTCCTTGTAAGCCCTGCCACGCTTAGCTTAGAAAGAAGTAGACTGTGGCAAGTGGTCGATGGTAAATGGAGAACCATTCATACTCTCATTGACTCTGTAACTAGACCTATTGTTTGGTGAATCGATATCTGCAACAGACCCGTAATCCAGTGTTTCTCAAACTGTGGGCGCGCCCCGTAGGGGGGGGGGGCGTGATAACTCTACTAGGGGGGCGCGAGCATATTAAAAAGTAGAAAACAAAAGATTGTTTAAAATATTATTAATGCACTAAAAACAAACAAATAAAAAATGAAATACACATTTACACTTATAAATATATATCAGTACTGCGCAATGAATTTTATAATCATTTTAAAGATACTACGTTAAGAACAAGTTTAATAATTATCAGTTTCTCCATAGGCTTGTTATATATAAAATTAAAAACAAAAATTAATACTTATCTTGATAATTTATATGGTTTATAATTACTCCTTTGAATTCCGGTTAAAAATTCCGGGATTCGCTCCCCACTGCCACCGTTTAACACGTGACCGAGCGTATCTGGTGTATTGGGAGGGGGAAAGGTTACAGGAATAAAGAAATAAATAATCTGAAACAAGTAAATCCTTCGCAAAGACAATCGTGCTCCTTTTATTGCATTCCAAAGCCTTCGGAATAATTCTATGGATAACAGTGCGCAGAAAATACCGTTCTTCGGAAAGACGTATATATACGTCCGGGTCAATTAAGACACTGGCTGAGTGAGACGTTTATATACGCCGGTGGCATTAAAGAGGTAAAAGTTCAACTGTAGGTTTAGTTTCAAAATATAGTATTATTGAATTCAATGTATCGTTATTGTACGGGGGGGCGCGATGAAAATAATAATTGAGTATTGGGTCGCGAATATTGAAAGTTTGAGAAGCACTGCCGTAACCTAATGCTGTGACATTGTTCTCACTTTAACATACCAGTATGATTATTAAATATACATAGTTTTAATGTTTATAAAAGTATTTTTCTGTTTCACTAGTTTCTCACTTTCTGACTACCCTTTGGTGTGTTGGATTTTCAATGTGTGTATGTGTCACATAGTATATAGATAAATATAATAATTCCCGTTGATTTTCTCTTGAGGTTTTTTAATTTATAGTGATCCTGAACCCTCCAGGACTTCGTGTAATAATCAATTTCTAGCATACTTGCCTAACGAAATATAACCGCAACTTTATATCTTTGAAATTAAAAGTTCAACGTTTTTAAATTAAGATTAATATATCAGCATCATTCGATTATCTGGAACAATCAGAGGATTATTTAGTGGAAGTCGTATGATATTAGAAGCTTCCGATTGTCCATCAGTATAAATAGATTGGGAAAAAATCTGTATAAAGAAGCTGCATCTTGTTACAATCATGTAAACTGCGCTTATTTGTCCTGTTTTATACTGCTTTGTGTCTGCTATGTGTTCTATGTTTGTAAGTGTGTTTTCTACATAAATAGTAAAATGAAGATGTGAAACGCCAAGAAGATTTACATTTTTTGAACTATGACGATTATATAGTCGTGACAGAATTGAAAAAAATGAAAAATGTAACGATCCAAAAAACCATGGGTCATAAGACAACAAATTAATATCTTCGAAATGTACTATGAAATATGTAATCAATGCAATAAATTGGTAATATTTTGTTAACATAATTGAGATTTTTTTTCCAATTGGCAATCAAGTTTTTGCAGACACGGTAAGTCCCTGAGTGTGAGAGCCATTTCATTACAAGAGCCATCTAGTGGTGGATCCAGCTCTCAAATTTTTAATCATTGAATATAATAAGTTCAAGTTTTTGTCAGATGTTAAATATTGCCGTGGTTTTATTACGCAGAGAGAACCACAGCCAAATCAATTCTCAAGAGATCTCTTACATTCCACATAATCATATAACATACATGCATACGATTTTCGCATCCAGAAAATCTACCGCCTCCAGCCGGGATTGAACCAGCAACTTTGGGCTTACAAAGCAGGCACCACCTCACATCTAATCCACCGGAGCTGACGAGATCATTGAGATAAAAACAATGCAACAACACAGAAAAATTTTTACTTATCTGTTTTATAATATTTATCAAATGTGTCGACATTTTATGAATTTACTCTTTTTTTCATTGCGTTGTTGTTGTGGCTAATGCCACCTGTCTGAGGTAGTCAGAACGAGGCCCACGAAATTCATCGTGGCAAGGGGCAAGAAGTACGCCGGTCATTGGCCTTGAACACCATACAAGCGACAGTACGAATTAGCTCGGTGAAATTCCTAGAAGGAACAATAGATGGTGACACCACCTATCTCCACCTCCACAATTTTGGCATGGAACTGAAGGGGAGGAAAATATTCTCCAGTCCCCTGCACTCGTACTTCAGCCCACAAGACTTTCGGACCCACTGATTTAACGCACCCGTACTCCGTGTGAACTAGGGTGGTATTTGGTGGCATCGGGCATCGAACCCAGCACTTCCGGTCTGGTCCATTTAGAGCCGATCTATCCGATGCTCTAACCTCTAGGCTACCCACGGCCCTATTTCTCATTGTATTAAGTGATGGGGGTGGTGAACTGCATAAATATTGTGTGACATGCAGAAAATATCTTCATTGGCCACTAACTTCTGTTGAGTAGGTTAACATAAAAAAGGTATATGAATTATTGATCCACTAAACTATGTTACAGGGAAACTTTACCATTCCGGAATGATCTAATAAAAACTTATTCCATAAGTGCTGCCTTCAAAAACGTGCGTAAAATTACGAACAAAATCGTTTCTGTCATCACGTACAGAGGAAACATGATCATTAAATGGTTAATCGCATCGTTTAACATGTTTCATAGAATTTTCGACAAGAACAAAAAGTAAACCTTAAACGTCACGTTCTTTTTCATAGGATAACGATACGGTATGATCTGGGGACTCGTAAATTCTTTCCATATCTCAGTATTTTGAAATTTAATTTCCTTTGCATTGTTTTTAATCCCTAAATTTAATATCGGTTCTGTTTAAACTGACATTTTCAGTCACTCTAAAATTTTATGTGTGAATTTGGTTGCGTGGTGTTTGCGGACACATAACATTTCGTGGTTTGAGCAGAAACATTTTTCCCCCATCTTAAAACAAATAAAGGGTGCAGATAAATAAGGAAATAAATACTTTTAAAAATCAAAAATATAATTTAAAACAGTATTTTAAGTGGCAAATCTCTTTTACGTGAGATAACATGTTTTTTTTAACCGAAGTTTTCTGTTTTTACTCTCGATTATCTAATTAGAAGAAGAAATACATTTTTGCGAATCAAATGTAATTATTTATATTGAATTGTTAAGATATTATAGTGTGTGAATGCATTTTAAACATAGCGAAATGTAATAAAAATAAAAACTTTCAGAGAAATATTTAAAAATTAAAAGTAACAGTATAATGAAGGGTATGGACAAATTTCAGGGATTTGTTTTTTAGAGTCAAATAAATATTGGAACAGGTGCAAAATTACCATAAAATTAATTAAATTAATGTATATAAGTAAAGATAATTACTAGAAGTAAAGTAAATAAAACAGAACCCCCCAAGTAAATAAAAGAAAAATAAATACAAGTACATAAAAGAAAATAAATGCATGTAAATAAATGCTAACTAACCTTTATTATAAAAGAATACATGTCATTTACCATTGGATTTAGTCTCACCCAATTACAAAACTTGAAGATTTTAGACATTTTTCTAAATTGTTTGATGTTTCGAATTCTTTTATGATGTTTTCAGTTCTTTCATCTAGTTTTACACATGCTTTTTTGCCTTTTTATTCTAGGGGTCACCTAATTCTCTAGATTTTAAATTAAAAGACACTTTTTGTGTTTCTTCTTTTAGTATTTTAACTAATGAGTGGACATTAGGCCGGTTTCTGCCAGAGATTGCATTTAATTTGGAATTCCACACTTCAACAGAATTTGTCCTATGACACTGTGCATGTACATTCCATACCTTAATGGACATATTTGTATTGTCCATCCACTGCTCGAATGGCATTAAAATGCTTATAACTGTGTCAGAAATATTGTGTAATTTACATGATTTTGCTACATAAAATTTAGGATTAGTTCTTGTTTAAATTTAGATTTTTTTACATCGAATCTGTTGATATATCAATAAGTTGTTCTTTCTCCTTTATTGTAGGTTTTTCACACAAAATGTAAAAATGGACATTTAGTTTTGCAAGACATTAGACTAACGATTAAATAACCAGAATAGTAAACAATAAAATAATAACAATGCAGTAGGTAGTACATATAAAGTTTTTGTAGCATTTTATATTCTTTTATTAAATTAAAATAAATGTTTAAAAAGTATTGCAAAATAAAATTGTTGTATATTAAACAAAATTTTTAGTTTCTTAAAGACGGGGTTAAGCTTTAAATTCTTACGGGTATATAAACTTCATACAGAACGGGAATCCATTTTTCATATACATTTATAAGTTTCTTTTAGATTTTTTTTATTTTGACTCGTGGAACCCTCGGGTATGCCTCGTGGAACCCCAGGTTTCCGTGGAATATAGTTTGAAGACCACTGGCTTAGACTTTCAAAATGACCAAGGTAACAGGATTTTAGTATTTTGAGAAGAATCTCTGTACCTTTCGGAAAATAAAAAGACATTTTTCTTAGATGGAACATTTAAAAGTTGTCCGAAACAATTCTCTCAAATATTTACAATATACATCGACTTAAGGAGTAAAGAAATGAGACCAACGTTTATCCAGAGCTTTTTGTAATTCTGCCTGATAAGAGACAAACAACTTGTACATTGCGAAGTTTCAGGAAGTGAAACGTTGGTGCCCTAAGTGGAAGTCGGACATTATAAAATTGGATTTTGAAGCTGCAGAAATAAAAAGTTGTATGTTAGAATTTCCCAGTTTGACTATTTCCTGTTGTAACTTTCATTTTAATCCATGTTTGTGGCGTAAAATACAAGAAATGGGTTAAGTAAAGGAATATAAAGAGAACGAAGATATTAGAATTATCTGTAGAATGATTTCTGCATTAGCTTACTTGCCAATAGAACACACAGATGATGCTTGGAGCATTGTATGGGAAAACGCTTTTAGCATTGACAAACTTACCCCATGCATTGATTATTTTGTCGAACAGTGGATGGACAATACAGATATGCCCATTAAGGCTATATTCGCATAATGTTAAAGAATAGAGGCTGAATTCGGAATATTTTTTCGATTATAAAAGTACTCAAACATTAATATTATATATATATATATATATATATATATATATATATATATATATATATATATATATATATATATATATATTCTGGTTACACTATCCAGTAGAGAACCGCTTATTTTAGCACACTACTCCTTTTTATCCGAGTTGACACATTTTTTTTCTTTTATAAAATGTGTTTTACATTTTTTTCCCTATACCGTAATGCTAAATAAGCTATCCCTTCACATGTTAAAAGGAAAAACTAATTACTTATGAAATATTTTGAAATTTTAAAAACACTCCATTATAAACAAATACATGAGTTACAATGTCACTCATTTTTATAAAAATTGAGGTATTTTGTCTGCCTGACAATGTGCTCCGCGTCCAGTTCACGCTCTCGTACATATGGCGAAAACAGCCTTAAAGTATGGAATGTATATGCACAGCGTCATAGGACAAATTCTGTTGGAAGGGTGGAATTCCTAATTAAATGCAATCACTGGTAGAAACCAGCCTAATGTTCACTCATTAGTTAAAATACTAAAAAAAGAAACACAAAAAGTGTCTTTTAATTTAAAATCCAGAGAATTAGGTGACCCCCTACAATAAAAAGGCAAAAAAGCATGTGTGAAACTAGATGAAAGAACTGAAAACATCATAAAAGAATTCGAAGCATCAAACAATTTAGAAAAATGTCTAAAATCTTTAAGTTTTGTTATTAGATGAGACTAAATTCAATGGTAAATGACATGTTTGCCTTTATAATGAAGATTAGTTAGCATTTATTTACATGTATTTATTTTTCTTTTATTTACTTGTATCTGTTTTATTTACTTTACTTCTTCTATTTATCTTTACTTCATTCATGAAACTATTTAATTTTATGGTAAGTGCACCTTTTCTAATATTTATTTGACTCTAAAACACAAATCCCTGAAATTTGTCCATACCCTTCATTATTCTGTTACTTACTATTAGTTTTTAAATATTTCTCCGAAAGTTTTTATTTTTATTACATTTCGCTATGTTTAAAATGCATTCACACTATAATATCTTAAAAATTCAATGTATATAATATAATTTGATTGGCAAAAATGTAATTATCTTTTGTAATTCGATAATCGAGTGTTAAAACAGAAAACTTCGGGGGGGGGGGGAACGTTATCCCCGTGAAAGAGATTTGCCACTTAAAATACTGTTTTAAATTATAATTGTGATTTTTAAACATATTTATTTCCTTATTTACCTGCACTCTTTATCTGTTCTAAGAGGGAAGAAAAAATGTGTCCGCTCAAACCACGAATTGTTATATGTCCGCAAATACCACCTCCGCAACTACCACGCCACCGTGAATTTATATTCTTTGTATAGTTGTATAAAGAGAAAAAACCTTGTGAAGAGTAAAACTGAGTATTTAGTATTTAAACCAAAATCCCTTTTTAATTAGTACTCTTGAAGTATTCTAAATACAACACACAGTTTAAAAATAAATCATTTTTTTTTTATTTCTAAGCATATTTAAAATAATATTTGATGCATATTTTATGTTTTCTTGCTTTGGAGAATATTTATTGCATTTTTTTTAAAAAATTGAGTTAAAAATTTTGTTTGTTTATCTATACATTTTCGAATATATCGAACTTGCCTTCTGTGCAAGATATTGTCAAAATAAGTAAGCTATCAAAATATGAGCTCTGAAATTAAAACAAAGCAAAATAGAAAAAAATTAACTAATAAAAAACCACAATTAAAAGAGTCGAGTAAATAGTAATTGAAATCTAGACGAATTGAAAAGAAATTTAAGAAATTAGACTGAGTTCGAAGTTGCCAGATTTTGTGGCGAGGAAGGAAATTCCTCAAAGCAATTTCCTCGGCTAGAGCTCATTTAATTGGCAATTAGTTTCTTCGTAACTAACGTCGTCTTTTCATTGCTGCGAACTAATGAATATAAAAGCACTCGTTAAAAAGATCACCTAATGTTATTATGTGGTGTCGCCATCTCTTGAACAATGTTAGAAGTAATAAATAAAGGGTCGTATTCAATGATATGGTATTTAATTCTTAATTTAAATGAAACAGAACTATGCTATGTGACTTAATCTTGGTGATTATGCGTTTTGATCCAATTTTTAGTTTATTCTTATTTTTATTATTTGTTATCTATCCCTTTTTGTACTATAAGCTTAGATTCAAAACACACTTTCAGTTTGATAAATAATACTATACTAATATACAAATTTGTGATTCTACTCTTTGAAATTGAATATATATATATATATATATATATATATATATATATATATATATATATATATATATATATATATATAAATGCACTACTCCACATTATACTAAGACGCAAAGTAAAGGGTGTTTTTTAGAGGTATAGAAATTTAAATTGCAATAAAACAACGATGTATTATTCGATTGACATGGATTTTTTTCATTCAAAAGATAATCTTGTGGCATTACATTTTAAATATGATTTCTGGCATAGGACTGCCAAGGCTGGCTCGGATGTAGTCCAATCTGGACGTCCAATTTTCGATGACTTTTTCCAACATTTGTGGCCGTATATCGGCAATAACACGGCGAATGTTGTCTTCCAAATGGTCAAGCGTTTGTGGCTTATCCGCATAGACCAATGACTTTACATAGCCTCACAGAAAATAGTCTAGCGGTGTTAAATCACAAGATCTTGGAGGCCAATTCACAGGTCCAAAACGTGAAATTAGGCGGTCACCAAACGTGTCTTTCAATAAATCGATTGTGGCACGAGCTGTGTGACATGTTGCGCCGTCTTGTTGGAACCACAGCTCCTGGATATCATGATTGTTCGATTCAGGAATGAAAAAGATAGTAATCATGGCTCTGTACCGATCACCATTGACTGTAACGTTGTAGCCTTCATCGTTTATGAAGAAGGATTCCACCAGCCCATAAAGAGCACCAAACAGTCAGTTTTTCTGGATGTAACGGTGTTTCGACATACACTTGTGGATTAGCTTCACTCCAAATGCGGCAGTTTTGTTTGTTGACGTAGCCCTTCAACCAGAAGTGCGCTTCATCGCTAAACAAAATTCGCTTATGAAAATCGACCATTATTTTCGAAATAAAATTGCACAATTTGAAAGCGTTGTTCAGGCGTGAGTCTATTCATGATGAATTGCCAAACCGAACTGAGAATAAATCACTTGACAGCTGTTAAATCGATCGCCATCTTGGAAAGTAATGCCAACTTAAACTTCTATACCTGGAAAAAAACACTCTTTATATGGAAATATCGATACAGACGAAAATGAACATAAATTTAAATCGATAAAAGTGATGTTTAAATCTTGAATGTAATTAATTTTTGCTCACTATTAGCAACCTAATATAGATTTATAAATGTGAATGACGATTATTACAAGATATCTCGAATCAAAATATTACATTAAAAATAGAATACACATACAAAGAATATAAAGCAATCATATAAAAATAAATAAATAAAAATTTGGGTTAGAAATAATACGTTAAATTTTATATTACATATAGTATCATATTAAATATCTTAGCGTCTGTATAAAAATGAAACTAAGTTATGAAGTTAACATTGTATCAATTTTACATATATAAAAAATGTTTCTGAACTTTGTTCGCAATATTTTAAAATTAAGTTAAGGAAATATTGAACTAGGAGAAGAATATTAAACGTTTTGTATAAAAGAAAACCCTTAAACAAAATATATAGATAGTAGTATATTTTAATATTATGATGCAAACAGAAAAAAAAAAATGTGTTCGTGTTTTGACCACATGATAGAAGTGAAAACTTCTGATCTATTCTCGGCAAGTGAATCCAATTGTTCAGATGAAAGAATTTTTTCTTTTACGACAATTTTGCATGAGGGCGTTAAGTAGTTCTCTTTTTCATGCCCATTCATCGGGGGATTTGTTTATTTCATCCATTTTTGTAAAAGGCAATGTTTGAATAATTATAAATTCTTTATATATATAAATGCATCCGAAGAGCTATTTCAGAATTTTATGAACAAAGCAGATATTCTGAAAAGAGTTAAAGAGTTATCATTGTCTGCAAAACCATTCAAGATAGAACAATTAAAATGTGTTCAAATATAACCACCCAGCATATCGAAGATCTGAAATTGGTTTCGGCTTTGCCAATAGCAGTTGACGAATCTTGTGACATAAATGATACAGCACAAGTTACACTTTTTGTAAGATTTATGTCTCATTCTGGCCCTAAAGAAGAACTTTTAGGATTATTGCCACTCAAAGGTCAGACGCGTGGAAAAGGCATCGCAAATGCTGTAATTGAGTGTATGGATAAACATCATATTCCCCTCGATAAAATTGTGTCGATTTTAACAGATGGGGCCAAAAGTATGACCGGGATAAGAAAAGGGTTTGTTGTTATTTTGAAAGAAAAAAAATAAATCACGTGATACTTGTTTACCATTGTATCATTCACCAAGAAGCGCTTTGTGCGCAAACATTTACGGAGGAAATTCGTAAAGTTATGGAATTAGTGATTATCATTATCAACCCTATTTTAGCTAAAGCTCTTCATCATCACCAATTCAAAGAATTTTTATTTGAAATGGAGAGTGAGTACGCTGGTCTTCTGCTTCGTAACAAGGTACGTTGGTTTTCAAGAGGGAACGTTTTAAAACGTTTCACGTCCCCTTTTCCGGAAATTAAAGCATTTCTTCTTGGGAAGGGCGTTCACTATATAGAACTAACAAACGATCAGTGGATCCAAAACTTTTATTTCATGGTAGACGTTACGTCTCCTCTAAATCAGCTTAATCGTAAACTACAAAGGAAAGGATGCTTAAATTTTTCGATATTAGAAGAAGTAATAACATTCGAAAACTAATTATCCATTTTTTCTAAGGATTTTGAAAGGGAAACATTGTTTCCCTTTCCGAGCCTGCTGAAGCATCGACAAGAAAATAATTCTTCTATTAATAAACACCATTTTAAAACAATAATTTTAAATATGAGGGAAGCATTTCTCAGCAGGTTTCAGGAATTTAAAAACAGCAGAGCAACTTTAGTATTTGCCCAAACCCCTCTTAAGAGTACGATAACCGAGTTGAAATTTTCTCCTTTTGAAATTGGCATTGGTAGCTAGCTTTGAAATACAATTGCTGGGTTTAAAAAACAAGGAGGTATGGCGCTCTAAATTCGAACGTCTTTGTGTTGAATTGAAAATATTGGAGGAAAAAAATGTGATCTTAGTTCACAATACAAGTGGTCTGCTTTGAATGACCAGGAGAAGGAAGACATGATTATTTTCAACGCTTTGAATAATATTTCTGACTCTTACGATCAGCTGAAAAAGCTCGCGTTTGTTGTTCTTTCTCTTTTCGGCTCTACATATAAATGTGAGCAATCTTTTTCAAGCATGAAGATTATCAAGAGTAAACTGAGAAGTCGTCATATTGATGCGAACTTGGAATTATGCCAAAAATTAAAAACAACAACATATCAACCTGACTTATTCAAACTTTCCAAGGAGATGCAAGCACATTGTTCGCATTAATAAATATTTATTAAGTATGAAATTTAGTTTTATTTAGTGTACTACTTATTTAGTGTAATAAAGGTTTACTAAACAAGCAGATTTGGCTCCCAATTTTCTTTTAAATTGTTGTAATGTTCATATTTGGCTCTTTGGCTAATAAGTTTGCCGACCACTGCTCTAAGCGAACAAAAGAAGATAGTTCGTACTTTTTTTTCACAATTAATACTTTTATTTCCTCTTAATCTAGTTGTCATCTCTAAAATAAACCAAAATATTGATAATTTTTTCGCCAGTTAACTTCATTAAAATTTCAGATTTTCATTTTTTTTTTTGGGGGGGGGGGGCATATTTCTGTGCTTAAAAGCTGTTTCTACTGAATCAAAAAACAAATCCCGTATTTCGTTTCTTCTTATCTTCGATCTCCTACTTATGAATAATCGGGTGTTTTTTTTCAATTATTTTTGCTTGCTTCTCTTATCTGGTTCACTCGCTAGAGTTGAGTGGAAGGGGGTTGCATGACAGCAATATTTATTTAAATAAAGAAAATAGAAACGGAACAAAGTGGGCATGAAATTTTTACTTCACCAAAAAAGTTTTGAATTCAAAACTATGCAAACGTCGCAAACCCGAGCACGATTGCCGACTTTAACCAAGTAAGTCCGATTGAGTGTAACGCACAGCCGAACCTAACACTTAATTTAGATTCACTCTTCAGCAAAACACGCCTAAGGAAGTTATCACTTCATAAATCATCTATTGTTTTTTTTTTTCAGTGTATTCTAAATATATGAATTTTGGAATTATTTTTTCCTAAGAATATTTTTCCAATTGGGATTCTATTTTTAACATCACCGAAGATAATCTCTTAATAATTTTATAAAATCTTAATTAATTTAACATAAATTTCACAAAGTTTTGTTTATATGATCCTTGAAGAAAGGTTTCATCGTGTTTTGATTGAAAAGTATTCCAATAACTGCATTTTGCAATATAAATTTGTGAACACGAAAAAAAGTACCTGAAAAAATATTTCATATCACTATTATATGCATTAATTGTAGAATTTCTTATATTTTCACGATCTATTCATTTGAACTTTGACACTCACTGTACTACAATAAGTTAAGAATTGAAGGTCCAATATGCCGTGATGAGAACTTTAATTTGAACTCTGTATATAAAGAATTTTTATCACTCTTAATAACATCAGAAATTTGATATTTCAATTAACAGGCATGATTTCCTGCATCTGAACATTAGATTAATCTTGATGCATGAAATTTCAGCAGATGGCTGAATTGTTTTATAATGTAAACAAAAGCATACGCGCAACCCAATATGAGAAGTGCAGGTGTTTTTGTAGAGCATTTCCGCTTTTATTTTTATTGTTTTGGTATATATTACTACTTTTTTTATCCTCCATTTTTATTTTTAGTTTGTTAATATATCAGAACAAATTATTGTTAATGTATTATCTTGATATTTTACGAATCAATAAACACTTCGACGTGTTTGTACAGAAGTGTGTTTTACACTCTGCTCCAAAACGAGTTCCTCTTTTGCTGAAGCTGACTCCTTTTGCATAGTCAAGGTAAGCATTAAACCATTTCATCGTTATTTGATAGTTCTTTCCAGGCTTCATTCTCACTGCTTCCTGGTTAGCATTTTCACAACAATGTATGCCTTTTAAAGTATTGGATGCACTGTTTCACGAGAGTTGTTTACAAAAATAAAAAAAAATATTCATTACTTAAACAAACTTCAGCATATTTTTTTAAAACTGGATATCTTATTATCTTACCTCATATTGGATATCTTATTTTTTGAATTAAATATCTTTTTATCTCTCCTTTATGTTAGTTAAACAGAATCAACATCGTAGATACCATTTAACAACGTCAGATTCTTCCAAAATGCAAGCAGTTCAGATTTCAGCAACGAACTTCAACGATGAATTGCTTTTACAGAATGGATCATTCCATAGTCCATGGGTTATATTAACGTTGTCACAATTGCACACAGGTAAATATTTAACAGAACATATTACCATTTTCAAATTTCAAAATATAAACATTTTTTTAAAAAGTTTTTGATGATGCTTTCCTGGAAAATATCTATTTCCGGATTTATCAGTTTCCAGATAATTAAGAATTTCCTCTAGTATTTATAAATTACCCTAGTGAGTGAAAAATTTTATGGTTTACTTTCCTTTTCAAATATGAACCTCTTTTAGTAGTATTTCAATAAAATGACAGGAAACACCTGCTGTGTATACCGAACAAATCATATCATGTAAAAAGGTGGAATTTTCATTCCATAAACACTATTCAATCTTGATGGGAAATACAACTTTTGTTATTCACATAACAATCAAACCTTTTTATCTGTAAGGTCAGTCAAGGTTAAACTCTATTCTGCCTAGCTTACGTAACTATTCTGATAATTACTGAACTCGAACATAGCGTTAGAAAAGTTAAAATAACTAAATATTTCAGATTTACGATGCCATTCAAGAATGAAAATTTAAACTTAACGTTTCTTTCTAAAGAAATATATACATATATTGTTTCATGTAAATAAAATATTCTAAGCTTATAGAAATTAAGCAGGGATAAAAAAAAGAAAATTGTTTTTCCTTAGTGTTAAGAATTACGTTAAATTTGATTAACATATTTATTAATTAACATCAATATTTACATTCAAGCAAAGGAATTTTTTGTTCCTATTTACGTATTAAAAATATTTTATTTATCTCTTTTTAATTAAAATTCTAAAAAACGCCATCGGTAGCTTTGTTCACGTACTGAACTTTAAAAATAAAGTTGACATCGATGATTTTACAAGCATATTTTTGTGATTTAGGCTGATTCAAAAGTGATTTTATGCCATTAAAGTCTTCAAAAAATCATCTTAAAGAATCATTCTTTTGATGAAATATAAGGATATAAGAGAGGGGGAATAAGAGACAGTTGTATTGATATATAATAAGAGCCTCTTTAACAACCACACTAATGGAAAATTAAATAAATATCATAAACACGAAAATTGATGGAACAATAATTGACAATCAAATAAATCTAAGCAACTTCACGATTAGGGTAATACCTATAATATAAATGATGCTGTTATTAAAAAAGCGAGAGCTTCTACGCAAGGTAAAAGTAAGTAATAAATTAATGGTGACTCTTGGCTAAACTTTAAAACAAAAAATTCACGTGAATAAAATTACACAATAAACAATGCAAAATTAACGTAAACTTTGATTGGATTGGATTCGTCTAAGCTAAAAAGTTTTACAAATTTACCCAAACTGAAAAGTTTTTTGAAGTTTTAATTTTTACAGCATCATTTTTCGTCTTTTGCTAAATTTCTCCACTTCCTAAACAGCAACAACTCAATGGCGCACACAAAAGGTTCGCCCCCCATAACCCTTGATTTTTTTTCCGATTGGTTATAATCTTATGTATATAGTACGTAAAATTTAATGAAGTAGTTGTTATTACTGATTAATTTTATTAATTAATGCTAATTATTTATTCAATAATTAGTATTAATTATTAATTCATTAATTTTTTACCGTTTTTGCTCCGGAAAATCGACAAAATCAAAAGAATATGTTGGGCGGTGTATTGGAGCATAATATGAGAATGGTAGACTTGCAACCCTGGACCTACTGGCGTAGCTAGCTCTGAGGGGGCCCTGTACCAAACTTCCTTCTGGGTCCTATTTCAGATATAGGAGTCCTGTTAGTGAGACTGTAGTTACACATGTTGAGAACCCTGTATTTTGGGGGGCCCGTATGATTGATACGGCTGATACGGGGGTAGATACGTTCCTGCCTGGATTCCCCCTTTAAAAAATTCCTGTGAGGGCCACTGCAAAAACTCAATAAAAAAATTGTACTATATTTGTCTCTCATCAATTGATCAAAACGTTGAAACATCAATATGTTAAATGGTTTTGAAATCAGTAGATTTAAAAACAAAAACGCAAGGTTACAAACAAACATTGGATGCTGGTATTGCATAGAGAAGATGAATTGTAGGTCTGTAAAATATTTTGACAAGTCGTATTAATCCTCAACACTCTGTTACATTTGAAATGCACACATTCATTATATTTCTTATAATCTTACAATCTTAACAGTTATTTTAAAGGGAAATGAAATAAAATAAAGAGAAAAAAATTCTTGTATAATACTTAAGGTGTCCGACTACGTTCGGACCCGTGATTTTAAAAAAGCGCATAAATGGATAATTTTCATGATATTTAGTGTCACTTAAATTAGAATACATGTATAAAATTGTTTTAAGGACATTTTGACAAAAAAAAATTATTTACATATAATATTTCGGCAAAAAATTGACTAAGAATAACCTTTTTTCAAAATGTTCTGATTTTGTGAAAAATGCTTCTATTATAATAATATTTTGCGTGTATATACCTCTCTAGAGAGGTTCAACTATGATTTTTGAAAAACTCACATTATTTTCAGAGTTACAACCAATTGAAATAATTATCGGTGTTTTTTTCTCCCCTCTGTTGTCATAAAACATGGATAAACCCACTTCTAAGTTATATATTTCAAAAATTCTAGTACAACCTCTGTATAGAAGTCTCAGCTATGTACAAGCGAAATATTATTATAATAGAAGCATTTTTTACAAAAGGAGAGTATTTTGAAAATTTGGTCATTCTATATTCATTTTTTGTCAAAATATTGAACTTAAATAACTTTTTATTGTAATACTATTCTTAAAACAATTTTATATACATTTTCTAATCTAAGTGACACAAAATATCATAAATATTATCCATTTATACCAGTGGCGCACACAGGAATTTTTCAGGGGGGGTCCGGGGTCGAAAGTTCACTATTCTTGTATCATGCTCCGTTTGATTTTGTCGATTTTCGGGAACAAAACACAGTAAAAACTAGTTTTTGAATAAATAATTAGCATTAATTAATAAAATTAATCATTAATAGCAAGTAATTAACTAAATTTTACGTACTATATTCTTAGAATTATAATCAATCGGAAAAAAAATCAAGGGCTTTGGGAGGGGGATCCGGACCCCAGGACCCCCCTTCTGTGCTCCACTGATTTATACGCTTTTGCAATGTCACTGTTCCGAACGTAGTCGGATACCTTAATTATTGGTTTATTTTCATTTTTTTTTGGAAAAGAGTTCTACCAACTCATATTCTTTGTTCTCTAATGTTAAATTTTCAGTATTAAAACATATAAAAAATGCAATCCATAAGACTAAAAAGATATTCATAATGTTTTTTAATTGTATAATATTTTTAAAAATTAGGAATTTGAAGATTAATTTAGACTTTTTTTTATCGAGAGCTTCGCTTGACGGAGAAAGTGTTTTATTTAAATTTCATACAATAGTTAAAAAGAATTTAAGACTGTAATATATATGTACTATATTATATTTCATATTGTAATATATTACATATAATGATTACATACTTCATAAAATACCATATTACATATATTATTTAAAAATTACTGAATTATTATCTATTATAAAGATATTAATTAATGATTATAAGGAATGAGTGCACATCAAAATATATCTTCTATAGGTTAAAAGGTTTTATGGTTATTCTTTTCGTATACGAACTTTTTTAACTAATTCTATTAAAAGAAACTGTAATATTTTTGCATCATTTTATTGTTCTAAAAAACTTAGAAAATGATATATATAAATAGTCTTCCCAATTACTAAATACCTCAAGTTTCTAAATAGAAATAATGAAATATTTTAAATAAATGTTTTTTCTCTTACATAAAAGTTTTATTCTATTCGAAAGTAAGTGTAATTTTATTTTTAGGATTTGCTTCATATTCATTATAATAGATGGCGCTGCAAGCCTTAACTTGAATTTCCGTGGTATTTTGTTTGGGGTTTTTTTTTTCCACACACATACAGAGAGAGAGAGAGAGTTTTTTTTTTTGAGATGCTATACGTCGAAGCTAAGTAATAATATAAATAATAAACTTTCCAAAAGCACATATGTTTATGAAACAAAAAAAAAAAAAAAAAAAGGGAAGTACACATCAAATGTTCAAAGATTGTGTGTGTGTTGCATTAAAAAAAAATTTTTTTTTTCCAAATAATAATATATGTGGGATGAATTTATAATCACTTGTACGATCGTATTAGATCATAGAAAAGTTTGTGACAATAATTTTTGTTGCTAAACAATAACTTAAACACATCTCTGTTTCTCATTAAACTGATTTAAAAAAATAATAATTGAAAAAGTTGCTTCTAAAAGCTCTTTCCTCTCTCTCTCTCTCTGATGATGTGGAATAAAACTGAGACATAAGGCTTCTTCCGGATAAAAAAAAAGACTCAAATAAAATTAAAGTATTCAGAGTATAGCAGTGTTTCTCAAAGTGTGGGGCGCGCCCCCCTGGGGGGGGCGCGATGACCCTACAAGGGGGGCGCGAGCGTATCGAAAATTTAAAGATTTTTTTTAAAAAAATAACCGGAAAGAGAAGTAAAACAAAATGCTTTCTTCCATAAAAAAAAATACACACAACACACTGACATAATTTATATTTATTATCTGGCTTTTTCCGTCATCAAATAGCTATCTTTGATCCCAAAACCAAATTAAAGAAAAAAAAAACATTTTGTTTTATTTGCTGTTTTTCCTCAATGAGAGATTTTTTTATTACGTTTTAACATAAAATATTACTCGTTAAAAGAAAAAACGAAACCCAGACCCTGAGAAAAATTCTAAGAAGATAAACAATTCACCGCTGTAACTATTATTGAAATACTGTACATTAGTTGTAGAAAAAGAAAAGGAAGTCATTATTCACTTTTCAGCCAGGCTGCATAGTACGTTTGCTAATCATTTGATTGACCTTCAATCTTATGGTATGGTTATTATCAATATTAGATTTCCTCCCATCTTTCATGCGTTTGCTTTTCGCTTAAGGAAATTGTAAATAATTGAGTTTTGCGATATTTGGAAAAGAATTGATTGGTTTAACATTTCTGTAGGATAATTGAAAAGTGTCTGATTTGCGTCCTATATTATGGTCTTGTACTTTTGAATCATTTTAGTTCAGTTTTATTGGATTTTTTCAAATCATCAAAGAATTGAATAGTCCTTGAAAGAAGGTAAGCATACTTTCTATAAATTAAAATATTCACTAGAATTCGATTTGTATCGTGTACAGTAAAAATAATTCTAAACAAATGATTGGGGTGACTGAGTCCCCCCGCACTACCATTAATGTTAGTATCGAGTACGCGCCTGTTCCCGGGTTAAACTTTTTGAAGTCTTCTCGCTTTAAATGTTAAAAAGTAACACAATTATTCTTCATCAGAATTTTATATTCTTTTTCATAATTTAACATTAATACTAAATGCTAATTGTGTGAGGTTTAAAATTACAGTTCTTTTAAACAGTTATTTACAATTATAGCATTTATCTTAAAAAAATCATTTTACATTTTTGTATACAATGTCGTGCACACAGTTTTACTCTCCTTACAGTTCAGCTATTATATCAAGAATAATGTTTTATTTTTTTAAAAAATGAACTCGTGCGAAGAGTCGGTGTTTCAGCCAGTATACGTTTGATGTATCAGTACTGAAGAAGGTATTATAAATTTCTTATTACTGAATTTGGCCGCGGTAGCCGAGTGGTATAGGTATCGGATCGTGGCTTGCCTTGTCACGAGTTCGAGCCCAGTACCACTAAAGACCCGCCATGTAGGGCAGCGATGCATGTTAAATCTGTTGAGAGTTAAAACTTTTCCCGTTGGTGTGGTGTGGTAGTTAGGAGAGAAGGGTGCCAGCTCAGGTGTCATCCACGTCACTTGACCATGGTTCAAAATTACGTGGTCCGTCGTCAAAAGCCCTCGTGCAGCTGAACAGTGCGACGTTAATATTCAATCAATCAATCTTATTACTAAATTAAGAACAAGTTTAATAATTATTAAGGGTCAAGTACACGGGGCGAGTTTACAAGCTACAAGCCGGCTTTTTACAAGCAGATCGTAAACTAGCCCAGTGTACTCACCGCACTCGCTTAAAAGCTGCTTTTAAAAAGCTCTTGAAAAAGTTGACTCTGCCGGCGACTTTACACGCCACTCGCCGGCTTTTGAGCGATTTAGATTGTAAAGGGTCAAGTACACGGGGCGAGTTTACAAGCTACAAGCCGGCTATTTTACAAGCAGCTCGTAAACTAGCCCAGTGTACTCACCGCACTCGCTTAAAAGCTGCTTTTAAAAAAGCTCTTGAAAAAAATTGACTCTGCCGGCGACTTTACACGCCACTCGCCGGCTTTTGAGCGATTTAGATTGTAAACTAGCCAAGTGTACTTGACAGTAGCTTGTGGATTGTCCAGAAGCAACGAGTAGAACGGTCTTGAAAATGTATATTTCCACGTGCCAGCTACTTGGCTACTGAGCGAGTGGAATGTTTATGTACTTGACAACTAGCGCACTCGCCAACTCGCCGGCTTCTTACTCGCCGGCTTGTAGCTTGTAAACTCGCCCCGTGTACTTGACCCTTATATTAGCCAAGTGTATTTGACAGTAGCTTGTGGATTGTCCAGAAGCAACGAGTAGAACGGTCTTGAAAATGTATATTTCCACTTGCCAGCTACTTGTCTACTGAGCGAGTGGAATGTTTATGTGTACTTGACAACTAGCGCACTCGCCAACTCGCCGGCTTCTTACTCGCCGGCTTGTAGCTTGTAAACTCGCCCCGTGTACTTGACCCTTTAGGGACTTCCACGGGCTTTTCTTGTAGAGGAAAGTTTTTCAAAGGAAGGTTTTAATATCAGAAATTGACACTTAAAGAGTTATTTTTCTATATTTAGCTGAGATCTATATTTTGTCTTCAAGGCATCCACTGCAGAAAATCCGTTTTGCAAAAGGTAGGATGTTGAAAATGGTAATAGTATACGAAGTGCTTTTGTTTTCAGTACAGATAATTCCTCATCCACCTCTACCCCAAATTCAAAGAGAGATTTATTACAAAATTGCCCCTTTTAATTTTTCACTGCATGTTAAATCTATGAAGATTTCTTCTTCGGAAGTTGAGAGCCCTTCTGAGTATCTTGAAATAGATCCCTAATCCACTCGTAACTTGCTACCAAGCTGTCCTCATCCAGAAAATACTTTTAAAAATTCTTTGCCAACATAGCTAAATCATTTTACATGTTTTAAAAACAACTTTCACATGTTGTTCTAGAGATTTGTAAGTTTTAACACATATCGAGCTGGGGCTTTTTTTCCATCATTTACTTCAGTAGTGGTAAATCCAAAATTTAAGTATTTTTGAGAAGATCGCCTTGATTTAATTTTCGGAACCATGCTCGTTCGTCTGTGTACTTGTTGATTCTTTATTATGGTCGAATGTTTGCTTACGACTTAAAAAATGTATGTATGATATTGTTTTAATCTACTGCCGTAAATACTTAATTACCGTGAATTACAATTAACATGGAAATTTAAAAAAATGTACATTCAAGCTAGATTCGGTAGCTATAGGAGTATCGAGTCGACCAAAACTGACTGGAATTGTACCAGGAAAAGCATTTTTACATGTTTTACGCAGACGTCCGATAGGTTGCCCAGACTCACGCAAATGTACCCTATAATGCCAGATGTGACGGATATGATAGAGAGCGATATTGACTAGACTATTTTTCTAAAGACATTTGTGCTTTGAGAAATGAATGGTGAAGGAAATAAATCTTTAATTAAATACATCATTTTGCGATCTGTTCCAATTTAAAAATTAGAGAAAGGAAAATAACATAATTCTAAGTAATATATATTTTAAGTAATTTTCTTAAAATATATATTACTTAAAATATACACAAAATTTAATATACTTATCGTATTAATTTGTACGGTTTATAATTAAGATCGTATTGTAACTTTAGTGTCTCTCTCTCAAAGTGCATTTTTATTGCAGTAAATACATTATTGTTGTACAGGGGGCGAGACAAAAATTATGATTGAAAATTGGGTCGCCAGTATTGAAAGTTTGAGAAACACTGCTTTTAATGTATGAGTGGCGCACAGAGTATTTTAGGACTAATTAATTAATACTAAATTAAGAACAAGTTTAATAATTATTAGCTACTTCCATGGGCTTGTCTTACAGAGCAAAGTTTTTGAAAGGAGTTTCAAGATAAGAAATTGACCCTCTGAGTTCATTTTCTATATTTAGCTGATATCTATATTTTTGTCTTCTAAGCAACCACCGCATTTTGTAATATGTTCCAATTTAAAAATCAGAGAAAGGAAAAATAACTTAGTAATTGTCCTATTACTTAACTTTTTTTTGCTTAAAAGTAACATATACAAAATTTAATACTTATGTCATGAATTTGTACGGTTTATAATAAATATTGTTGCTTTATCGTAAAAGTGCATTATTATTGCATTCAGTAAATTATTATGTATAAGGGGGGGCGCAATAAAAATTGTGATTGAAAAGGGGGGCGCCAGTATTGAAAGTTTGAGAAGCACTGGAGTATAGAGAAACCTTACTTGGCATATGAACTTCTCATTTCTGTTTTATGTTATACAATTGACATATTTACCTTTTCTCGAACCCCATCATTTGGAGTAATTCATCAATCTCATCACATTTATCATTATAGCAACGACTTAGCTAGAACATAAATTTCGAGAGGTAATTATTGTATTATATAATAAAACATTTAATTTAATCTTTAACTCTAATTTACGTAAACTTTTTAATACTGGAGAGATATGAAGAAGGTTAATTGAACAATATGATAAGATCTACGAATATTTTACTTAGAATAAAGATTTATAATTAGTAATTATAATAATATAATTGTATATATAGAAAAAATTATGTTATATTTAAAATTAAAACTATAAGAAACTGAATTCCAAGTTAATTAGTGTCAGCTAAAAAGTAGAGAAAGTTACCAATTCAATTCCTGTACAACTTTTTAAACTTTTTTACAGTTTGTAGGAAGTTAAATCCATGCTTACAATTTCCAGTTTATAATTGGAAAAAGAGTATCCTAAAATATAATTAGTGTGCATTTATATTATTGCTAATCTCTATTTCAAAACGCAATAATATTCTTGAAAATTTGGGGGCATAGAGCCCAGGTCCCCTATTTACGATGTTGGACTGTACAATCTACATATTTTTAACTCAAATCTCTATTTTCTCAGTAAGATGCACGCTGCTACGGGATGAATGCTGTTGTTGTCACTAAAATAATTCATTATTTCTACTTCAGCGTTCCTCAAACTGTGGGGAGCATCCTCCTAGGAGGGGGCGTGATAACCCCACCAGTTGAGCGCGAGGGTATTGTGTGAAAAGGCGAAAATAAAAGATTATCTATAAAAAAATATTAATTTACTGAAAGGAAGCAAAAGAAAATACATTCTGACGTAATAAATAAAATACATATTTACACTGATATAATATACTTATAAATGTATCAGTACTGCACGACGCATTTTTTATCATAAATCCATCAATAGTAAGTTAAGGGCTAAGTTAATTTGCCCATTTACAAAATTATACACAAAATTTTAATACTTGTCTTGGTAATTTGTACAATTTATAATTAAAGTTGTGTTGCAGCTACAGCATCAAAGGACATTATTATTGAATTCAATACATTGTTATTGTAGGGAAGGGGGCGCGATGGAAATTAGGATTGAAAATTTGGTCACAAACATTGAAAGTTTGAGAAGCAGTGTTCTACTTAACAATTAGGTCTAATTCTTCTTACGTGGTAAAACGATTCAGTAAAAGATTAAGTTCAAAGCAATTAGGTGAGAAAAATGTAAAATTTATGAGCATTTGGACGAAGGACTCTTAATCTGTTTTACTTCAGTAAATCAGAACCTTTCTAAAGATTCATACTCAGATACATCCCATAACAGAGATTTCTTCTCCTGTATAACTACTCTGAAGAGCAATTGAATTTGAAATATTGGACTTGTATCGTACAGCACCACATTTCACCATAATGACGGTGGTCATTTGTGTCAGCATGGACTGGATAAACATCAAAAACGTGAGTCTTATAAACTACAGTTCCTCACTATTTATTGGAGCATATAGTCAGAGTTAATCGTCTTTCTCTGAGAATTCCTATTGCGGTAGCTTGCCAGAGAAGCATGTATTTTGTTTGAAGGAAACAAATTTTTTTTCATTATTTTGCTCTAGAATCTTAGATTTAGTTTTTGTTGGATTGCAGAGTTTTAATAAACTTGAAATTTAAATTTTTTTAAACATGTTGCTAAGTTAATTTTCTTAAGAAAATTTTGATTTATTTTTTGATATTAGTGACTGGCAAATAGGGTTCATTAATAATTTGTCTTTGTTCTATGATACGCTTAATAAAGTACATGAATCATCGTCGAAATTTACTTTTTAATGTTAGGATAGTTATGCACATTTGCTAATTGGGCTTACGAATGCTATGGTTTTCATTATATGTATTGTGTGTACTGTATATTTAAAGTTTATACTATTTAATATCTCAATCATTTATAACAGGGGTGGCCAACCTTTTGGGTAAGAATGCCACTATCTAATAAAAAAAAATATATGAGCGCCAAACTTCCAACTTTTCCAACAAACAAACGAAAAGTGAAAAAAAAGCTACTTAATAGCATATTATGGGATTTTTTTAACGCAAATAGCGCATTTTTAGTGCAAGCCTTTGGAGTGGAATAAAAATAATACAAGATAAATAACACAAAAGTACAAACTCTCTTAGGTTATATTGTTGACAAACTTTTTACAGGTGAGCTACTTGAAACATTTAACTAATTAATTATTAAACAGTCAGTACTCAATGTGGCTTTTGATTAGTAGTTGTTTATATTTTCTTTTACCAAGTCATCTATATATTAGGATTAACTTTTCAATATTCTAACAAAATTAGGTTGTTTTAGGTACGTACCAGCTAGTTTTGAGCGACATTTTGATTTTCTGCTCATAATAGAAAAGATTTCTTCACAAACATATACTGATCCCACGTGCCAAGACCTAATGTGCCGCCCGTCTAGATTTTTCATATTTTGACTAATACTTAACGTTGATGCTATAAATTCATCTACCTGTATTAAAGTAAAACATTAATAAAGTGTAAATACAATTCTAAGTTCAGAACCCCCCTCCCCTCTTTTTTACCAGCTAATTTGTCACAAAAAATAGCGACAAAATACTTAATTAAACAATAAGCAAACAAAAATAATACCTTTAAAATAAGAATAGAAATTTTATATCTAGAAATACAAAAAATATCTGTACTTACGCAGAAACTATAATCCAATAAAAAAAGTACTAAAGCATAAATCTCGGGAACCAAAAAGTATATAAATCAGTCCTTCTACAAAAACAAAACAAAAAAAACAGTGCTTAATAATTAACTATAAAATAACTTTTCTGGCTTTCTGAGAATCAAATTTGTCAATAGTTTCAGTGAAATCCATTTTTTCTGAGCTTTCGGATTTGAAACAGATGATTGCTAAACCTGAAAGCCTTTCTTGTGTCATATTTCTTGAGTAATTTTTAATAATTTTTTATTTACTGAAACTTCTTTCCCTTGAAGCTAGAGAAACAGGTAAGGTTAAAAAATTCTTGTTGCTTGAGCAAAATGTGGAGGTCATTCTTGACTATAATTTCTAATACTTCAATTGGCTGTTTTTACCTGGAAAAATATCTTTGAATGAAGTCATTTCATTAAAGGGTTGTATGCCGTCTATATTTGTCACAATACTTCCTTCATCCTGTACCTGAAACTTAATATTCAAGTCCATTTCAGGCTTTCATGAGATCATCATCAAAAACGTTGTGAAACTCATACCGAAAGCAGAATATTGAACAGCATTCAGATAATAAGGTAAATCGTCCATTTGCTGGAAGGAATTTGAAGTTGGTTCATCTCTCCCTCATAAACAATTAAATAGACCTTTTTCCTGAGCTTCGAGATGGGAAATTCGGAATCAATACCTAAATCTGTAGCAAATGTAGTTACTGAATCAACAGATATCTTAGTTATCATCACATCTTTGGGAAACTAAATATTTTTTACGATTATCTAAGCCTTCAATGCATTCCACGATATTTAATTTTGGATTTTGATTCATTTTACTCAATACATCAATTCATGATAGCAAATCATGCCAAATTAAAATTGAATACGAACATTTAAATGTTAAAAAAAATTTTCCTGTGTCTAATGGTATCTTCAATTTAGACACTTAATGCGGTAATAAAATTTGTATATCTTGTTTATAGATGATTAGAGCTCTTATAAGGGGGGGGGAGCTCTAATAGCATTGGTACGAACTTCATTCCTTGTTTCCCTTAATGGTTTTAAAGTTAAACTTTTCACGGGTTTTTTTATAAATACCATTGACATGGGGACGCAGAAAAATAATTAAATACCACTTGTACCATATAAAAAAGAACAGAAGTGTCACCAATGAAGCTGGAAGTGCATGACTCATTCAGTTCTAAGTTTAATGATTTTCAAGATGATAAAAAAATGCTAATCTTTTCACAGACCCGTTTTCAATTTCTCTGCTAGATGTTAATTGTTACTCACCCGAAATTCCAATCGAAATTATTGACCTACAGCACCATACTACACAAGGAACTTATTTCAACTGCAAATTATCCGCATTATTTTGAATTTTGAAAATTTGTACAAAACAATGTCCGAAATTTACACGGTTTAGCTGCAAGATATAGCTGTAGGTTTGGATCAACATGTTTCTAAGCAAATATTTTCTACTTTGAACATAATAAAATCAATCTTACTCAAAATTAACTGATATGCATTTAAAACGACTTAATTTTATTAGTATCTTCAAGAGGGAGAGAACTAGTACTGTAATAAAGATTACTTGATTAAAAAAAACACAAATTCAAAAGCCGTATTAAGTAAGTACTGATTACTTAATAAGTATTTAGAATCACAAATGTACCGAGTTACTCATTTTTATTTTATACCTAGTTGAACCTGCATAAAGTTTATTAACAATCCAATCTAGGCTTGTACTTTTATATTTATGTTATTTTTAAATTGGAAGTGGCAAGCAAAACTATTTTCTGTCAGGTAGTAACACTCTTCCCGAAAATGTTGGGCCACCCAGTATTTCGTGGAATTATTGCCTGAGAAAAATCGTCATGGTTCGATGGTGTGAAGTTAGAGAAATGCTTGTTGTGACTACAAATTCCTAACTTTTCTCCCGTTTCGAACAAAAGACAGCCACAAGAGACAAACCTTTTCACATGTTTTTTTTAATTAGAAGTAAATGCATATTGTTTATGTAAGTGATCGTGGGAAAAATGCGCTGATGTATACGAATGTTTAGGCGCAATGGCTTAAAAATTGCAAGATCTCACAGGTTTTTTAATATTATCTCTATTGTGCTCAACTTCACGCATCATTTAGTTTAATAAAAAAGGTGCAAAAATGCTTTTGTTTCCTCTGTTGCTCAAACTATTGGTGGTTGAATTCGCATACCTCATTTTCCCCCCTAGTACTTTCTCAGGACATCAGTATGACCTTTACATCAATCTTCAAACGGCGTTCAACGAATCCCTGGGGTTCCGCCAAGCATATCCAGATAAAAAACCAATTTTTATTCATAAAGAAAAAAATCAAACTTTTTACTTATATTTATAAAATGCATGAAAATACAAAGCAGTTTGTGAGGACCATTGTATTATTTTGTGTTATCCGATATTTCGCTTTAAGCGTTTCCGCGTTAAACGTATTGCACTGTAGATCATGAGTAGTTTTTAATCTGTTTTCTTTTATTATTGTTTTTAGTGCTATATTATGAATCTTTTCGCCTATCTAATTACATAGCATCTTGTTACATTTTGGGATTCTTTAAGAAAACGCATAATTCTCACAATTATTATTATTATTATTATTATTATTATTATAATTTTTTAAATATAGTACTGAAGTACCTACAATATTCAATATTGAATACCGTGAATATTGAAGCGTTTTTCAAATAGGCTTTGTAATGAAAATTATTTTATCAAAATGAGCTGCAAGATTTTTTCTTAAATATTTTTATACCAACTATAATTACCAGAAACTACCTTTTAATGGAAGTGTAACATTTTTACTAAAAAGGAAACTGGACGCTGTTAATACGCGTTGTAAAACCATAAGCAAAACACAATCACTGCTTTCCTCTATTTTGTTTTTTCAAAATTGTAAGGCTATTATTAAATATTGAAAACTTTTAATTTCCCCAAATGCATATTGAATTTAAACACTCTCATGTCTTAGGTAATATTAACCATACTACATATATATATTTTCGTAAAGCAACTTTCGCAAAAATCAATTTTGAGATGCATTTGTTAAATATCAATCCACATTGCATTGCCAGTATCGCTGATAAGGGAAAAAAATTTCTATTGCAGTATAATAGCCAGCTCTGCCACGAACTTTGTTATCAAATGAAGGATGTACGTAAAAAGTAGACATTAATGGACAATGCGTGTGAGCCTACACACTGTGCACCAACATTCTGTTTTACTTAAACTATGCTACAACAATTGGGAAATCGAGACTTACTTTGATTTTTCAACAGCTATTTAAAATTCAGCACATATTTATTCAACTTAATATAAGTTATATTTTAAGTAATTGCATAGAATTTTGCTTGATTGATAGAACTATATGCGGCCGCCCTCGTGCGGTGCACGCGCTGCACATGTGTTAGGATCGACCCTGTAGAGAATACTCTGTGTTGATTTTGAAGAACTGATTTCCATTTCGACAATCTATCTTCACGAAGTTTTGCAACGTATTGGTCATAGTTTGTTTTATGATTTGTGTCATAATGCCTTTTAAAATTTTATTCTTTAGCAACTGAGATAAGGTTTTTTTATATTAGTCACTAGCAGAAACGCCCGTTCTTTGCATGGGTTAAGTTTTAAAAACATAAAATTCACCTATAATATTTTTTAGAAAGGGTGAAAAACCCTGTATGAGAGAAGTAGTATAACCAAAAAATTAAAAAATGTTTTCTTCAAATGAATGTTCACGTTATAAAAAATTTTAAGCAAACTTCAATTCAACAAAAACAAATATTTTAATATAAGAGAGAAAATTAGCACGTGCTAAAAAGTAAATAGATATGAATGAATGCAATTATAAATAAGAATTATAACAGAAATGAGATATAATTTTTCATAACATTTTATTCTAGTTTTGATCGGAAAATGATACAATTCCCCTTTATCTTGAAAATGACGGTGTTCCTCTTCAATTAATCTCTTTTATTACGCATTTTTCTTCAAGTTTGAATATATTTGTATTAAATAAATTTTTAGGTTAGTATGAATAAAAACCAAAATCCACTTTCATCCGCAAATGATTTAGCAACCATTATACTCTATCTTGATCGTCTCGTGTTTTTTAAACTTTAAAAAAAAACCTATTATGGTCACTTTGTTCTTCTCTGTCTGAACACTCTACGGAGAGATGGAGGAAGAGAATTAAAAGTCGTACGTTCATGATGAATCATGGTTCCATTATAGTGAATAATATCTATAAATATATTAAAATTGAATAAAAATTCATTTATAGTAATAAAATTGAGTTTTAATAAATTATAAAAATAATTTTTAATCTAAAACACTTATTTCTATTATCAAGTAGGATTCCTATTCAAATAAGAATATTTACCTTGTCTTTTTAAAAAGTTGACATCAAGTGAATTTTAAACTGGAAAAACTTTAAATGTTTAAGAAAATTTTAAAAGGTTTCGGCGGGCCGCAATTTATGTATTGGCAGGCCGTGTGTTTGACATGCCTGTCTTCAGAAAACAAAATTAAACTTTTAGGTTATCTACATAATGCAGAAATAGCAACAGATGTTGCTAGATTTTATTCCATGAATGAAACCACAAAAGGGACAGTAAAAAGAAATGAAGACTTCAGCACGATCTTTTAGGACTGTGATTCTCAACCACTGTGCCACTGTACTTTTGTGTGCCACCAAATTTGTTTTTATTTTATTAATTATATTCTGTGGGGGTAGGGATCAGGAACTAAACCATTCGGCCCCGTTTTATATAAACAAGCTAAGAATATTCGTGCTATATTTAATTTATCCTTTCATGGACAGATGGATATAAAAAAAATTGATTGGGTTTGTAATCCATTTGTGCACGGATACATCTGTATATGAGATTAACTTCAAATTAAGAGGAAAAACTAATTTCAATCTTTAATTATCGAGATTTAATTTCAAAACATTCGGAAGAGTCAATTAATTCCTTTTGGATTAAAATTAGAGACGATTATCTCATAATAGCAAAAAAAAATTTAAAATATTGTTACATTTTTCTACATCACAATGGCGGGAAATTCGGATTTTCTCAGCATTAGTCAATATAAATTTTTTTAAAAAAAGTAGCGACTTTTAAATGTAGATGACGAATTGAGAGTGGCATTATCATTTTTACGACCCTATATAAATGAAATTATCAAACTCAAATTTGACATTAAATGTATTCTTAGAATTAATTAGTGATTAAGTACTCAATAAACATTTTGTTGTCTTTGCCGTACTTATTATTTTAGTTTTAACATTAAAAATTATTATCAAAAACTATTTTACATAATATATTTATAGATAAGTAAAATTCTTTTAAATTTATTTTATTTTTAGCGCATCGCCAAATTTTCAAATCGTTAAAAGTGTACCGCAATAAAAAAAAGGATGAGAATTATTGTTCTACGTGTATGAGGACTACGTGTATGAGGTACTAGAATTTTTTAAAAATTCACATTATTTTCAGAGTTACAACCAATTGAAATAATTATTCACGTTTTTTCTTAAAATTGCTCCCCTCTGTTGTCGTAAAATATGAATAAATCCACTTCTAAGTTATATATTTCAAAAATTCTTGTTGAGCCTCTGTAGAGAGGTCTGAGCTATATACAGTCAAAATATTATTCTAATAGAACCATTTTTCACAAAAGGAGAACATTTGGAAAAAAGATTATTCTAAGTTAATTTTTTGCCAAAATATTGTATTTAAATAAATTTTTTTTCATCAAAATATCCTTAAAATCAGGAAAATTATCCATTTATGCGCATTTGGAAATCACGGTTTTGAACGTAGTCAGATACCTTAAAGACACCAATCAACAGCGAATTTGAATTGATATCCATAAAATTACCAATTATGTTTATTTTTAATTACTAGTTAGGTTTATTTTATTTATTGATTAGGTTTGATTTCTGGTACATCCTCTAAATTTCTAGCCTTATTGGAGAATAAATCAGCTGCCGGTAGATTGTGCGACATTGAAGTGTTATTGTAAATTGATTTAACACAATTAATAGATCATTTGAAGTTGAAATATAGTAATACAGATAGATGCTGGGAGATGTTTGAAGTTGAAACGCTGTTATTGCACTCTTAAGAAGCTGCCGGTAAGTGTTTTGGTATTAAAATAATCTTATGATCCTTCTAATTAAGAAGTAAATCTAAATCCTCTTCAGTAACAAGTTTTTCAAGCAATTTTTTCGAAATATGACTAAATTGGAGTCCTATTTTTGGTTATGTTCCAAATAAAGCTTTGTAAGGTTCTTCTTTTGAAATTGAGCAAAGTACTATACCTCAACTTTTTGTGTCATTTGCAATTAGCCAAGAACGTAACATAGCTGCAACATCTTAATTCGATCACTCTGCGGACTCTTTACTAACTGGATGTGTTGGCCCACCTTTTATAATATTTCGCGTTGATTACAGGCTTGTTAATTCTTGTATGACCGCAGCTCTAAACACACGACCGTTGTCACTTTGTAGTATATGAGGACAACCTACTTCCAAAAGTATTTTTAATAGCTCACACCTTGTTCTTCAGAAGCTCTTTTTAAAGTCAACGGTCAACAAAGAAAGCTGAAATTCGTTGCGTGGTCTTAGGAGTTAAATACCCATTTGTAATTTCTATATGGGATCGATTGTATGTCAACCAAATAAATTTGGTCACGGTGAATGAAGTCGATATATATAATTGGGTAAACAATGGTTCTTTTGTTTGAAAGCCTTTTTTTGGACTGAAGTACTGTACACAGCTTTAAAATCTTCAGAACAACTGAAGTAGATACAGAAGGTCGTTGGCACTTTATGGAAACGATTTTGATGGTTAATTTTTCATCAATAAATACCAGAGATTTGTGGAAATTTGCTTCTAACTGATATCCACGATTCTTAACAATAACTTTAACTCGAATTTTTCATATAAGTAAACTTATTCTTAGTACTGTCATGCAAATTCAAAAAATATCATTGATGCAGATTCCAACGAAGAAAATGAAATAAATAATTCAGCTCCTCTCTGTTCCAACGTCATGAAAAATATGGGCATTTGTTCAGACGCACATTCCAAAGGTGAAAGGAATAACAGAATGGATGATATCGAATAATTTGTTGACAATTTGATGCTAAGTAAAACAATACAAAGAAAAATATCAGATTTTTTTTCCAAAAACTTAATAAATGTTTTGTTTTTCAAAAAAATTGAAATTTTTGTAATAAATATCTTTAAGTTCTGGTGAATACTTTTGTTTTATTGATTTTTGTTAAATAATATATGCATATATACGTATCTATATAAATAAAATATAAACCCTAATACACTTAATTTTGTTGATAGGTATTTTTTTCTGCAATATCATTTAACACGAGAAATATTTCAGTCCTTTCAGCTTCGTGTTAAGCGACTTTAGCTGTATTGTTAATTTTTTTTAAATAAAAATCTGCAAATGTTTTTGTTAAAATGCTTTATTTACATCTGAAGAAGGAATAGACATAAGAGAAATAAAGCAATAAATTATAAAACTTATGCTCGGAGAAATCATATTTTAAAGAGTGTTTTTTTCCAGGTATAGAAGTTTAAGTTGGCATTACTTTCCAAGATGGCGACCGATTTAACACCTGTCAAATGATTTATTCTCAGTTTGGTTTGGCAATTCATCAAAACGATCATCAAGCAAGGCGTAGATTCGTCGAATGGGCCTAAAACGAGATTGCCGTTGTTCCCTATTTTCATAAGCGAATTTTGTTTAGCGATGAAGCGCACTTCTCGTTGAATGGCTACGTCAACAAACAAAACTGCCGCATTTGGAGTGAAGCTAATCCACAAGTGTATGTCGAAACACCGTTACATCCAGAAAAACTAACTGTTTGGTGCGCTTTATGGGCTTTTGGAATCATTGGTCCGTACTTCTTCAAAAACGATGAAGGCCACAACGTTACAGTCAATGGTGATCGGTATAGAGCCATGATTACTAACTTTTTCATTCCTGAATTGAACAATCATGATGTTCAGGAGCTGTGGTTCCAACAAGACGGCGCAACATGTCACACAGCTCGTGCCACAATCGATTTATTGAAAGACACGTTTGGTGACCGCCTAATTTCACGCTTTGGACCTGTGAATTGGCCTGCAAGATCTTGTGATTTAACACCGCTAGACTATTTTCTGTGGGACAATATAAAGTAATTGGTCTATGCGGATAAGCCACAAACGCTTGACCATTTGGAAGACAACATTCGCCGTGTTATTGCCAATATACGGCCACAAACCTTGGAAAAAGTCATCGAAAATTGGACGTCCAGATTGGACTACATCCGAGCCAGCCGTGGCAGTCCTATGCCAGAAATCATATTTAAAATGTAATGCCACAAGAGTATCTTTCGAATTAAAAAAATTCATGTCAATCGAATAATACATCGTTGTTTTATTGCAATTTAAAGTTCTATACCTCTAAAAAAACACCCTTTACTTCATTAATCATCATAATATCTTAAGTCTCAGTAATTGCAATATTAATTCGCCCTTTCATACACATATCCTCATTTTCGTTTCAATCAGACCTTGCTTTAAATGGACATCACTGTTCTTTTTAAAATAAATTTTTCTTTTTGTTTCTACAATAGTTTTTTTTTTGCATGTTCTTAGTTAACTATTTGAAAAACTTGATTTTCAGAAAGATTAAAAATAAGAATTTCCAAGGAAACTAAATCTTAAATTAATAAGAGAGTTGAAATGATTTGGGATAAATTTCCGTTTAATAAGCGTTAGTTTTTACATCATTTAATGAAAGCAATTACATATTTTTTTTTTCTCGCCTTATTTCAGAACACTCAAATTAATCAATGTTTTTCAACCCGGAAAAATAACGATTTTTGACGAATAGTTTCGTAAAAGTAGCATCATTGCTAAACAATTCCAAGGAAAAGCAATATTCGAATGACTTCTACGAACAATAGAGGTAAATCTAAATATACAGCCACGTGGAAAAGTACCTGAAATAAAACCTTACTTTTTCTTGTTAGAATTCGTGTAATATTTTCATAAACTTAATAGAAAAAATAATTGAGAATATAAAAAGAAAGTCGAATTTATTATTAAAAAACTATCACTATGTGTGTTATATATTTTTACCTAAAAAATTATTTTTATCTCACCTAAGGAGCTGCCTAAGGAGCACCTAAGGAGCTGCTGGAACTTCAAATATGTCTTTAGAAATTTACTTTCCTTTAGAGTAAAAAAAATTAGGGGAACAGTGCAACACTATATAACAATACTCAAATTATATTCACTTGTCGCATATATGGTACACTCATGTCCAACAGTGCACACAAAAAATTTTCAAGGGGGGTCCACGGTCAACTGTTCTCTATTCTCGTATCATGCTCCAATACGCCGCCCAAAACTTTCTTTTGATTTTGTCGATTTTCGGGGCAAAAACAATAAAAATTTAATTATTAAGTGATTAATTAGCATTAATTAATAAACTTAATTATTAATAACAAATACTTTATTAAATTTTGTGTACTATATACATAGGATTATAATCAATAAGAAAAAATCCAGGGCTTGGGGGGTCTGGACCCGAAGACCCCCCCTTTGTGCGCCACTGCTAATGTCGAAAATTATGGTCACAAACATATTTTTTTGTCATTATTTTAAATTTCCTCCAGGAAAGCTGATAGGAATTATATTTTACATATTTTGAAGAATGCGTAGTGCAATATCAACCTTCAGTTTAGCAAAAGATGCTGTTTAGCTTTAGTTGTTTGCAGGGGAGGGGGGATTCAGATCGTTTTAGTACATGAGTTTTTTGCCTGCAGTTTTGTGAATATTGTATTAAAACAAACAAGTTAGTCTGTTTGCAGTGAGAATGACTTATCATAATCGCCTAGATCAGTGGTTCTTAAACTTTTAATTGCCGTCCCCCCCCTTTATGTATCAGCCTGACATCAATGACCCCCAAGGTTTTGAACACCCCTCCCTAACTCCCAACATATAGCTGAGTGATTTAATGTTTCCTCAATAATTGTAGACTGCATCTCTGCTACTTATCTGTGAACATACGTTTCTACTATTTTTTGAAAATATTACGTTATAGTAATGGCTATGTAGTTGCAAACAATTAAATAACTTATCGAAGTGCATGTTGTAGTTGAATTTTTTCATTGGAGGTAATTTAGAGATGTAGTTTAAGATAGCATATCTCAATTTTTCCACGAGGCCTTTTTGGGTCTATAAAACAGGAAAATTTTAACACTAAATGTGAGGCCCTTGTGGACAACCCTAGTAAGGTACTGGGCACCTCAAGGGGTCCTTGGACCACTTTTTAAGAACCACGGGTTTAGATGACTCCTTGAGATGGAGAGACGATGTCAGGCTTGAAGCTGGCTAGTCTCAAACGGAGGTGGATCGATGGTTACAAGTGTCCTGAAAGTGGTCTCTCGGTTATGAAAGCAATTCCAAACGAGTAGTACAGTCACCAGGAAGGTCGGCTAAGGTCACCACAGAGCATCGACATTTACCCTGGATCACTACTTTGTATTTAGTGCATGATGACATAGGTGGCCAATGGTTCCTCAACTACTTGCTTGTGACCTTGCTATTGTGTCTGGAAGAAGAATTTCCAGGCAAACAGTCTACAGATGCCTTCCAGAGATTGGCTTTTAAGCCCGGCATCCAATCTGTGTGTCCCTTTGATTGCATCCATCAGGAAAACCCTGGAATTATGGAGCTGAAAACATCAGTCATGAACACCAAAAGAATGAGACATATTCTTTTCAGTGATGAGTCGAAATTTACCAGACAAAGTGATTATCGTGGAGTATTCTTCTGGGGAAAAAGAGCTTGCCTTCATCCCTCCTACGAAACAAAAATCGACAGATTTGGTGGCAAAGGAATCCTTAAATCTGGCGGTATAATGTTGGTCAGTCGCACTTCAATGCAGGTACTATCAACTAACAGCTCTATATGGTTGAGGCTTCGTAAGCCTATAAAAGGTTTTTCTGGCTGCTATGGGCCCTAAATGCATTTTTATGGACGATAATGCGCGGCCACACAAAACACAAATTGGTGTTAATTTCCATGACAGAGTGGATATTCACCGTATGAATTGATCCTCGAGGTATTTGGATCTCAATCCTATTGAATATATTTGGAATGGTCCACGAAAAGCCATTTCTCAGCGTATATAGCCTTCCTCTTATGATCTCCCAGGAGTTAAAAGTCGCCCTTTTGAAAGAATTGGTTATGTTGCCACAAATATTTATTTACACCTTCAAAAACAGTATGACAACTCATTATGAGGCTTGTATACCGGTTCATGGTGGTCACACTCCATATTAAGCAGACATTTCCAGAGTTAAATGCTTTATCTCTGATTCATAGTTTCACACTTTTTGATATATGCCCTGTATCTTAACTCAAATTTAAAATCTTTTCTGTATCGTTATGTTGCTATGTTCATTATCATAATGTAATACGTCTCTGTGCCAAATTTCATCGCAACAAATACAATGAATATTTCATCAGTCTTCAAAGATTTTATGCTTGTGACCTTAATTTTAGATACGAGTATAGAAAATGTTTTAAAAATAAGTCGTATCAAAATAAAATAAAATCCTTGTTAAAATAATATTGCATCTAATGTAAGAGTCACTATGTCATGAAATACATACAGAGAGAAAAATTCAAGAGAATATTAGGCAGCATGTGGATGACAAATTACCATAGAACATGAAGATGCAAACCACGTTTCGTTGGTGAAAGTGATAATAGTAACTGTCGGGAGGACGATGGGCCAGACGAGGGGAATGATCAAAACGAATTCGGAGACTTGGAGCACCGTAGTAGGGTTGAAGAATCCTACGCGTATGCAAATTTCCCCCTTCTCTCGGCATTGCTGCTCGAAGTAACAGCCACTACGTGCCACCAAAACGCGTGGTTGATGCACGATGGCGCAGCAGCACATTTTCTGATTGCGTTGCGCAAATACCTCCATGATACATATCTCAGGCGGTGGATTGGATGCGGTAGACATGTTGCTTGGCCTCCTCTCTCCCTAGACCTCAATCCTTTGTATTTCTTTTCCTGGGACCACCTGAAATCGCTCGTGCATGAGACGTCGGTGGCTATAGCGGAGGATCTCTCGTCACCGATCATCGTCAATTCATATGGCATTGATAGCACACCGGATATGTTTGAACGAATCCGAAAATCCTTCGGTTTCGGCTGGGCTATGACCTACCTGGTAGCAAATTCGAAAAATTCATTTGACAATCCTGTGACTTGTCGTGTCCTTTCTGGCATTGAGCTGAGATGCATTGTTCTTATTTTAAACATGCTTTACGTCTAAAATATATTTCTTACCTCTTATTGCCCCTTTTCCTTCCATTCCTCATCACACCCTTCATAACTGTTTTTGCGAATTATTCGACTAAACGGGGTGTGCGACACCATGTTCAAGGGCGATTTGTCGTCTCTATACTGCCTATTATCACTCCTCTTTAGTCCTAATTTTTGGTCGAATTCAGCAACACCCTGTAGATGTAATTTTTTATAACAGAAAGAAACAAAAATAAAATTCTCAAATGTTATTTTAGAAGTTTTATATCACAGAAAACATTTAGTATGATTCATTGATTGGTTATCAACATCCCGTTTCGAAGCTGCACAAGGGCTATTGGTGTCAGATATCGTAATTTTGAGCCACAGTCAAGTGACGAGCATACACCTGAGCTGGCACACCATGGCAACATGAGGGGTTTAAGCTTTGTCTGGTAAAGTGACAGGGAAAGATAGAAAAATGAGTACGAACTGTTGATACACGTCACTTCTATAAATTCTTGATTGAGCTAGCGAGGATTTATTAACGTTGCACTAAATAGCAACGAGGTCTATTGGTGACGGACTTTGTAATTTTGAACCTAGGTCAAGTGACGAGAACGACCACACCACATCATTAGAAAGACTCTGAGCCCAAGACATATTTAACGTGAATCAACCACCGTACATGACTGATGCATCGGTCACGAGTTGTGATCCTGACCACTAGGCTACCGTGGTCACTATTGAAACTTGATGGCAACACGTTAGTACATCGAGGAAGATTTTGAACACTTGGCGACAAGTACTTTTTTAACTCTCGTATTACTTTAATCCATTCCCTCTTCAGACCCCATTTTCATCCGTTGGTTCCCCTGCTTGTAATGCAATGCTTCTCAAACTTTTAACCGCTTGTCTGATTATCCCGAGTTATCTCGGGTTCGTATATTTTGCAGTTAATTATTATCCCGAGAATACTCGAGTGAATCAGAATCTGTCAGTACGATTTGTTTTATCACGGTTTTACTCAGCCTGGAGGAAATGAAAGGAAATATTCGGCTTCTATTGGCAGTTTTTCCAAAGTTTTTTTTGGTTTCGCGGATCTTTTGGCGGAACAGGTCACGTGTTGTCCCTATTGTATAGCACACATTGGCTTGTGGATTAGTCATATATAAACAAGGATTATATAAACAACCATTGAAAAAAAGTAAAATAGTGGAGACAATGCAAGATAGCGAAAGCGATGATTTTTCAGTTAGTGATTATGAAGAGGTGGGCATTGAAATTAGTGTAAGTGATTTTTCTGTATGTAGACTGCATTTTGTACTGTAAATCAGGAGGTTCACGATCCCCTAAACAATTTAGAATGGAACTGATTGAAAAAAATAATTTCAGAAAATTATTGTGACCAGTTTTCGGCCACATCAGGAAGAGCCAGCATTAGTGCATCACCACTCAAGTTAACTTCAGGGCATTTTCCAGATGTTATTCATGCTACTGAAAAAAAAATCAAGTCCCACGACACAGTCTGTGCTCCATAAAAGAGATTCCAGAGGTAAGCCAGTAAGAAAAGAGACCAGATACCAGTGAACAGAATGTCAGGTATCACTTTGTGTTGTCCCTTATTTCAAAAACTATCATACAAAGACTAATATTTAACTTCCATTTGCCCGAGATAACTCGGGATAGTAAACTAATATTAAAACTAGAAGCTTTTACACCTGCAAAGAAATAAAAATTCAACTTAAGACCTACAGATTTTGTTTTGTTTCGTTTCCTTCTATTTAATAATAAAATTTTTAAAAATGCGATGATTTTTTTGCATTTTTTTTTTCAAAAAAAATTTGTAAGGGAAGTGGTTAATATTATATTTGCGACCCGATTTTCAGTCATAATTTTCATCGCGCCCTCCACATACAACTATGTATTCGATGCAATAATAATGTACTTCGACGCTAAAGCTACAATGCGACTGCACAACTTATCAAAATAATTACAATATTTTGTATATAATTTTGCATATGACAAGCCCATGGAATTTACTTGTAATTACTACACTTGTAGTAATTACAGTAAGTTATAAGTAAGTAATTATTATACAATTTAGTATTGATAAATTAATTATCAATAAGTTCATGAATTAATTATCCGCGTACTAATATATTTATAAGTTTCTTATATCAGTGTGAATATGTGATTTATCTTTTATAATGTCAAAACGTGTTTTTTTTTGCTTCCTTTCAGTAAATTGATAATTGTTTTAAATCTTTTATTTTCGGCTTTTCGATATGATCGCCTCCCCCACAGTTTGAGAAACGATGCTGTAATGTTTCAAAGCTATTCAATAACTGTTTTATAATTCTAATGAATGTTGAACGCCACTTGATTTTAATACACCATGAAATAATTATTACCTTAAAATTCGGCGTATAACGCGCACCTATACTTTCAAGCTTTAATTTTAAGGTATATTTGCCATACGCTTAAGGTATATTTGCCATACGCACACCCCCATTTTTACGAAATAACCTGCAATGTACATTATCAATGCTATTATCTTTTAAAGCCATTTATTCGAGGTATCTGAGGGTTTTGAAAAAATAGTACATTCCAAGAAAACAGCCCTTTAAGTTCATTAGGTATGATATTTCTTTTAAATTAACAGCATTCCGGTCTTTGTAGAAGTCTAGCTTCTTTTTATGCACACATCTTTTTTTTTTATTTTTGTAGCTATCATTTTCATATCCAGCGTATAACGCACACCCGTAAATTTCACTCTTATTTTTTGTGTAGAAAGTGCGCGTTATACACCGGATTTTACGGTCGTTCATCCATTGACATTAATGCATCATATAAATATAATGTGTTTAATTACATATATATTCATGATTTTTTCCATCAAATTTGGATTCGTTTTTCGTAACATTTTTAAAACCAGTCATGTTCACTTATTATTATCACATTATTCTTCCCGCTACCATTGTTTCATTTTTCCATTTTCTTACAAAACATAACGGCATAATATTCCACCTTTATTTTATTTTCAAATCCAGCATCAATAAATCCAAACAAATCATGAAATTCGAACAGAAACGTGATTCACCTAATGACACATTGTGTCATAAAACAAAATTTTAAAAAAACTGACAAGCACGAATATCATAAAACGAGAAATGGCTCTTAAACTGAGGAACTCACATGTTAATTGAACAGAGACTAATGGTGTAAAAGGTCTTTTGGTTACTGGGTTAAAGTTACAGTGATCCGACTGAAAACAGGTCTTTTTTTGAATAAATACAACCATGCACGTTTTTCGCCTAAGTTCCAATTGCGAAAATTGCTGCTTATTATCAAAAAATTGGATTATGCCTGAACAAAAGCGATGTTAGGGAGAATGGCAAGATGACTGTTATTTATATTTGATTTGATTATATGTAAATAAAATTTATTTCCGAATGAAAGAAGGAGGGAGAAAGTTCAAGGAAATTCAAAAGGAAGTTTTGAGTACAAATGAGAATATGTGATTGTGTGTGCATAGCTCTAATCTATATTTATTTTACAATGTGCAGAACCGCACTTCACAATAATAGACTTGCTGTGGAAGTAATGTTTTATTTAAATATAAAATATGGAACTTAATTGAATGCAAATATCTTGGACATGCATATCAGTTAGCTAAACAATTCTTTGTAATTTATGTTGAAAAGAAACGAAATCTACAGTGATAAACGGGAATTTAAATATTGGGTGTCCAAAAATTATGTCTACACTTTCAAAACTTAATTAAAAATAAAGAAAAAATAGATTTTCACTTATGGTTTTTCTACGTTCCATAAAGAAAAGATTAAAGTCCTTTGTTGAATGGAATTATTCAAACTCTCTAGTTGTAGCAACAGTGGCGCACACAAGGGGGTCCACACGCTTCCCCACAGCCCTTGATTTTCTTCGATTGATTATAATCCTATGTATAAAGTACGTAGAATCTAATTAAGTATTTGTTATTAATAATTAGTTTTATTTATTATTGCTAATTATTTATTCGATTATTAATTTTTTACTGTTGTTTTTCCCGAAAATTGACAAAATCAAAAGAATATGTTGGGCGGCGTATTGGAACATGATACGAGAATGGTGGACATACACCCTCGACTCCCTCCCCCCTTTAAAAATTCCTGTGTGCCACTGAGTAGTAATTTTCTCGGTTTGCAACATTGTCGTTTTAAAATGGCTTCATCACAAGAAGAAACTCAAGTTGCAGAAAGGTTCCTTTAATTTAAAATTGCAGTAAATGTACAACGTAAATGGTGCATCACCACAGTGGAGCTTGGAAGTGAAAAAAAGTTCCCCAAGCGATGGATGAAAAGAAGTCCAATATCGTGGCCGCCTAGATTTCTAGACATAACACTTTTGGACTTTTTCTTGCAGGGATAGGTGAAAAACATTTTTTATCACCCTCTAATTCGTAACACAGATGAAATGAAAAGTCGAAAAATAACGGCCATTTAGAATGTTGATCATACAATACTTCACAGAACGTGTTCAAAAATCTCGTATAAACTTGATGTTTTGCTCGCAACTATTAGTGCACCCATTGAAATCCTGCGCCGCCCATCCGGTATAGTGGTTAGTGAAGCTATCTGCAGTGCCGTAGGAATCCGTGCATCCTTGCCTTCTCCGAATCCCGGAGCTGGAAAAGAAGTGGAAGGAGAAGAGAGAAAAGGTATGAAAGGAAGTAATTTGATAGGACATCAGGAAATGGTCAGCTTAAAAAGTTACAGAAACACAGTGCAGTTTATCCAGTGGGTGCTTGTGGTGAAAGCCTGGGAGCAGGAATAGCTCGGTTAAGCTGTACATAACTAGATTTTCCTTGGATCCGCCAGTGTCAAGGGTGCCTGTAGATCTTCTGCGCCCAGGTCCCGAAATGAGCTCGAACCGGTACTTCAGAAACAGATTTTCCATTTTGGGAATCAATGAAAATCCTAAGATTTAAATCTTAATTTAGAATGTAAAATAATTTTTTGAGAAATATAATGTTTGATTCACATAGAGAGTTGAGAGCTAATTTACATATTATTTAATAGTAGGTATTCTGAGGTGTCGGTTTATCATGAACCAGCGAGCACTTGTTATTTTTTATAATTAAGTTTTGTGATTTTTTTTTTGAAGAAAATTAATATTAGTCATATCGTCGGATCGATGACTCGAGTCCCCAGCTCTTTCGAGCTACAACCTCATGTCAGTAGGTATTTGAGTGACTTTAATTGATTGACTTTTGCCCTTTGTTAAAATTAAATGATTTAAAGATATAATAAAAGTGTTGGAGATTTAGGGAAAATAAAAATAATAAAATGCATTAAATATGAGAAAATTAGCTTCAAAGACGGCGCAAAGAACCGAAACTGAAGGTAGAATTTCGATCTTTGGGTGATTAATTACGAGGTCCCAAAACGGGATATCATAGGTTTTAACTGGTCTGAACATCAGAACGTATTCGCATATTTTATTTTCTCTACTTAACATAGATTTTCTGGAAATACATTAACAGTGATTATTGGGGACTTTTTCTGAATATGTTTTTATGGGTATTACAGGATGTTTTTAAAAGTGAGATTTTAAACAACAATGACCAAGATATTTAGTATGTTGAAACCACGGAATGGCATTATTATTTAAGTCAGTGTTTCTCAAAGTGTGGGGTGCGCCCCCTGGGGGGCGCGATGACCCTACAATGGGGCGCGAGCGTATCGAAAATTTAAAGATTTTTTTTAAAAAAAATAACCGGAAAGAGAAGTAAAACAAAATGCTTTCTTCCATAATAAAAAAAAATACACACAAAAACACTGACAAAATTTATGTTTATTATCTGGCTTTTTTCCGTCATCAAATATCTATCTTTGATCCCAAAACCAAATTAAAGAGAAAAAAAAACATTTTGTTTTATTTGCTGTATTTCCTCAATGAGAGATTTTTTATTACGTTTTAACATAAAATATTACTCGTTAAAAGAAAAAACGAAACCTAGACCCTGAGAAAATTCTAAGAAGATAAACAATTCACCACTGTAATTATTATTGAAATACTGTACATTAGTTGTAGAAAAAGAAAAGGAAGTCATGATTCACTTTTCAGCCAGGCTGCATTGTACGTTTGCTAATCATTTGATTGAACTTCAATCTTATGGTATGGTTATTATCAATATTAGTTCCCTCCCATCTCTTATGCGTTTGCTTTTCGCTTAGGGAAATTGTAAATAATTGAGTTTTGCCATATTTGGAAAAGAATTGATTGGTTTAACATTTCTGTAGAATAATTGAAAAGTGTCTGATTTGCGTCCTTTATTATGGTCTTGTACTTTTGAATCATTTTAGTTCAGTTTTATTGGATTTTTTCTCAAATCATCAATGAATTGAATAGTCCTTGAAAGAAGGTAAGTATACTTTCTATAAATTAAAATATTCACTAGAATTCCGATTTGTATCGTGTACAGTAAAAATAATTCTAAACAAATGATTGGGGTGACTGAGTCTCCCCGCACTACCATTAATGTTAGTATCGAGTACGCGCCTGCTCCCGGGTTAAAACATTTTGAAGTCTTCTCGCTTTAAATGTTAAAAAGTAACACAATCATTCTTCATCGGAATTTTATATATTCTTTTTCATAATTTAACATTAATTCTAAATGCTAATTGTGTGAGGTTTAAAATTACAGTTCTTTTAAACAGTTATTTACACTTATAGCATTTATCTATAAAAAAATCATTTTACATTTTTGTATACAATGTCGTGCACACAGTTTTACTCCCCTTACAGTTCAGCTATTATATCAAGAATAATGTTTTATTTTTTAAAAAAATGAACTCGTGCGAAGAGTCGGTGTTTCAGCTAGTATACGTTTGATGTATCAGTACTGAAGAAGGTATTTTATAAATAATTTTTTATTACTGAATTTGGCCGCGGTAGCCGAGTGATATAGGTATCGGATCGTGGCTTGCCTTGTCACGAGTTCGAGCCCAGTAGCACTAAAGACCCGCCGTGTAGGGCAGCGATGCACGTTAAATCTGTTGAGAGTTGAAACGTTTTCCCGTTGGTGTGGTGTGGTAATTAGGAGAAAGGGGTGCCAGCTCAGGTGTCATCCACGTCACTTGACCATGGTTGAAAATTACGTGGTCCGTCGTCAAAAGCCCTCGTGCAGCTGAACAGTGCGACGTTAATATTCAATCAATTAATCTTATTACTAAATTAAGAACAAGTTTAATAATTATTAGGGACTTCCACGGGCTTGTCTTGTAGAGGAAAGTTTTTCAAAGGAAGGTTTAATATCAGAAATTGACACTTAAAGAGTTATTTTTCTATATTTAGCTGAGATCTATATTTTGTCTTCAAGGCATCCACTGCAGAAAATCCGGTTTGAAAAAGGTAGGATGTTGAAAATGGTAATAGTATACGAAGTGCTTTTGTTTTCAGTACAGATAATTCCTCATCCACCTCTACCCCAAATTCAAAAAGCGATTTATTACAAATTGCCTTTTAATTTTTCACTGGATGTAAAATATATGAAGATTTCTTCTTCGGAACTTGAGAGCCCTTCTGGAGTATCTTGAAATAGATCCCTAATCCACTCGTAACTTGCTACCAAGCTGTCCTCATCCAGAAAATACTTTTTAAAATTCTTTGCCGACATATCTAAATGATTTTACTTGTTTTAAAAACAACTTTCACACATGTTGTTCTACAAATTTGTAAGTTTTAACACATATCGAGCTGGGGCTTTTTTTCCATCATTTACTTCAGTAGTGGTAAATCCAAAATTTAAGTATTTTTGAGAAGATCGCCTTGATTTAATTTTCGGAACCATGCTCGTTCGTCTGTGTACTTGTTGATTCTATATTATGGTCGAATGTTTGCTTACGACTTAAAAATGTATGTATGATATTGTTTTAATCTACTGCCGTAAATACTTAATTATCGTGAATTACAATTAACGTGGAAATTAAAAAAATGTACATTCAAGCTAGATTCGGTAGCTATAGGAGTATCGAGTCGACCAAAACTGACTGGAATTGTACGAGGAAAAGCATTTTTACATGTTTTGCGCAGACGTCCGATAGGTTGCCCAGACTCACGCAAACGTACCCTATAATGCCAGATGTGATGGATATGATAGAGAGCGACATTGACTAGACTATTTTTCTAATGACATTTGTACTTTGAGAAATGAATGCTGAAGGAAATAAATCTTTAATTAAATACATCATTTTGCGATCTGTTCCAATTTAAAATTAGAGAAAGAAAAATAACATAATTATAAGTAATATATATTTTAAGTAATTTTCTTAAAATATATATTACTTAAAAGTTACATATACACAAAATTTAATATACTTATCGTATTGATTTGTACGGTTTATAATTAAGATCGTATTGTAACTTTAGCGTCTCTCTCTCAAAGTGCATTTTTATTGCAGTAAATACATTATTGTTGTACAGGGGGGCGAGACAAAAATTATGATTGAAAATTGGGTCGCCAGTATTGAAAGTTTGAGAAACACTGCTTTTAATGTATGAGTGGTGTACAGAGTATTTTATGACTAATTAATTAATACTAAATTAAGAACAAGTTTAATAATTATTAGCTACTTCCATGGGCTTGTCTTACAGAGCAAAGTTTTTGAAAGGAGTTTTAAAATAAGAAATTGACCCTCTGAGTTCATTTTCTATATTTAGCTGATATCTATATTTTGCCTTCTAAGCAACCACCGCATTTTGTAATATGTTCCAATTTAAAAATCAGAGAAAGGAAAAATAACTTAGTAATTATCCTATTACTTAACTTTTTTTTGCTTAAAAGTAACATATACAAAATTTAATACTTATGTCATGAATTTGTACGTTTTATAATAAATATTGTTGCTTTATCGTAAAAGTGCATTATTATTACATTCAGTAAATTATTATGTATAAGGGGGGCGCGATAAAAATTGTGATTAAAAGGGGGGCGCCAGTATTGAAAGTTTGAGAAGAACTGATTTAAGTAAATAATCGGAATGTATGCATTTTTGAGAAAAATACTGCTTCAGTCCTAGAGGTGTTTATAGTGCAGTTTTTCAATAGCTGTACCTTTTCAATCTTTAAGGAGAGTTATGTGTCTGTTTAAGGTATCCGACTGCGTTCGGAAACGGGATTTAAAAAAAGCGCATAAATGGATAATTTTCATAATATTTAGTAACACTTACATTGGAATATATGTATAAAATTATTTTAAGGACATTTTAACAAAAAAATTATTTAAATACAATATTTCGGCAAAAAATTAACTTAGAATAACCTTTTTTCAAAATGTTCTCTTTTTGTGAACAATGCTTATTTTATAATAATATTTTACCTTTATACAGCTCAAACCTCTGTAAAAAATTCCCATTATTTTCAGAGTTACAACCCATTGAAATAAGTATAGACGTTTTTTTCCTTAAAATTTCTCCCTTCTGTTGTCGTAAAACATGGATAAACCCACTTCTAAGTTATATACACTGGTGTGCAAAACTTAAGCAACATTGTTAAGATTTAGCAGATAGCCATGAAATTGCAGAAAAGGAGGTCTGGAGATCAGTGCAGTGAACACTTAAGTCAGTAGAAACGTCATGCGTATGCAAATATCAGGAACCAAACGTCAGGAGTGACATGAGCGTACGCAAAACGCATGATATCGGCACGCCCTGCTCAACAGTAGAATAAAATGAAGGACGGAGGTTCATGAAATATGGATCAGTTCATGAAATATGGATCGAAGAAATCGCCTGGACGACTTCACACGTGGAAGAATGATCAGAAAGCTGGAGAAGGGACGTTCTGACACCAGTGTAGCTGTAGATTTTGGAATCAACAAAAGTGTCGTTTCGCGCGCTTGGAAAGCGTTCCAAACCACAGGTACATCTGTTAGAAAGGTTGGTGGTGGCCGCCTGAGGACGACAACTGCAAGGGATGACCGATATATCATCCTGCAGGCGAAAACAGACCGACATGAGTTAGCAAGCGCCATTGCTCAGCAACTCTGTATAGCAACGGAGAGACAAGTGTCGCAGTTTACTGTGGCCAGACTTTTCCACACAGGGGCCCTAATCGCCCCCCGTCCTGAACGCTGCCTCCCGTTGAAAGTTGGCCACCGAAGCCACCATTTACAGTGGTGCAGAGAGCACAACAGCTGGACAACTGATCTATGTAATCTTGTCCTCTTTACGTATGAGAGTCGGTTCAGTACCAGAAGCGATTCTCAACGCGTTTTGATTTGAAGATAGATCGGGACCCGGTTTTATCCCATTAACATCAAGGAAAGACATCGTTACGGTGGTTCTGGAGTTCTTGTCAGGGGAGGCATTATGCTGAACGGGCGAACTAAGCTCCACATTTTCGACAGAGGGTCTGTAACCGGAGATCGCTATTGTGAGGAGGTATTTCTTCCCCATGTGCGTCTGCTCCGAGGAGCCATTGGCTCAGACTTCCTTTTTATGGATGACAATGCACGGCCACATTGGACTCTTGCTGTTGAGGAGCTCCTGGAAAGTGAAAATATCACTTGAATGGATTGGCCAGCGTACTCCCCAGATTTAAATCCCATCGAACATGTATGGGATGCTTTGGGGAGACGTATTGAAGCACGCTTACATCATCTGGAGAACACCCAACAACTCAAATAGATGCTGATTGAGGAATGGGCACTCCTACCGCAAGAAATGTTGCACCAGCTGGTTCTGAGTATGCGGAGACGGTGCGAAGCAACCATAGCAGCGAGGAGAGGGCATATACCATATTAAGAAACATCTGCTTGTTGTTCTTCCTGTTGGATAGACCATCATGAGTCACGATACTATGCGTTCAATAAAGCTAGTTTTTGTTTGATTCCATACCGTATGCATCGTATTCCTTTTTCAGCGCCGATGCTTTCGTCATCCTTTACGTACATAATACTCTCCCTCATTTCTGAATTTCATGTCTCTCAGATGATTTTTTGTGAAGTTATGGCAATAAACCCACCTGTTGCTTAAGTTTTGCACACCAGTGTATTTCAAAAATTCTAGTTGCGCCTCTGTACAGAGGTCTGAACTACATCCAGGTAAAATATTATTATAATAGAAGCATTTTTCACAAAAGGAGAATATTTTGAAAATGGGTCATTCTATGTTCAGTTTTTGTCAAAATATTGTACTTAAGTAATTTTTATTGTAATACTATTTTTAAAACAATTTTAAATACATTTTCTATTCTAAGTGACACTAAGTATCATTAATATTATCCATTTATATGCTTTTACAAAATCACGGTTCCGAACGTAGTCGGATACCTTAAATGATGTGAAATCAGTCTTGGATTTTTGTGCTGTGACAGTATAGCTGTCTGCTACATAAGTTCAGATTTTGTCTTCTGCATAAATTCAGATAATACTGTTATCTGATTTAGGTATATACTATTTAACACATATTGAAGAGAGTTGGAGCAGTGAGGTACTCCATTTTAGACAAATCTTAAGTCACATAGTTTATTATTGATTTTAACCAAGAAATTCGGATTATATTATAATAATTACTACGGGTGAAAAGTTGATTTTGAGGAATTTGTATGTGGGGAGAGTGCGTCTACTTTATCAAGCAATAATTTATTGCTAAGGAAAACCGCTTCGATATGCTTTCCGCTAATTTGTCCTGATTTAATTAATTCCACGGTTCCAAGCAGTAGAAGAGATGTGGAAGACAACCAATTTCGTGTGGGTTCAAGTCTCGTTCACCCTCAGTCCTTCCTGCATGGCTCTCCCGTAGAGTGGAGGCCACAGTAGCCTAGTTGCAATGGTCATGAATTCGAGGCCGATGTGTCATGGGTTCAAGCCTTGAAGCCAACGAAGACCCGCCGTGTAGAGGGGGTTGATGCACGTTAAATTTTTCGTGGACCAAAGTACTCCCTTGGGAATGGTGTGGTAGTTTGGAGAAGAGTGCCAGCTCAGGTGTCGTTTCCATCACTTGACCGAAATTCACAATTACTAGATTCGTTTGTAATAGCTCCCCTGGCCTTGTCATAAGTTGGAGCCCAGTAACACTAAAGACCCGCCTTGTAGGGCCGCGATGCACGTTAAATCTGTCGAGAGCTCAAACGTCCTCTCGTTGGTGTGGTGTGGTAGTTAGGAGGTGGCGCCAGCTCAGGTGTTGTCCACGTCACTTGACCATGGTTCAAAACTACGTGGTCCGTCGCCAAATAGTACGTATAGCTGAACAGTGCAACGTTAATATTCACTCACTCACTAGGGTTGTTTTATAGTGGGACATCAATATAACTCTCACTTAGGGTATATTGTATTCAGTGGTCTATGTAATTAGAATTAGTGTTTATAAAATTTCTACTTGCATGCATAATTTTTGTTTTGATTTTTTCGTCGATTTCTTGACGGATAGGAATATTTCATACACTATTTGGTTTTAAAATTTCTTTATTTTTCTTCTCGTTCTGAACTTCAGCAATAACATGATCTGATATGTTGTCAATATAATTTTAGTTTCATAAAGCTTCTACCTCACTATTATTATTCGTGAAAAAAATTGAGATCTTATTCTATTTGTTGAATGCCGAGTCCCATTTACTCTAGCAAACTCAAGATTCGAACACATGATCCGAATATAACATCAAAGACCATGACCTCTCAAATAATGAAGTACCTCAATAAAAACAAAAGTAACATGAAATCAATATCAATAAGAATTGCAAGCATTTTTTATATAAAGACCCATCTCTTTCTTATAGGAAACTTCTCTCTATAATATTATTAGTTACTTGTAAGCATGAATTATAAGTATTATTACTTATAATACTTTAATATGTAATATGATTTTTAAGTAATATTACTACTGTTTTTACAAATTCTAATCGATTCTAGATAATCACTAGTATTAAATATTATTTTATTTGTTTAACATCGTACGTGGTTATAATGCAATAGTTAATTTATAACACTATTAAGGTATTTTTAATGTTCCGCCCATGTATTAAATACTTCTGGTGCTATAAATAGGTGATTGCTGTTACTGTACCTTTTTAGGAAATCTCTAGGTTAAATCTGTTATTTCATACAACATAGTGCAGTTTTTGATTGGCATTAAATTTTTCCATTTACCCTTAATTTACATTTTACTAGCACAAAGGCTTGATTGTTATTATTTTTTAAACATCATAAACTTGGACACAAAATGCATTCAAATTCCATTTTGAATCGTTTAACATACATTTGTATTCTTATCACTCAATTCGATTAAACCAATCGTAGGTATTAAAGACTAAATAATAAATTTTCAATATTCATTAAACCAATTTAACCTTATTAGACGGTTATCGTTTTAAATTAGGTCGGGGACAAACTGTCTAACTTATTGATCAATAGGCAATGATAGATGGTAATCGATAAGGTTTTCTCCCACCCTATAATCAGTGTTTTAAATTTAAGAAATATGTGTATTAACTATTTGTATTTGTATTATTATTTCCTTTTTTTAACCGAAAAGTTCCCAAGTTCTTATGCGAATATTTTAACCATACGATAATATCAGACTTATCACTATTATTTTTTCCCTCGTGTATATATCAAAGAATATTTTAAAAATAGTATTGATTTTTTTTTTGTAAATTTTAATAACTGGTAAGTTTTGAAAGCATATCTGAAGAAAGTTTTATGAAATTCACCTTCATACGATATTATTTAAATGTTTACGTTATTTTTGAATGATAGAATTCTTCGTTCAGAAATTTTCAATAATAATTAAGATCAAGAAAAATACGTTGGTTTATAAGACGATTTCGATATATTTTATCACCATTTTTCTGTATTAATTTTTTTTCTTTATTTGGAACTCATTTTTGATTGACTTTTTAAAATATATAGATATTGTTGCAAATTCTCTGTTCCTTATTATTATCATCGGCTTTAATTCAATATAATTTATGCAATTGTAGTTCATTTTAGTTACTTTATCTACTGATGTATAACGTCTGTTGTTAAAGTTTTATTGCATAAGTTGACATCTTTTGTATTATTCTAAATATATTGTTTTTTTAGTTGGAGAAAAAAATTGTGATTCATAAAACCGAGACGCTGGTTGAACTTAATACGTAAGTAAATTTTGTATATCTTCAAAACATTATCATTCACTTGAGAATCTTTTTGAATAATTTAGATGATTATAAAAATAAAATACGTCTATGGAATAAGCTGTAAATATATTATTCTCTCACAATATAAGCTCTGAAAAAAAAACTAATTGTCATCATAAAATTTGATCTTTCTGCGAATTTTTTTTCCATGCATAAAACAAATAACAAATCTTGAATTTTATTTTAATGTTTAATAAACAGTTTTATATTTATTTTTTATGCATTAAGTTCTATATTTATTTATTTTTATTTTATTATATATTAAATAAAGAAAGAATATTAAATACTGGAACTATATATAACATGTTTTCTTTTTTCTTCGTATTTACGCCTTTTACTTGTATTACTCTGATACATTCAAAATTTTGTTCCATTTTTTGCCTCTTGAATTTAAGCCTAATTCAATTGAGCAACTATTCATTTAGAATTATTTTTAAAGCAATCAAGAACCATTGAAATGCGAATAATTCTTGACTACTTTAATCGAGTAAGATGCCCCAATTTTGAATTATTCTACGTAAATTTGTGTCAAGGATTTTTAGAGCTAAATTTTGTTTAGTTTTCCATTTAAGTCTGTCAAAAGATTCAATGTTTAACCATGACTTGTGATTATACTGTTGAGGTTAAGTTTTGACTGACTTCTTCATATGTGTAAATTAAAGGAATCCTGATTTTATATTTAATAATAAACATTTTATTTTTTAAAATATTGCTAAGTTTAGTCACTTTTTCACGTACTTTGATTATATTAGATCTTCAAGTTATCTCTCTTTTATTATAAATATTAAGAATTTCATTTTTATTTTTATTATTTTTTTTTGATAAAAACAAGAAATTTACTATTTGCTCTCAAAATTTTATTCGAATGAATTAAATTTTAACCAAATATCCAAAGGAAAATATTTGAATTACTTCATTTAATGTAAATAACGCATGGAAAGTATTTATGATTTTTAATAAGAAATATAGTTTGTCAAAAGGTTTCAAGTCTAAAAACATTTACAGCAAGACTATTGAAATATTATTAACTACACGAAGAATTGCTTGAAAATATTATATATATATCAGAAAATAATTCAATGTTTGATTTAATTTAACACGCATGAAATAACAGTTTACTTTGAATAAAATATATTTATCTTCTGATTTTTGAATTAATCAGCGAAGAAGAAATAAGTTGCCTTTCTGATGTTAGGTAAATCTTCAATTTCCTTCCCCAGGAGCAAAATGTACAAAAATTTTCAAACGCAATCGTTCATGAATTATTGAAGTATTTTTGTTTGTTTTCTTTTCTTTTACACGTAAGTGAGCCATACAACTTGATACTGTTTAAAAATAACATTTGATTAAATTTTTCATTAAGAATATAAACATTGGGCGCAATTTCTTTTAAAAGAATTACGATTAACATTTGAGGAATGAGAATCACTTTCGCGTTGTACAACGTACTGCAATTTTTTTAATCTGCAAGAACTTCCGATAAGTGCATTTTTTCTTTTACAATTTTCACACAGACAATAATGAAACAGAAAACTTTATCCATCTATTTTAACATGAAATGTTTTAATAATTTTTCAAGCATTTTTGAAGCTTAAAAATGTATTTATCCAATATTTGTTACATATTTAGTGTAAATTTCGACTTTTCTTGATTAAAGTATTAATATTGAAAAAAGCAATATAATGAATAATAGACATTTGATCAAGATGCACTTGTAACATCTGAAATTTCATAAATAAAATGTAAGAGTTTTCGTATTTATCTTTTTCCTTCTTTTCTTTTACATCATCCTATAAAATTTTATTATTTATTAGTATTTATTTCTTGAATATTATACTCATACATAAGTGGGAAATGAAAAGAGCTACATTTTCTTGTTCTCCTTTAAGTTTACTCTTCAAACAGTTAGATAGAAAGCTGGTAGATTAAACTGCAATAACGAGTGACTGAGTAAAGGTTTAATTTAAGAACTATTATAATTATGATATATAGACGCTGGCGTTGATCATAAGCCAAGTCTCGATTTAGATTTTTAAAAAAGTTTTAATTTGCGAACTATGTATTATTCCTTATTTTTATTTATTATTAGGTTGGGGGGAAAGAAATCCATTATTTTTGCATGAAAACCAAGACTTGATTTAACATGCTTCCGATTGTCCGATTTGGGTCAAATATGCACCGTTTTGTTGTATAATTTGTGGCCATTTTAAAGGTAGCTTCATAATGCCTCTCATAGAAGTCTTGGCCCTTATTGGCGAAAACATCTAGTAATCGATTTTCACAATCTTCTGTTGATCCCAATTTCTTACCACTCAGGAAGTTTTGAAATGCGAGAAAAATGAGGTAATCGCTTGTTGCCAGGTCCGGACTATATGGTGGATACATTAAAACTTCCCAACTAAGCTCCCAGAGTTTCTGGCGAGTCACTACAGACGTGTGTAGCCTGGCTTTGTTCTGAAGGAAAACAACACCTCTTCTGTTGGCCAATTCTGGCCATTTCTGGTCAATTGCTAGCTTCAAACGGTTCAGTTGTTGACAAGTTAGTTTAGTGTTTGGCCATACGGAAGCAAATAACAAATGATTCCTTCTTTCCAGTCCCACCTTCAGTAGAACCTTCCTGGTCGTTAGTCCTGGTTTGGCCACCGTTTAAGCTGCTTCACCGCTCTTTGACCATGATCGTTTTCGCAAAATATTATCGTATGTGATTTATTTCTCATCCCCAGTCACCATCCGCTTAAGAAATGTGTCGATTTCATTCCGTTTGGACAAGGATTCGCAAATGAAAATTCAATCCATCATGTTTTTTGGTGTTAATTGGAGTGGCACAAAAACATCGAGCTTCTTTTTGAATCCAATTTTGCGCAAATAGTTTAAAACTGTTTTATGGTCGATCTTTAGCTCCTGGGAGATGCTACGACTACTAGTATGCCGGTTAACATGGATTATTTCTGTGATTTTATCGACATTTTCGACAATGCGAGGTGCATCTTTAATATCAAAAATACCTGAACGGAATCAACTGCACGTAATTAGCTGTTACAGTATTGGCACCATAAACATCATTCGCAATTTCAGCCACCTGGCTTGCATTTTCGCTTTTATCAAAGAAAAACTGTAAAAAGAACTGAGTTTTCTCTTTGTTGACTTCCATTTTTAACACCCTGTAACTCACAACTGAATGGACCAAACAAACAAAAAAAAAGCAAAAAAATTGTTTTAGTGTGAAATATCAACTTGACAACGAGCATAAATTTGAAATTGTTTGATCGATACTTCACGAGATATCGACACTACAGCCACCTACAGAAAAAATAATGGATTTCTTTTTTCCCAACCTAATATATTGTGTTCACTTCGTGTGGAGTTTTATTTTTGTTATTTTTTCAAGTGTTTAGCTTCAGTTATGTATGCTGAATAAAAAGAAAACGGTTACCCCCCCCCTACCTTTTCTAAATTATTTTAAGTCTTTTACTTGAACTCTGGGTATTTTTTATTTTAGAAAATTTTCGACTCTGGTGGACTATAGAAAATATGTAACAAATCTATTTCATATATTTAAAACATTTTGAACTTCGATGTTGTTCTTATAAAAGAGCTCATAATGTAATACAGGCTTGAATTTTTAGGAGAACATTGAAAAGTTATCAATTATATGATTACAGCATTGATATTTTAAGCAGTATTCATTTTTCTTTATTAGCGAGTAGTTTGTGAAACAGTTCATTATTTCGGGATAAGTCTGAAAGATGCCCTGTATAAGTTTTATAAATTTTTAATAAGTTTTCTACAAAGCTTGATACGGCCGCGGTAGCCTAGTGGTTATGGTCTCGAGCTCGTGGTCGGCGTGTCGCGGTCGAACGCTGGTGCTACTCAAGACTACGTTGATGTACGTTAAATTTGTCAGACTCAAAGCTCTCCCATTTACATAATATGGTAGTTTGAAGAAGGGGTGGCAGCTCAGGTATCGTCCTCGTCACTAGACCGAGGCTCAGAATTATGAGGTCCGTCGCCAAGAGCCCTAATGTTGTTTTATAGTGCAACGTTAAGACTACACGGTACCCTTTTTCAAAAAAAATTTTTGGAGACAGTTACAGTAAAAATAATTGATGTTTTATATTTAGATTATATTATTGAGCTGATTCTGAAAGCAAAAAGTCAGTTTGGCCAGCCATTATTTTACAATTTTAAAAAATTAGGAATTTTTGAAGTTTTTTCAAACTTTTATATAAAATACTCAATTTTTAAATTTTTTTTAGTAATTTTAAGTTATTTATGATTCTTAGATTATTACAAACAATATTTAGAATGGATTTGAAAATCTATTCCCTTGTTGATTTTTAATAATTATTTTTCTAGAAAAAACCTGGAAAAAACACAAAATTTTTTAAAATATCAACTTTAGCCTTTTTTAGAAAAATAACTAGAGTTCTCAGCCCTAAATACATACTAAATTTTATAGAACATACATTTGGGAGTATATACAAAAAAATTCAAGGCTCTATCTTGAACAGGAAAAAAGCCTTAGGGATTAGAAAACACTTATACCTTCAAAATTAAAAGTCTGAGAAGAACGCATTTAAAGTTTGTAAAGTCATAAAACAAAAACTTATAATGCCCGTAAAACTCTAATTTTTTAATATGTTATTTTCCAATGTATGTTCTACATTAAAACACTATTTTTATTAAATATGACTGAAAATTATATCTTTAATTCAAAATTTATTTTTGCATAATATTGATAGCATTTGTTAAGACGTCTGTTTATTCAGCTTTATATTAACCTAATATTTCACAAAAGTTTTGAAACACTAAGTATTTATGTACAAAATAATAATGATACTAACTTAAGCCGCTAAAAATAGTCAGGTTTGCTCATGAAATTTAATTTTTTTCAGTTTTAAATTGGTGCAGTTTAGGAAGTTTTAGCTCTTGTCGTACGACTTTATAATACTAAAATATAGTACTACAATATGTTTAGTATAATGTAGTTTGGTACATCAGGGAAATATTCAGTTATATCTGCAGCATTTGAATTCAAAATAATTGTATTTAGAAGTCTAATTGCAGAATCGGCTGAGGACTGATTTTTAGATACATCATTTTCAGTAGTATTCCATCTCTTCGAAATATTGTTTCTCACAGAAACCCAGAACGCATTTTCCATGGCATTTTTCTACAGGAAAAATTAATGATAAAGCTTTTAAGTTATATAAACTATTTTTAAAGCAAAAATTGGCCATGAAATTAATCTTTATTAATTAATTATGAGAACTCAAAAAACTTAAAACATAATCAAGCAAAAATGATTTTAGTAATGAAAATTGGAATTAATAACTATTTCAAACTAAAAGCTCAAAAATATTTTTAATTAATTCAACTTAAGTGCGAAAAAATGCTTTAAAAGGAAACCGAAACCAAAACCATAGCTCATAAGACTTCAAATATCTTAAAAAGTAATTTGCTAACAAATCTGAAATTTCGTGGCAAGCATCTCAATGATATGGGCCACCAAGACATACAAAAAAAAAATTTTTGGCAAAAATGAAATTTTTTGGGTACTTTGTAGTCTTAATATAACTTTCACTAAAGAGATTGATGTTTTTACAATGACTTTTAGTGTTCTAAAATTAATGATGTAGGGCTTTTAAACTTTTGATATGCATTGATTTTTATTCTCAATGTGCTTTTTAGTGTGTTGTCATTTGTGTTGTGTTTCTTTCTTTAAAGTGTTTTTTTAATTGTTTAATTTCTAATTATGTTTGGTGAAATTTTTTAGTTCTTGCTTTTCGTTTTTATTTCGGGTATTTTAATTGGAGGTGGGTTTTTTCTTGTCTGTATTGTGCATTTGTGTGTGTGTAAATAAATGAATTACCAATTTCTATATCTTACATTTATGAATTAGATCTTACCGAAAGCTAAATTTAGATCCATTTACAAGCGTTTTATTTTACAAGAGCGCTAAAGGATAATTTCGAACAAAGGTTCTTTTAAAATAAAAAAAAGAATAATTCGTATTTACGGGCTGACACTTTTTCTCATTACAAGTATACACGATACATCATTATGAACAAAATGGGGTCAGAGCTGATCATTCCTAACTGCCAAACCCTACCTCGTCAGTGGAGTCTCCCAATTCACACGACCCCATCACCTGCTTGGTCAACCCCACAAAATGACCTGAAAGGGATGGTGGCAAACAAGCAAACTGATATTATAATTACGGAAACCGAAACCGACAGAGAACCCTTCTGATCTGCCGGATGTTGCACGTCGGGATTAATCGTGAAATGATCATATGACAGAAGGTTGCCACGTCATTCGGACATTCCCTTTTGATCCTTTCCCCTCGTATGACGCCAATGCAAACATTCGAAAGCACCCGAAAAGGGAGTTTTCGTCTGTGGGATGATCCCCCTCTCCCTTCTCTCACATCATTACTGATATATCCAGCCACGGTGCCAGACGAAGATTATTGATCCGGCCTTTTTCGAAGTTGTTTGCTCTTTTACTGGACACTGGGAATCCGGCATCTCTGTCTCTCGGTTTCGATGTTTATGATTTAATTTAATTTATAAAATGCGTGACACGTTATTGAAAGCTTAGGCTTAAATTGAATTTTAGAATAACGGAATTTTTTGATTTGAAAGGAAGAAAGAATACTTTTAGACTATATATGTATTAAATTCTTATAAAAGTTACTTTTAGCTACATTGTCTAAACTTAACATAATTTCTATTCAGGTGTTTCACCAACTATTTCGAACGTTGAAAAATTGAGTCAGAAAATGCTTATTAATTAATGTTTCTTAGTTTTGGTTACTAAAAGAACAATCTTTGTTTCAGAAATTTCGAAACAAAGTATGAAAAGACGTATATTTAAAAGACGTATATTTAAAAGACGTAAACAAAATATACGTTTTTAGAGGGCAAAAAACAACTTTTGCGAAGATGAAAAGAATATGATGCAATCATAAATTTTATGAAAAATGAAACATAAAAAGGAAATGACCTAAATATGTTTTATTTAATTGATACAAAAAATCACCGTAAAACAGCTAGTGCAAGATATGAATTTACATGATTCTATTCAATTACAGTGAAAATCGTTTAACACGAAACTCAGGAGACCGAAATATTTTTTTTTATGTTAAAAAAATTTCTTGTTAAAAATATTGCAAAAGAAACCATATATTTTTTAAAAAATTATTAGAGCACATTTTATTTACATAGATGTTTATATATACATGTATTTAATAAAAAACAATGAAACAAAAGCATTCATAAGAATATAATGAAATTAAATACGAAATTTAGCAATACCAAAATCTTTATAGAATTCCGTTTCCGACTTCTGTTTTTGATCAACAACCTTAAGAAGCTCTAACTTCATTTTAAGAGAAATAGCTGTTTGTTTTCCCTCTGAGCTCTTTGTCATTGTGCTCGCAAGAATAAGGGGCACGTGAACCAAACTCAATGATTTTTTCTCTCACTTCGATGTACTCGCCATCGAATTCCAAAGTTAACTGATGAAAGATGTCATGTTTTGTGTGACATTTGTAAGAGTGGAGGGTGAAAGTAACTTAAAGAAACAAAACTAGCTCGTGTCACAGGCTATTAAGAAGGTATTTGAAAGCCAAGTTATCCTCCTGCCTACGAAACACGCGAAATCCACCTTTTCATTTCACACTCCTCTTAAATCTCGCCTCCCAGAAAGGAGATATTTTCGTGTTATACGATGTTAAAAGGAAAAAATGCATGAAAATTCATTGTAGTTTATCGGGACTGTAGAATTTTTTCGTGCTAGCCGATATTTCATCTTAAGCATCTTCGCGTTAAAAGCGATTTTGCTCTGTTCCACCCCAATTTTGAGGGAGAACACTCTAGGGGTGGTGAGCAATCTGTCACCTTTTTTCCCATTCCACCAACCTTACGAGAGGACTTGCGGCCCCATTCCACGAAGGCACTATACATTTACAAACATGCATGCCTTCTCTGGAATTCGAACCCTGGCTCTACGGCACCGCAATCAGCGTCACTAACCATTATACTGAATGGTTGCTCAATGAATTTAAATACTTCTACCTATACTAGGGTTCAATAACCTATGGTACACGCAAGCCAAATTTGGCACTTGGTACAATTTTTAGTGGCACTCTACTTGATTTTGAAACGGATCTTATTGAGCTAACATCTTCAGAATCATGGAAAGGAAAATTAAGGGATTTTAAAAATTCTGGTAGATAACTTTTACGATAGACAGCTATTTTAAATTGTTGGATGTCATTTCTGTAGAGATTAAATTGTTTGAAAAAAAAAGTCGCATGTACTCTACTTTCCGCTTTTGTTTCTACATATCTATGCGAACAAATCTTTTCGTTGCCCATCCGGTATAGTGGTTAGCTCCGCTGACTGCTGTACCGTTGGGAATGGGTTCGAATCCCGGAGAAGATATGGATGTTTGGAAATGTATAATACCTTCGCGGCATGAGGGTATTTTAAATAGCAGTCGAGCCGAAGTTCTCTCGTGAGGTTGGTGGAAGGCCCCTGACCACCCCGCAGGGTGTTCTCCCTCTAAATTGGGGTGAAACCGAGCTAAATCGTTCTGTCACCTGTATGGTGCTCAAAGCTACGGCTAGCGATATGCATCACTTAGCCCTTTACCATGATGAATTTCGTGGGTCTTGATCTGGCTTTTGCCGATCAGGTGCATTGGTAACAACAACAAATCTTTTCTCATATGAAAAGTATTTTGAGTCTACAAAGGAGTTTAACAATTTTTTTGCTGACTCAATTGAACATTCATATTCGTGTAAAATATGAAGTCTCAAATTATGTACCCCTGATATTGCTATATGAAATAGAGGTGAAGGAACAAAAGTTCTCATAAAAAATATTAAGCTACTATATTGAAAGAATGATAAACGAATTAATATTTTGATGTTTATTTCTTACTTTTAATTAAGTTTAAAACATACGTAACACACTTTAAAAAAAAATTTTAATTTTTTTATTTATGCTGAGGGAATAGTTGTATTTTATGTTAATCTTTATGTAAATAAATATCTTTATGAATAGTGCATACGAAATATATAATAAAACTCAACACAATTTGTATTCTTGACTTCAATCCCTTAACTCTACGTGCATGACCGTGGAAATCGAATTACTTAAAATGTTTTCTTCTGTGCGACACCATGAATCATATTGGTAGATGGGTTTGGCACGCCACAGCTACAAGACTGCCGACCCTCGATCTATACTATGAATTTATATACTTATATATTACTATTTCTGTTCGATTTAAAAAGAAAAATCATATGATATTTTTCATAAAACAGGATTCCTACAAATTACAATGTGTTCAGAAGCATACATTCAAAAATTAAAGAGGGGTTGTTTTTTTTTGAATTTATGAATGTATATATTATTTTTATAAAATTTCAATACATTAACATTTAGTTAATACAGGGTTCGAATTGTCCCCCGAATTTCAAAACCTAGCTATGCGGAAAAGAGGCTTTGTGGTAGACGGGTAAAGGAAACAATAAAATAAAAAATTAATTTTCATGTTAAGCACTGCAACAAGGGGAATGGAGTTTATACGTATTTAAGCTTTTTTTTCTGGAAAAAAAGTCCAAGTAATTTTTGTTTAAATAAACGCATTTTAGTATTTTTTTTAATATTTATTACAATGAGAGGGTGTAACTGGTCTATCCACGTTCTTCCAACTACTAGTCCTCTTGGGGAATAAAATGGGTCTTTAAAAATTATTTTATTAAAAACTTCTCTCCGAATAAGAAGATGTGATTATGTAAATTAAGACTTGTATATATAGATTAAACCTTCCAGATAGGGAAAGAGAAGTTAGACTGTCATACGATAGTAGTGATTGATTAACGTGAAGCTAGACATGTGCTTATTTGAGTAACATTCAGATTGACGATTTGGTCAGTTAATGATTAAACTGGATTCGATCTATTGGAATTAGAAGGTGTATTCTCTGAAAGTAAGAGATCCGATTTACTGTGTTTAAGTCTTATAATATCTCGTCTACCTTACTATTGCTTCACATATTTGGTAATTGGTGCGTTTCTTAACTTGGGTTATTGAATTTGTGTAGTTGTTTATAATTGAAAATAAATAGAAGTTGTTTTGAATATGGCTAATCTTTCTTCCGACCCTCACTCACTAATGGACGACGCGGGGCGTACATTACAAGGGCTCTTACTGAATAATTACAAGATAAAACGTAAGATACATCTAACAGCTTTTCTAGCATTAATTTAAAAAAAAATACCTGTTGAAATAACGGTGCACGATAAAGCGGAAGCTGAGAAAAATCTTGGATCGCACTGACTCGACCATGCGGAGATACAGCTGGAGTTATGAAATATTGGAATATACATTGTACTAGTACTGCTCGGTACTCATTTATCAATAATCTTTTTGTTATTTCTGTTGCATAAAAATTTATTTTGATTCTAAGGGCATCGAACCAAAATTAAATATGTTTTGCCTTTTTTCGAAAATTCAATCCCCTTGCGGAAAAATTAAGAATTTTGAAATTATTCTTCTCCTAATCTCCATAATATGGAATATCTTTTCCTTACAGGTGGTTCGAATTAATATAATAATTTTTATTTCTCCATGTAAACCTTATGTTAAATATTTCCAAATTGGTTATCTATGTTCCACAATTAAATATAGAATATAATTGATTTCCTTAAATGTTGTAAAAATTAATATTTTTAAATCCTTCATCTACCGACGGTACTTATAAGTACCATTCACTTTAAAATTACATAGAATAATCATTTTTATGGATACTCTGACAATACTTAGCAGAAATATTATTTTAAATCCACTCCTCCAAGATATGTGGCAGCACGGTTTTTATGATGAGTATTTCAGCGGGCAAGTCGAATAGTTTTATAGCAGAAATTGCATTTTCAGCGGATTGCGAAGATTGTCATTTTTGTTCCGAAAAATAGTTAATGTCAAAAGGCAAGTGTCTTATTTATTTTTTTGTATGTTAATGAAGATCTTAGGAAACGATTTGACTATTTATTTTAAGTGAACAGTGTATGTAATTAATTTTACAGTTTAATATCTTTAATTCATTAGCTTTAACGGATTAAGTTTCCCAAAGTTGAGTATTTTGTTTATGTATTTCCCTTAATTTTTAATGTAGTGATTAAAAAAAATATAGCATGATAAAAAACGGCAGTAAATCGTAATGCTGTCGATAAAGGGTTAAATGAAAATTTATCCCAAATAATACCAACTCTTTTATTAATTTAAGATTTAATATTTCTTTGGGAATTCTTATTTTTCATTTATTTAGCAATCAAGATTTTCAAATAATGAATTAAGATCATGTCAAGTAAATAATGTGTGTGTGGGTGTGTGGGTGGGCGGGTGGGGAAAAGATAGAAACAAAATGAAAAATTTATTTTAAAAAGGACAGTGATTTCCATTTAAAGCAATGTCTAACTGAAATTAAAATTAAGGTATCTGTATGAAAGTGCGAATTAATATTGCGATTACTGGACCATAAGATATATTTAATGAAGTAAAATATGAATTCTCCAAGCATAAACTTTATAATTTATTACTTTATTTCTATTATGTCTAGTTCTTCTGAAATCCACAGTGAGCAAGCAAACTCACCGTAAAGACCATCTTAGATAGTTGGCTCTGGAAATTATTAGCTGCATTCCTAAAGATACAGTGCAGGTCTATAATGACGATAGTCGTACAGAAGATCCTACTGGCAGTAGTATCTTTATTAGGACCCCCCACCACCACACACACACACATACATCTTTAGACTACAATAAAGTAATGCAACCCTGATACTTGCTGTATGCAGAAATAATTGCGATTAATGTAGGAGTTGATACTATCATGTCTTATGATTGTGGGGAACTAGGGATTTTACCGGACAGTGTCGCAGTGCACTACATTTTAGTGCAGGGGTGATCAACTCACGGCAAGCGTACCACAGTGTGCAACGGCTGAGTTATAAAGGTGGCACATGAAGACTCAAAGAAAAATTTAAAAATTTGAAAAGATAATAATAAATATTAATTTTTTACAGTTTTATTGAAATGTAGTTATTTTGAACTAAATAAAAACAACAAAATTTATTTTAAGCAAACTTAATTGAATTACAATAGAAAATTATAATATAGAAAATATTCCTTCGTTGTTGAGTGGGCTGATTTTTCACAGGAGTTTCATTCGTGAGATTTCGGAATTTTAGAGAGCATGTGTTAAAATATCTGGAAAAAAATAATGAACTGTCTAGTGATTGTTTGCTACTCAAGAAGGAAGTTGGCTTTGGGATTCTGCTTTTCCAACCAATACTATATGGGACATATAAATAATTTAAATTTAAGATTACAAGGAAAAAATTGCACTTTTCCTACCTCCTCATATATCTTCTTTTGTGAACAAACTGTTGCTTTTTTTGTCTAGATTTTGATTAAAAAATATTAACACATTTCATATTGATGCAGGAGCTATCAACCAAAGTTAATAATGCTCCAAGTTATGGTAGATTTAAAATTTTAATATCCATTTTGCAGGATTCATTCAGTGCTAGTTTTGAGGATTTTCAAGGTAATAAAAAATACTGATATTTTCATGTGTATCCTTTTTCATAATATCTCTACAATACTTTAATTGTTGCTAACCTGTTTCATGATTATTTAGAATTGAATGTTTCAAGTTACTTATTTAATTCCTACTATTAGCTCACATCTCTCTATATTTATTTATTTATTCATCTTGGTGGAATTTACAATCGTCAATAAAATACATTTTAAAGCGCTCAATTCAGCTGAAATTTTATATACATGGTTATTTTGGATGACAATACAATAATTTAATTATAATTAATAAAAATTAGTTGATTAAAAATAATTATTTAAAGAATTATAAATACAGCCACGTTGGCATCCTTTTTGGCGACTTACCGACCATTTTGGCTACTTGTGTCAAAACTTTAAAAGGTTTTTTTTATCAAGTTTTAAAGCATTCAGTTGAACTGAAATTTTATATGCACGATTATTTTGGATAAAAATATGATATTTTAATGATAATTAATAAAAATTAATTACAACTCAATGTTGTGATTCTGTCATGTGTATATAAATATTTATATTAGTTGTAACTATTTAATAAAAAAGTAGCTAAAATAAAATTTTTCTTTGTTGATCTAAGTAGGAATTAACTTCAAAAATTTTTTTATATTACTTGATTTATTATATACTTAACATAACTGATTGGATCTGTAAAAGTTATTAACAATAAAACTTAAGTTTGTACTTTTGTCTTATTTATTATATTATTTTTTAAATTTTCACTTCTTAAACGTGCATTAAAAAGTTGCTATTTACCTAAAAATTCCATAATAAGCTTATAAGTTACATTTTTCCCCTTTTTCATATTCTTTTGTTTGTTGGAAAAGTTGGAAGAGTGTAGTACACATAATTCTTTTCTATCAGATAGTGGTATTCTTCCCGAATAGGTTAGCCACACCCGTCTTAGTGGCTGGTCCTCCTCAAACGATAAAACCAGCGTATCTATTCTGCTCAAACTGAGGAATATCTCTCAGATCCACGACGTCCCTCTCCAATGAATCCCATTACATGTTAACATTAGTGGTAATGAGATAGCTGATAAGTGGCGTAACGGAGAACATTTGAGTCCCCCTTCAAAGTTAGGCTTTGGGCCCCCAAGTTGGATTTTACCAAGGATAGGTACTTGGTGGTAGTCAGGCTTTGGGGCCCCCTAGAACCCTGGGCCTCCCACGATGCGGGGGTTGCGGGGGCTTACGTTACACCACTGTCCCTGGTAGACCTGTCAAAGAGGGTAGTGAGAATGAAGCGGCTACTGGCTCTTCGCTTACTTATCAAGAACTATGCTTTAATGAAAAATCCAAACTCAATGGGCTCAATTAATGAAGTCCCATGATAAAAACAAACACGTGTTTTCCATTGAATTCAAAACAAACATTAAACTAATTGTACTTGTTGTTCAATTTGTAAAACTCAGATAAAATTTCATATTTGGGTAAAGATGTTTAAATGTTAGAAAAAAAAGTTTCTTCAAAAAGATTTTTTTAAATTAAAAAAAATCATATTTTATGTTTATACTTTTAAATAAAATGCATTTTGTATACATATGTACTTTTTAAGAGAAAGGTTTTGCAAAGAGCAAAACTTGGCAACACCAGAGCGCGTGAACTGATTAGGTGGAAATACTAAATAGTTTTTATCGTGTGACTGTGATGTCGCTTGAGTTTTTAAATTGATTTGCTAGAATCACGTGGCTTTCTCTATCATGTGACTATGACGTCACATGAATTGAGTCCATTGAATATGGCGTACTCCACCTTCGCACCGATGGTACATAGGAACATTCCCTGGCTCTCTGCTAAATATTAGATGGGACCGTGGCTCCCAGATTACTCTGGCTAGACTAACAAGTAGCCACCTTAAATATATTTCCTTTGATAGTGGCAGAAAAATCCACGCCACTTGTAAAAAATTCTGTGACCATTCAGCTTCGTCAGATCACAGTCTGGGATGCATAGGACTTTCTGGGAAGGACCTAGCATCCGATCCTCTTATTATTATAGATTTTTGGCGGTCAACAACCTTCTGGAACTGATAGGATGAGAAACAACAGCATGTATATTCCTTTTTTGGTATCTATTTGATAAAAGAAGGGGCAGAAAATTAGTAATTTACATTAATCCCTATATTATTTTTGAAAATATATATTAAGGTCTTGGTATGTTAATGAATTTGGAGGTTTTGATTTTTAAAAATATATGGTCAATAAAATAATTACGGAAAATTGCAATACGATTGAATTATAAAGCAGAAAGAAAATTAAGTAACCAAGATTTTCAATGGTTTTAAAAAGAGCAGAAACATACTATATTAAAGAATTTTTTCTGTGAATTTTCTTCCATCTCAATCGTTTTTAAGAAGTATACTTAGATTGTCCCCTTTCAAATCATATAAGGATAACTCAGATTTATTTATTTATTTGTAAATACAAAATAACAAATAGATAACAAAACAGTAAACTTTAGAAGCACGTTTAAAAGTTATATGCCTCAAAAAAATTATTCCATTGAAAAGAATTCATTAAAACCAATTGAATGCATTTTTATTACCCAGCCACCCGTACCTTTGCCTAAAAAAGAAACGCAATAAACCGTTTGAATAATGTTTAATATTTAAAACATTTTACTTATATCTTTTTAATTCTTTTATAAATGAATAATTGAACTGCCCGCGTAAATGTTTGGATTATTTTCACGCTGCTGAATCTGAAAATTAATTTAAAAAGAAGTGAGTTCAAAACATTGTACTATAAAGCGACAAGACTGCTATTGGTGAAGTACCTCGTAAATCTGACCTATGGTCAAGTGTCAAGGATGACCTCTGAACTGACACTCCTTCCTCTCTTTTGGCCTTCCACATCAAGCTATCGGTAGGACTTGGAGACATTCAGTGGCCCTAGAGTCGAACTCGTGACACGCTGGTCACACGACCGTGGCCAAGAACACTAGACTACCGCATCCTGTAATTAAATAAGGAAATCAAATACAATGAAATACGTTTAACGCGAAAACGCTTAAGACGAAATATCGGTTAACACGAACCAGCACTTAGCTTACTTATCCATACTCAAAAGTGAAATATGTAAGTGTATTTCACCTGCGCTGCTTTCACCAATTAATATACCACAGTCCCAAAAACTATTATGGATTTTCAAGCATTTTTTTCTCTTAACACGAAACGAAAATTGCTTAACACAGGGGTTCTCAAACTTTCACTACTCGCAACCCAATTTTCAATCATAATTTCTATCCCCCCAAATAATAATGTATTGAATGCAATAATAATGCGCTTTGGGGTGCTAAAGCTACAATACGATCATAATTATAAACCGTACAAATTAACAAGATAAGTATTAAAATTTGTACATATATTATTTTTAAGTAATATAATATTTTTTATTTATTTATTTATTTTACTTTTTAGTTCGATTCACCATAAAAGCGTGTTTTTTAGTTTGTTTTTAAACTGCAATTTATTTTATAATTTTTTTTACTATACACGATAAAAATCACAATTCCAATGAATAATTTAATTAAGAGAAAATATATTTACCTACTTTCAAGTACTTTTCAATTTTTCTTTGATAATTTGAGGAAAAATCCAATAAAACTAAAGAAAATGTTCCAAATGTGCGTGACCTCAATAAAGAACATAAATCACAGACACTTTTCGCTAACAATACAGGAACGTTATTTTCCAGCAAAACTATCATATTTTGTTCACATTATTGTAGTTTTGCTGTCATTTGATGATCTACAATTAGCATTTTGAACATTTTCTTCCTTGTGTTTTTTGGACAACGCGAAGTGCTACATTCATGGCTTCATAGTTTTCTTCACAGGGTTCTTCCGGCAGCATTTCAAAATTTCAATTCAACACAAACGTTTCATGTCTATCGCTTTTCTCGTATTTATTTTCACTATCATGATTAATATGCATTATTTCAGCAAGTTCTTCAATTGCTTGATCAGTTTCAACTTCCTTCAATAGAGATCACAGATGCCCATTTTTTTATATTCTGCTCATTCACATTTATAAACCATAATAAGTCGTACAACACAGCAATCAAAACCCCAAAGTTGTTCATTGGGAAAAGTGTAGCATGTTCATAGAAAATATTTTTGATCAAAAGTGGTCGCGCAGGGAACTCGATCAAAACAAGTACCTTGATTGTAAAAAAAAATGTTTGCCACTCTCAAAAAAAAAGAGGTATATTTGTGACAAATTCCTTTTAATTCCCCTTAAGACTGTCTAATAGAAGGATACCGTCAAGGTCACTGTTAACGAATAGACAGTTTCCCCAGAATTAACGATTTCGTGAGTCTGGGGTGACTCTGCGCCTCATGCGACCACTCCTATGTTACAAATGTATTCAATATAAAAATATTGATGTCAGTTCTAAAAAATAATTGTGTAAAACGTTTTCAATTATGCATTATATGTTTCAGAATACTCATAAAAATACATCTTGGCCAAATAATCCTTCAAAGTGCTCAATATGCTTATCCATATATTATGAAACTCATTCACATGAAAAAAAAAAGCAACAGAAAAATATTATTTACAACTTTCCTAAAAGAAACATAGACGGAGTGAAACGTACCATTACGTTTGAAGGACAAATATATGATTGTCAAAAGTAGCATTTTAGGGGTTGAAGGAAACGTAATAAAAAAATCTCTCATCGTGGGATTACAGCAAAGCAAACAAAATGTCTTTTTTTATTTGGTTATAGGATCCAAGATTTGTTTTTCGATCGTTTGAAGTGGAATCTTTTATTTTTGATGATCACCAGATGATATATATAAATTAGATCAGTGTAAGTGTGTTTTTTTATTATGTCAGAAAGCATTTTGATTTGCTTCATTCCTAAGAATTATTTTTTAAACCTTTTATTTTCAATACGCTCGCGTCCCCCTCGCAGGTTATCGTGCCCCACAGTTTGAGAAACGCTGGCTTAACATGAAAAGGAATGAACAAAATACGGAAAACACCAGAGGGATTGGACTGTCCTATAGCATTATTGAAAGGATTCATTGCAGTAGATAATGATAATGTGTGCTCATCCCGAGATATGGCAGACTAAGACATTTTGGAGTTTATTTAAAGCTAAAAAAATATTGAGGCAGATTCCGACAAGGAAAATGAAATGAATAATAACAGTTCCCGTTCAAACATCATCTGAAATGAGGAACGTCATGAAAAATATGTGCTGTTATTTAGACGTACAAATCCATTACTATTTTACAAAAACTCAATAAATGTTTTTTTTTTCAAAAGCATTTGAAAATTTAGTATTAAATTTCTTTAAGTCTTGTGAATGTTTCTGTTTAATTGATTTTTTGTATATGCATTCATACATAGCTATGTAAATAGAATAAACTCGAACTAACTTAATTTTGTTAATAGGGCCATTTTTTTTGCGATATTTCTTAACACGAAAAAATATTTCAGTCCCTTGGGTTTCGTATTAAACAATTTTCTCTGTACTTATATGAAATCTTATTGCCTTTTATACAGTATTTTTCAGTTTTTGAGTATTTTCATTAAAGTGCGATATTTTTATTGTATAAAGATTTCAAAGTGTATTGGACATTTCTTAGATAATTTTCAGAATTGGATTCATAAACCTAAAAACAAAAGAGCCTCAATAAATCTTATTTAAAACGATTCAACTTAAATGGCGAAAGAGTATTTTTTCTATATTTGTAAATGTGTATTGAACAAATTTAATAAAAAAAAAAACTTTCGTTTCTTTTTTAATCTCTCAACAATCGCATGACTTTCAAGGAAACCGTTAAAAAAATGCCTATTTTTTTTCTCGAGAAAATTGTAAAAAAATAAGTATATAGTATTCGAAATAAATAAGTTGAAAATAAACGTTATTTTCAATTACATTAACACAGACAAGTTTTCCCCCATCAGATTGTAAAATAATAAGTACATTTTTTCCGTGTATTAAGGTATTTTTTTGTGCACAAATACGTTTTAAAACCCCAACCCGGAAATGTCACGAAAACAAGAAGCAGATGGTGAAACCACAAAAGTAGTTTGCGAATCGCAGTCGAAATATATTTTTTAAAGGTCATTTAATGTGATTTTATTTCCATTTACAGAATGAAGATTAACAAATATTTCATCGTTTGCACAAATAAAATTCTGCGAGCTAATAATTGGAAATATTCATTATATTAAATGAGTTTTAAGTAATCTAAGATCTAACATATACTATCAATTTTTTATCTTTTGACTCGAAAGTCATTAGTTAAGAAATAGTGGTATTCACATTGAAAATGCACATTAAAGTGCAATGAATTTTTCAAAATTTCAAAACCTACCAATGCGAAAATATGTTCGATGTAATTTTGATGAAGGGAAGACAAAAAATTAATTTTTTGTGTTAAATTCTGCTTCAAGGAGTATGAAGTTTAGGCATTTGGACCTTTTTTTATGGTAGAAAAGTCACAGTAATATTTATTAAAGAGAAAAAGTCATTTTAATATTTTTCTTTCTGAATTGCAATGAGAGAATACATAGTAAATAGTAACAAGAAAAAAACACACATCAGGAAAATTAAACATAAGGGGACCAATTTTTTTAATAATGAAATGGAGCACGAAAAGTAAAAGAAAAATAGGAAAACATTTTATTAATTCAAACAAAAATACACTAATTACGCTTGCATCCATTTTAATGATTAACTTAAACGAGTATTTTTCCCCTGAATGAATTTTTTGACAATATATATTTTCTAATATAACAGAAATTTTGGAACAAGAAACATCTTTCATATTGAACTTTACGGTAAGTGCTGCATCTAAAGTATCAACATTCAATTTCGATTTCTCACTTGTCCAAAAATCATTACCAATTGAAAAAATTCTTTCAACTGCTGCATTAGTTCCAGGGCAGCACAACGTAAATTCAACACGATTAACTAAATTTTTGTTGGAATGTGTTCAATATTGAAATGGTTAAATATTTCCAAACACACCTTTCATCAATTTGAACATGCAGATTTTTCCCATTGTTCTAATTTATCAAAATTTAAATATACATTCAGTCTTCGAATTTCTTCGAATAGAAATTTGTCAACGATTTTAATATCAGGAGTTTCTTTCTATAAGAACTCAATACAATTTTCTATATCTGCCCAATTTACTTGCGATGAAGTCTAAAAACACCATTGGAAACAGTTATTTCTTGTAATATCTGTTTCAGACTATTCTTCGACATATTGGAAACGTTCGGTAAAAATTCTGCACTCAGGTAAACTTTTCCGTTACGCCGGATTATTCTTCTACGTTTAACAATTTTCTTTTTGTTATTAAAGGAACAGGTTTTTCTTCCAATCGTGATTTTTATAGGAGGACAAAATCTTTCAAAATAAGATTAACTTCTGTAACTGAAATAGGTTCACCGTCGATCTTTTGAATCGTTTTGTGGAAAATTGATGCCTGATTATGTACAATTAATATCTCCGATAGTTCATGCTGGAAGGAACATGACACGTGACAGTTTGGCTTGGCATCTCTGAATACAGAGATTAACAGATTAGTATTAAAATATTGTAAAGGAGGACAAGAGAGTAGGAGGGTACTTTTTGAGGAAGGACAGAACCTATAAACAATGGATTTTCCTCCCTAAATGAGGAAGATTGATCACCTTATTTAACAGCTTCTTTAGTATTAAATTTTTTTAAAAAATTATCAAAATAAAAGTGCACTGTAAAACAGAAGATATAGAAAAGCGTGGATCGGACTATTTTGATGGTAGTGGCAGAGAGAGCTAGGTTATGAAATGTTGCAATGTTACATTGTGCTAAAAAATTAGTACTCACTACTTAGTAAGCATCAGTTGTGATTATTTATAATACATTGCAGAATTTTTTTTCCTACTTTAGTCTAAAATTATGTAACTCAAAGTCATTTTCACGTAATTTTTTTTTTCGAAAATCCAACCACTTATTTAAAATATTTAATTTTAAAATTAATTTTTCAATCATTTTTCTTAATCTCCACTCCATAGATCTTTTCGGCATAGGTAGAGATCAGGGGTGGCGAGCCTTTATGCATCAACGGGCCATTTTTTCTAAGGAAGTGCTTAATGAGGTAGAGACGTGCAGTCAAATAATTTTGACTTGCGATAAGTGGTCAAAACTCGTTATTTGTTACGAAAAAAATAACCTTTTGTACTGTATAGTTGTAAATATTTTAGTTATACATGGGATTCAAATGAAAGTAACATTAGTGTGACTTCTGTTGTTGCAAATTGGATGATAAATAAAATATTAAGATTGTAAGGTTGCTTTTAGTAGAATGCATATTGAATTGGAGTCATCTGCTAAATGGTTTCTAAGCAATTAATTATTTTTGCTGTGGTTCACTTTTTTGACGAGAGGATTTGTTATTTGCTCAAAGTGCCGTTTTACAGACAATGTTCTGCATACCACTCTTCCAGAACATAAAACGCACACCGCTTTGTTGCCTTCACTAATAGTGCCATGTTTTGACTATGTTATGCTTAGACAAATGTTACAGCACGAACAACTCTAGACCACGACGTAACTAAGGCAGGACAATAATAAACGGGTGTGCTCCCGGCTGCGTTTGGTGGCCGCGGTAGCCGAGTGGTATAGGTATCGGATCGTGGCTTGCCTGGTCACGAGTTCGATCCCAGTACCATTAAAGACCCGCCGTGTAGGGCAGCGATGCACGTTAAATCTGTCGAGAGCTGAAACGTCCTCCCGTTGGTGTGGTGTGGTAGTTAGGAGAGGGGAGTGCCAGCTCAGGTGTCGTCCACGTCACTTGACCATGGTTCAAAATTACGTGGTCCGTCGCCAAAAGCCCTCGTGTAGCTGAACAGTGCGACGTTAATATTAAATCAAATCAATCAAACCCGGCTGCGTTTGTTCGTAATACTTCGTACTGAACCTTGTTATTTTGAAATAAAATGCAAACAGTTTTGATTGTTGGCGTGCCCAAAATATTGTATTGCGTGCCATTGATGGCACGTGTGCCACTGGTTCACCATCCTTGCCATAGATAGTTCTTTTTCTCCATTTAACATTGATCCGCCTGTCAACTCAATAGTTTCTCGACAAGAAAAATAAGAAAACGGCATTGATTATCTTTTCACTAAACTATTGAACAACTATTGATGGACAACTCTATGGTAAAGGTGTATACTGGCGATCGTATACGCTTGAATAAACAGTTATTACGAGACTTCTTGATTGTTCTTTAGCATTTAGTGAGAAAGATCCCAGAGTAACGCTCTCATACATTAGGAATTATTAATGGTGCATAAACACTACAACTTGTGTAACAATTGATCAATACACGTTTCTGAAACTGAGCAAATTGGTCAAGAGTCTGTGACGGGTCTTCACGCAACCTTCACACGAATCCTCTTGGGGAATCTTTGAGATAGCATTCGCATTTAATTCACAGCCATCCCTCTCAAGAACAAACCCTGATATGTAGATTAGTTAAAGTTGTGATGTTCCTCCCCTTGGAAGTACATCTCTCGAAGCATCAGCGTGAGCTAGAGGTGTAGGATTAGCGAAAGAACTAGGATTAAACATTATCTTAATATGACTTTATTAAGATATTCAACTTAAATCTTTAACAAATTCAATTATAATAAATAATATGAGAGAATCTACGATGACGCAATACGCAACACAATATATATATATAATAAGATCTATGCCAATTCAGACCAATCTCAATAAGCGAACCGCCTAACCTTCGATTCTAATATTAAGTAATCAATCCTACCTTAGTAACGATGAATCTTGTCTTTATCTGCAATGGGATGCAGCTGTACGCAGCACGGCTTCCTTCAAATCGAGTACCAATATATGTATCCACATCACGCAGAACTTATTCAAACTTGAAACACGAACTGTAATAATGATCAACTGCCACAACGCACATCAATTGTCTAACATTCCTTTACATTGCCACCCCGCTTACTCTAAGACCCGATATTTAAAGTCCGTTTATTTGCATCTCTTCTTCACATTTCATTTCTTGGATTTGGTTGGAAAAGGGTTGCCATTAATTCTGGCCCAAAGAACTTGTTAAAGAAAAGACGTCACAGAGTATTTAAAGTCAGAGTTTAGTAATTGTAAGGAGAGGAGGAGTGTAGAATCTGTTGCAGCGTTACGAAGGTGAGATTTAATTGATTTACACAACTTGAATTAAGAACGGAGTTTATCACTACTAAATAATTGGATTGGGATTTTGTAGTCGAAGATTAATTAGGTTAAATTGAACTGTTTACTTGCGATTGTTCACTTAGGGTTTATTGCTTTCTTTATATCACTTCTAGGATTTCCTCTTGTGGTTGATTAGTGTGCTTGAATAATAAAAAAAAAAAATTATTATTTAAGTTTCTGGTCATGCTTTGTTTCCTCCCATACCTTTGGTTGACAGGACGGAGAGGGAGTGACTTCAGTGAAAAGTAGCTCACAAGTCTTGTAAAATTGTGTAAGCTATATCATATAAGGGTATAGAGTGTAAGTTGAATCTAACAAAAATATTATGTCATGAAATAGCACATAAATAACTTAACTTATGTATATATACACAGGTGACCATAACTTCGAAAAAGTTTAGTAAATAAATTTTGAAATATTTGCATACCTTAGAAAAACATTACAAGTGTAAGTGTTTTAAATTTTCAATAAATTTTTAAAGAAAATGCGCACTCTCTCGGCTTATACTTAAAAAAAACTTATTTCAAAACTTAAAATGCTTTTACTTTAAAATGAACACTAAGTTGCATGAATCTTACTATGATGAGAAACTTCAAAATTCTTTTCGCTGCTTCAACTTTTTTCCGGGAGAGTTTCAACATTAAAGTATCTTATAATCTTATCGAGTTTTGGTATTAAATCATGTAAAGTATTTATATAAAGTGCTTTCCTTATTGGGAGTCTGCGTCTGCTAAAGACTTCAGAAGATTCAGAATTTTATGAATGTGTAGATGTACAGTGGGTGATTGGTTAACGAACACTTTCACGAAATATTTTTTTGTGTGTGGACAACGAACGCATATTCGGAGGTGATAAGGGATACACCCCTGAAACATCGATGAAATTTTGACAACTGCTAGGGATCTGGAATTGGAGATGAACGAGGATGACATAGAAGAGCTCATAATGGGACATGAAGATGAACTGACGACAGAAGAACTCCAAAAAATTTTGAATGAAGAACACCAAGAAACACAGCGAAATGTGTCTCCTGAACAAGAGGAAGATGAAAGAGGACCAATGCCGACATCTGCCATTAAAGATATTTTGAAAAAGTGGAGGCTGTCAGAGCAATGGTCTTAGAATGGCACCCAAACCAAGCTGATGTCAGTAGAGTTGGGGACCTTTACAACAACAATGTTATTAATTACTTCTGGAAAATTCTGAAAAAGATAGAAAAGCAATCGACATTGGACATGTTCTTCAACACCCCATAAGCAAAAAATGAAAGGGACTGATTAATATGCAAGACTATATATGTATGTATTATTTTTTTAAAAACTTATTAAGAAATTATACATTTTCTAAAATTTAATTTTCAGGGTCTCCAGAACGAATTAATCGATTTCACATAGAAGTCTATGGTGAATCGATGATCGGTTAACGAACAATTCGGATAGCGAACATAGTCTTGGAACGGATTATGTTCGTTAACCGATCACCCACTGTATTGCATTTCCTTTCATCATAAATGCTAAAAAAAATGTTGCAGTATAAGTTTTTGTATGTCATTAAGACAGCATTTTTTATTTTTCATTTTTTTTTGTTTCAGAAATGATCTTTTGCCAGTAATATTGTAAAATTACAATTTACTGATGACCAGTGGTACTCACAAGTGATTAATAGTAAGTAACAGTATAATGAAGGGTATGGACAAATTTTAGGGATTTTGTATTTTAGAGTCAAATAAATATTAGAACAAGGGCAATTACCATAAAATTAATTAGTTTCATTAATGTAAGTAAAGATAAACATTAGAAGTAAAATATATAAAACACACAGATACAAGCAAATAAAAGAAAAATAAATACAAGTAAATAAATACTAGCCTTTTTTATAAAGGCATAAATGTCATTTACCATTAGATTTAATCCAACCTAAGTTACAGACCTTAAAGATTTTAGACAGTTTTCTAAATTGTTTAATGTTTCGAATTCTTTTAGGATGTTTTCTACTCTTTCATCCAATTTTACATATGATTTTTTACCTTTTTATTCCAGGGTCGCCTAATTCTCTGGATTTCAAATTAAAAGACACTTTTTGTATTTCTCCTTTTAGTATTTTAACTAATAAGGTACATTAGGAAAATTTAGAAAAATGACTAAAATCTTAAACTTTTGTAACTAGGTTGGTCTAAATCACATGGTAAATTATATTTATGCCTTTATAATACAGGCTAGTACTTATTTACTTGCATTTATTTTTATTTTATTTACTTGTATCTTGTATTTTACTTCCAGTATTTATTTTTACTTACATTTCAGAAACTAGTTAATTTTATGGTAATTGCACCTGTTCTAGTATTTATTTGATTCTAAAATACGTTTTCTGAAAAATTCGTTCAACCCCTTCGTTATATTGTTACCTACTAATAATTTTTAAATATTTCTCTGTAAGTTTTTATTTTTATTAAATTTCGTTATGTTTAAAATGTATTCGCACTATAATATCTTAACAGTTTAATATAAATATTTAAATTTGATGAGCAAAATGTATTTATCCTTGTAATTCGATAATTCAATCTCTTCTAAGATGGGGGGAAATGAGTCCCCTCTAACCACGAGGAGTTTCAAAGGATCCGCTCAGACCACGAAATGTTATGTTTCCGCTCTAACTACGTCCGCTGTAGCCCCTCAACCACTGCTAAAGATACAATATACTATTATTTTTAATCATGAAAACAGTTTCTATACTATTTGCTCTTTAAACGAGACGATAATAACTTTGTGAATTAAATATTTTATTTACGTTTTAAATATTTAAAACATTAAAGAAATACGTTAATACAAAACCGAAGCTTTTGTTTTCAATAATCCTGAAGTACAAGGGGGGGGGGGAATCTTTAACATATTCTGATATAGAAACACGAATGTTTGACAGAAGACTATATGAATAAGATAGATTCCGGTTTTTGCTGACAGATTTGCATTCATATGAACATACACTCAGGAACATTGAAAATAGCGACCCAAGAAGAAAGCACCGGTTTGACACATAATACACATAATGACACAGATGAGAGATTCACTTGATCTCAAAAACAAGACAATTAAACGAATACAGAGTGTACAACGACACAAATACTGAGCAACTTCAATAGCGCGTAGGACCACCTCCAGCTGCAATACATGCCGCCACACGGTCCGGCATTGAGTTGATTAGACACCTTATGTTGTCCTGAGGCAGATGGGCCCACAAATCTTCAACATCCAACTCTAAACCATGTACAGAGTGACACGAGGGCATCTGCCGTTTTAGCTGATCCCGCACGTGCTCTGCAGGGGACAAATCGGGGGAGCGGGACGGCCATCGAAAAGTTTGAAAATGAAGTAGGAAGTCTTGAGCAACTCTTTCTGTATGCGGACGAGCATTATCTTGCTGGAAAATTGCCCCTGGGAGACCATTTAGGAAAGGTCTTACATGGGGTCGAAGAATATCATCAACGTAACGTTGGCCCGTTAAGGTTCCACGCATCACAATTAAAGTGGACCGGTTATCATAGGCTATGGCCCTCCAGACCATTACACCAGCTGTGCGGGCAGTGTGACGTAGAACAGTGGGGGGAATATACCGCTCACCAGGGCGCCTCCACACCCGTACACGGTTATCATCTGTCCCCAAAACAAACCGGGATTCATCACTAAATACAACCATTTGCCAATCTGTGACATTCCACATTGATCTGGCTTAGCACCACTGTAGACGCAGTTGCCGATGTTCCGGTGTTAGAGGGAGTGCACGGAAAGAGCGCTTGGATTTAAGATTTGCTTCTGTAACGTGTCTGGAAATTGTTTGTGGAACAATTGCTACGCCTACGTCTGCTCGTATCGTTGAACAAGTCACTTTGGGGTCCACATGTGCTTGCCACACGATCCTTCGATCCTCTCTCCTCGTGGTGTTCCTGGTCGTTCCAGACCCGGTTTTCCGCGCGTAGGTACCTTCTCGTGTCCACTGTTCCCAACAATTTCTAACGGCACACTCCGAACGATCCACCTGGCCAGCAATACGGCGCGTCGACCCACCTGTAGTTTTCATCCCGATTATCAGGCCTCTCTCAAACTCGCTTAACTGTGAGAAATGTCTTCTAGCACCAAAATCTTCCTACAATCGGCGGGTAATCGTCACGTTCATGAATCTTCGAATTTGGGCTGACTTATATAGCACCCTCTTCCTGATTGTAGCGCCACCTCGGCGTGTATTAGCATGCGTACTGGCACGAAGCTTGGATTATTTGCATATGACATTACGCTGTACATATTTATACCATCAGTGACGGACCTCACAATTTTGAAAATTCGGTCAAGTGATGAGGACACCTAAGCTGGCACTCTCTCTCTCCGTGTTACCACACCAGTATCAACTGGAAGTCTTTGAACCTCGACGGATTTAATACGTGTCAGCCCCTCTATACCAGCGGTCTCCAATTTCCGAACCGCGGACCGGTCCGTGGATCAAACCACCCAAGGAACGCTAAGTTGTTTCTATTGTATTTACTATGGTGTATTTCTCTTCGATTTGTGTGACTTTCTACGGAAATCACTTTATGTTTCACGTTAAATTACTTTATATTCATTTTTGGTGTAATTGTATTTTATTCTGGAAGCATGTTTAAATATAATTAAATTAAGAATCATTAAGTCAAAACAATCTAAAATATAAACAATCCCCCCTTCCCCCTCTTCTCTTTCATTCGGCCGTGGTAAAATTATCAAGCGTTAACTGGGCCGCGGCGATAAAAAGGTTGGGTAGCACTGCTCTATACGACAGGTCTTCAGTGGTACTAGGGCTCGATCTCAGAACACTAATGCCGGTTTATCCATTAAGTGCAGTGACGGAGAAAATTAAGCCCCCCTGCAAACTCAGATTTTGGGCCCGAAGCCCAAATACGTACTAAGCGTCAGTCAAACTTTGGGTCCTCTAGAGTCCTTAAGCCACCCAGAATTGGGGGAGGGTGTACGTTACGTCACTGATTAGGCGCTTGGGGCTGGCGCCCAAGAGCCCGGGGCCCGGATATAAGCTGGACTTCACCAGATTTTCTGGTTGTAAATTTCGATCCGTACAGGTGCCCGTAGATCATCTGTGTCCAGGGCACGAAATGAGCTTAAATCGGCACTGCATCACACGCCGACCACGAGTTCTTTATCATATCCACTAGGTTACTATGGCCGCCCACAGCGTCAAAACAAGTAAAAAAGCTCTGATGAAAGCTAACTAGTTTACATGAAAGGCTTTTCTAAGCTAGAATGAATGAATTGTTGTGTAAAATGTATGTATGTAAAAAAATGTTGTAGTAAAAGTTTCATCAAAAATTCACGCAAAGCCACTTAATAGTTTTTTTTATGTCAGAAACAGCATTTTTCATTTTTTTTTTATTCAAAAACAACCTTTTGCCAGTAATATGGTAAAATTACGATTTACTGAAGACCAGTGACGTACTCAAGGGGGGGTCTCTGGTCCGCCCCCCATAGCCCTTGAATTCTTTTCGATTGATAATAATCCTATATATATAATATGTAAAACTGAATTAAGTATTTGTAATTAACAATTTATTTTATTAATTAATGCTAATTATTAATTCAATAATTTATTTTTTACTGTTTTTTGTTCCGAAAATCGACACAAAATCAAAAGAATATGTATGGCATCGAGGCATGATACGAGAATGGTAGACTTTCACCCCTGGACAAAATTTAATTCTTATCATGAGAATTTACGGTGTACGGATATTAAGGTCGTATTGTCGCTTTAGCGTCAAAGCACATTATTATTACATTCAATACATTGTTTTTGTTTGGGGGTGGGTTTGCGATAAAAATTATTATTGAAAATTGGGTCAAAAATACTAGAAGTCTTAGAAGCTCTGGTGTAGAATAAGAAAGAACAGTGAGAAGAAAAAGCAAAATAGATGTAAGAATAAATTTTAAATCTCGTATTGGAGAAATAACTATTTTGAAGTCAAATATAACGTGATGAAAGGGCGTTACATGTATCATGGTTTCAACATAATGTTTTTCAATGAGAAAATGCGATCTGATATAAAATTTTGAAATCTAAGCTATCTTTCATCTGATAAAAGAAAAAAATTCCTCGCAGACAGAAGTCGTTATTCATCCCAGACCAAACAATTTGTTCAAACGTCATTTGCAAATAAAAACCACAACCCAAAACAATCCCGTTGAGCAACACCGTTGTTTGCATCGCCCCCGCAAACCACGCTTACAAATACCCGTGCGCTTAAAAACAATGAATGACGCACAAGTGGCAGAAATACGGTGTAACCATAGCAACGACGTGAAGAGGCCATATTATTTTTAAAAGAGACTGAGAAAGGCAGAGAGACATAAAGAGCCTTTTTGATCCTTTTGAATATACAGAAAGGTTCCAACATAAACAAATCTTACGTCAATAGATGACGCAATATTCCAGGATTGTAAAAGAATGATAGTTTTTAAATAACTGAGCATGCAGACACAGGGTTTTTATAGGCACACAAACAAAAATTTCTTACTTTCCAACGTCTGGATTGGAGTTGTTTCATTACCGATTGCTAAATCGTGTCGGTTTGGGAATATTAAGTATTTTTTGATTGCATATATTATTAACCCGGATTCAGATTACCAGATATACACAGGAATTATATGAGAAAAATATGGGAATCAAATATATATTATTCAGAACTCCATGCTCGAATATTTTAAAATTTATTTTTATCATCTTACACCAGGGGTGGGCAGACTTTTCTAGGGTACGGGCTACTTCTACTTTTTTCAAGGTGTTGCAGTTCACCCTGTGATAGTGGCGCCGCAAGGAAAGGGGGGGCATGGGTCCGGACCCTCCCTCATAGCCTTTGATTTTTTTTCAGATTGATTATAATCCTGTGTAAAAAGAACGTAAAATGTAATTTATTATTTGTTATTAGTATTTTTTTAATAATTAATGTTAATTATTTATTCATTAGTTTATTTTTTTTGTGCTTTTTTTTTTTTTTTTTTTTTTTTGCTCCCGACAATCGATGAAATCAAACGCTACGTATTGGGGTATGATACGAGGATGGTAGATCTTCGTCCTTCACTCCCTCTCTTGAAAAATTCTTGTGTGTGCCACTGCCGAATGTCGAAGGTGTGGTGAGAAGTGGCGCACACAAGGGGGGTCCTGGGGGTCCAGACCACCCCTAAAGCACTTGATATTTTTTCCGATTGATTATTATTCTAAGTATATAGTACGTAAAATTTAATTATTTGTTATTAATGATTAACTTTATTAATTAATGCTAATCATTTATTCAATAATTAGTTTTTTACTGTGTTTTGTTCCCGAAAATCGACAAAATCAAAAGGAGCATGATACAAGAATGGGGAACTTTCGTCCTCGGACCCCCTCCCCCCCATTGAGAAATTATTATTATAACTTGTTGTTGTTGTTGTGGCTAATGCCACCTGTCTGACGTAGTCAGAACGAGGCCCACGAAATTCATCGTGGCATGGGCAAGAGGTACGCCTGTCGTTGGCCTCGAGCACCATACAGGTGACAGTGCGATTTAAGCTCGGTTGACACAACCTCTATCTCCACCTCCACAATTTCTGCAAGTGAACTGAAGGGGAGGGAAATATTCTCCAGTTCCTGCGCTCAGAACAAGCCCACAAGACTACGGACCCACTGATTTATCGAGCACGTACTCCGTGTGCACTTATTTTCGAGCATCGAACCCAGGCCTTCCGGTCGGGAGTCCGAAACCACTAGGCTACCCACGGCCCTTATTATAACTTAAAGGTTATTATTATAACTTAATAATTAATACGGAATACGCGCGCGACCTTACCTTTCGTAACAAGTCTTTTAAATCCACGATTAACCCAAAACGCTAGATACCAATGCATTTATTATGAAACAATTCGAAATACATAAAAAAACAAAACATTTTTCTCTAAAGTTAGTTTTCGTTGTTATAGTCAGTAGAAGACTTAGTCTGCGTACTGTCAGCCAGTCTTATGGCCGCGGTAGCCGAGTGGTATAGGTATCGGATCATGGCTTGCCTGGTCACGAGTTCGATCCCAGTACCACTAAAGACCCGCCGTGAAGCGATGCACGTTAAATCTGTCGAGAGCTGAAACGTCCTCCCGTTGGTGTGGTGTGGTATGATCACAGGCGTGGTCCGTCGCCAAAGCCCTCGTGTAGCTGAGCAGTGCGACGTTAATATTAAATCAAATCAAATCAGTCAGCCAGTCTTGAATTTTCCGTAAATAATTACTAACTGCTAAAATCTTCAGGCAGTCACCCCAAAATGTCTTGGCGGTCCACCGGTTGATTGATTGATTGAATATTAACGTCGCACTGTTCAGCTACAAAGGGCTTTTTTGGCGACGGACCACGTAATTTTGGTCAAGTGAACGACACCTGAGCTGGCACCCCCTCTCCTAACTACCACACCACACCAACGGGAGGAAGGCGGTCCACCGGTCGATTGCGATTGACGTAATGCCCACCCCGGGCTTACACAATATCAAAACTTTTTGCGTATGCGCCATTTTTCTGATTGATTGATTTTTAATATCGCATTCAAAAATAAATTGAGGGATGTGCTATTTTTCCGTTTGGTTAAAACCCATTCAAATTATTCAAAATAGTATAAATTAGGAGTTTCTTTTGTAGCAACTACAATAATTAGTTTATTTTTAATTAATTTACACAAAAATGTTTTTAAATGACTATTTTGGACAAGCACATCACATTATTTATGAATAGATCGTATTATAAACAAAAATTTGTTTGAATGTGGAAGTGCTTTATTAACCTGGCTTCATACAGACCTGAGGGCAATTTTTGCGACGGACCTCGTATAAGAACGACATTTAAGCTCGCACCCCCTCTCCAAACTACCACAACACATGCTAGTGGAAAATATTGCGCGATGGCAGATTCAACGTGCATCAACCCCTCTACACGGAGGGTCTTCAGCGGCCTTTGGATTTGAACTCGTTACACACCAGCCACGAGTTAGTGACCATGAGCACTAGGCTACCGTAGTCACAATACTTATCTGAAAAGCTTCCTTCAAAGAAACATTGTCTCGTATATTTTAATTCTGTGAGTAAATTTCTGAAGATATTTCCCACGAGTACCACTTTATGAACTTTTATATCATTCTAAATCAGCAATAGAGCCACTGCGCGTGACTGTTACTTAAATGTAAAAAGATATTTTTATTCTACTTTTGATAAATAAATTATAGTTTAAAAAAACTAAAAAACACGCTTTGATGGGTTTTTTTTAATCGAACTAAAAAGTAAAAAAATAACTCTTAATATAAGAATAAAATGATTAACGAGAAAATTATATATAATGAAATCGTGTTAAGAGCACGAGCTGCTATAATTTCTTACTCCTTTTCAAAATGCAGAGTTTGTGTAAAAATGTAGTACAAAGCACGCACTTCACACACTTTTACCACAATAACATTAATTTTCTCTATAATTGTTTTATTCTTATGTTAAGAATTATTTTTTTATTTTTTAGTTCAATTAAAAAACCATGAAAGGGTGTTTTAGTGGGTTTTTTCACACACTCAGACTATAATTTATTTTTCATTTTTTAGTTCAATCTACAATAAAAGTATGCCAGAAAAACTGGACAATTACTTATATTAGGGTAAGAAATTGCTGAAATTAGTCGCCACATTTGGAAATGGGAAATAGTTAATCCTGATGATGATGATCAGGCCAAAGGAACAATTTTTTTAATTATTGTATTGCCATTGGTCCTTGACAAGTGTGCAAAATTTTGAATTAATCTGACCTATTCAAGAGGGTAAAAATAGAGTTCATAGATTCCGTTACTGATAAAAGTGCGTTAAAAAGAAGAAAAAAAATATGAGTATTTTTCCACTGTAAAAAAAACACAATTTTACTCATATAAAGTAAAAAAAATTAAATTTAAATAAAATCAAAACACATCACATGATTTATAAATAAAATTCACAAGTTTTGTATAAAATATGAATTTTATTTATAAATCATATGATGTGTTTTGATTTTATTAAAGGAAAAAAGTTCATTCAGAAAACAATTAGCTCAGTTTATTTTAATGCTCTGAGTAAATTTCCCCAAGAAGATATTTTCCTCTACTAAAACAGTGGTTCCCACTCTTACTGTGGCCGCGGTAGCCTAGTGGTCAAGGTCACGAATTCATGGCTGGCGTGTCATGAGTTCCAGCCCAGAACCGCTGAAGACTCCATGTAGAGAGGCTGAGGCACGTGTTAAATCTGTCGGGGCTTAAGCGTCCTCGGTGTGGAAACTAAGAGAGGGGGATGCCAGATCAGATGTTGAATCGTCGCTTGACCAAGGTTCGAAAGTACGAGGTCCATCACCAGAAACCCTCGTGTTGCTGAATAGGGAGCCTTCAGTTACTCACTCCCAATATTACTGCGTTCATGGACCTCTTTTTATACCAAAACTCTGGCCATGAACAAGAGAAATAACTCTATTTTAATGCATAATCCAAAACTTGCATATTTAACCTTTTTAAATGAAAATGATATTGATAAGCATCATATATAAGACAATTTTATAAATATAAATCTTAACTAAAGTATAACTTTGGTTAGTAAACTTATGTACAAGTTATCAATTGAATTCAATGTTACTTAAGTAAAGTACTTTAACTCCTCGACAATTCCAGTGGCTTCGGTAGTTTAGCGATCACTTACTCGTGGCCAGAATACCATGTGTTCGACCCTAGAGCCACTGAAGACCCGCCATGTGGACGAGCTGATGCACGTTAAATTTGTTGAGGCACGAAATCCTCCTTCTGGAATGGTGTGGAAGTTCGGAATGGAGGATGCTAGATCTGGTGTCGTCCTCGTTAATTAATCGAGGTCCGTCGTCACTTGTTCTCGTGTACCTTCACAGTGCGACCTTAATACACACTCACTCATTTCTTAAAGATTCAAGGAATAATAGTGCTTTGGGTTCAAAACTAAGGAAAATTTGTTGCATTCACTTCACTCTCTTGACACTTTTGAAGTGCCATATTTTAGACTAGTTATTGGATGTAGAGGTGAGATATTCCGTTCTTATTTAAATCTCATAAATGGACGCATCCACGATCGGCCCAACTTCAACCGCGTGACACTTGTCATTCCTTGTATTCTATGTGTCTATCTATAATATTTTACTCCAAAGTTTTTTCAGCACCTATCATGACAAATTTATTTTAACTTTCATAATAGTTAATTTTAATTTTCATAATAGTTTATTTTAACTTTCATAATAATTTATTTTAACTTTCATAATAGTTTATTTCAATTTTCATAATAGTTTATTTTAACTTTCATAATAATTTTCATAATAGGTTATTTTAACTTTCATACTAGTTTATTTTAACTTTCATAATAATTTTCATAATAGTTTATTTTAACTTTGATAATAGTTTATTTTAACTTTCATAATAATTTTCATAATAGTTTATTTTAACTTTCATAATAATTTTCATAATAGTTTATTTTAACTTTCATAATAATTTTCATAATAGTTTATTTTAACTTTCATAATAATTTTCATAATAGTTTATTTTAACTTTCATAATAATTTTCATAATAGGTTATTTTAACTTTCATAATAGTTTATTTTAACTTTCATAATAATTTCCATAATAGTTTATTTTAACTTTCATAATAATTTTCATAATAGTTTATTTTAACTTTCATAATAAATTATTTTAACTTTAAAAAATGAGTCACAAATATTTTACTCTACATCAAACATTTCACTAGCCCTCTAGAGTCGTCTACCCCCCACGCCATTACTAGATTAATTTTAATTTGCCACGGACCCCCTCAGCAATCACAAGTACCCGAGGTGTCCGTAGGAGCCACTTAAGAAACTTATGCACTGGAACCACTTTGCAAGTATTAATATCACCGTAAATCAGCAACAGGGCCACTACGACCTTTACTGATATTTCAAATAAATGTATTTATTCCAGTTATAAAATGTCTTATTTGCATTTTTTCAAAATGACATCTTTTTTTAAAGATACAAAAAAAGTTCTAAAAAAATATTGAAATCGTATTTATTTTTCTGCTAGTACATGAAACAATAAATAAATATTCACAGAACTATAGGTTTTCAATACACACCTTTTGAACTTCCATATTTTCTTTGATAATATTTCATAAATTTTTTTAAAGATTAAGCAAAGTTTCCATAACAATAATCAAAATAACATGTGCAATCCATTGTTACAACTTGTAAAAAGGTGAACAAGGGGAAAGGTTAATACAGACAAGAGATTATAAGCTTATTTAAATAAAGATAAAAAATAAAATAATGAAGATAAAATTTTAAACATATCTCAACTCAAATGATCAGATGACAGCCTGAGAGCATCAATCCGCTTACAAAGAAAATTTTATGATTGGGTTTTCTCGTTTATGGTTGTCTGAGACGATACTATGGGAGATTCTTATCTATGTATTTTCTCCAAAGCTATAACATAAAAATAACAGGGAAACTTATTCCATATATATTGTCGCAAAGTTACAGTTCTTATAAATTAGAAAATCCGTCCTTTTTTTATCATTGATGATAAACTGTAATGAGCAATTATCACAATTAGCTTGCAAGTGTTACATTGCATTTTACGTTTTCATTTTACATATTATAAACAGTTTTATTATATTTAAATAAAATTTATCTACCGTAAAATCCGGCTAATATATAACTCGCACCTATACTTTCAAGCCGCATTTTTTAATTTTTAGGTAAATTTACCGTATAGCACGACCCCTTTTTTTCAATTCCTACTCTATTAGTTCATACTCTTTCCCTATATATATATCTTGTTCAAATACTTTTTTTTTCATCCATTCAAGTTCAAAAATTTTTTTAAAAACTTGCAGAGGAGGACAATTGATGTTAATGAAGTTTTTTTTAGACATTAATTCAATAATTCTATTTAATTAATGAATAAATAGTGTAACAAACAAAATAATAGTATATCATATATAAAAAGGAAAATAGTTCGTTGTGTCCCAGTAACGTAGTGGATAGCACGTTGGACGTCTAATCCAAAGGTCGTGTGTTCAAATCCCATATGGGGTGGTATAATTTCTTAGACTGGAATTTCTTTTTACTATACTATTTTAGTGGAATAATTGAATTTAATTAATGAATAAATAGAGTAACAAACAAAAAAATAATAGTCTACCACCATATATAGAAAGGAAAAGGAAAAATTGCAAGGAAAATCGCTTTCTATTTTGCCACTTAATATTGGGATTCTTTCATATGTATATACATCTTTTATTAATTGTAATTATTTAATAAAAAAAACTGTGAAATATAAAATTTTTGACTTAAATCGGAATTCACTTTAAAAAAAAAATTTCTTATTACTTGTTTATGAAAAAATCTGAAAGGTGAGTATGCAATCCTCTTATATATATTTTGAAGTAATTTATTCGAGGTATTATCAAAGACTTCAGAAAAAATAGCATAGTTCTAGATCACAGTGATACCCAATCTGCGGCCCGCCAGCCTTTTCTGAGTGCCCCGGTCAAATCCCATTGCCCTAAGAAATTCAATTATTTAAAAACAATACACTAAAAATTTAATGGGAAATTCCATCAATTAAGCAAACAAATCTATCAATTTGCTTTTTTTAATAGTAGAAAGTAAACAAGAATCTTGTTCATGGATGAAAAAAAAATTGAAACTACCCCATAATTCGGAAAAAAATGCATAAAAGTAATATCCATTTGTGTGTGTGATCGAAAGGTTAATATAGTATTAAACTAAAAGCGCCGAAAATATAAGTTTTGTAATATTTTTTGATCAATTTTGCTTTGTCCAGTGTTGCATTGGGTCATTGAGTGTTTTCCACGCTTATCGTCATGCTGCGGCCCGACTGAAATAACTTTCATATGTATGTGGCCCGGCGGAAAAAAAGGTTGAGTGTCTCTATTCTAGAGCTACAGCCTTTAAATTCATATGGAATATCATTTTTTTAAATAAAAACAGTATTTATATGTATATAGATCTCATTTTTTATGCTCATCTTTTTTTTTATTTTCATTTTTAAAGCACTCATTTTTATCACCCGTGAAAAATGCGGACCCATAAATTTCAATCTTTGTGTGTGTGTTAAAAATGCGCGTTATACGCCGGACATTACGCGGTATGTCTCAATAACAGTTAAAGGTTTTAAGTCATTTTTATTCTGTTGCCTGCCTATGAACCTTTTCGAAACCTCTTACGCTCAAATAATGAAAATATATGAACTGTCTTGTTGCTGTCAATCAAAATCAGAGAGGACATATAAATATTGGATATAGTCTGATTCATCTTTTTGAAATATATCAACTATTTTGAAATATATGGAATATCTCTCTCTCACACACACACACAAATGAATGTTTATTTTCCAATAGAAATTATAAAACTTCTACAAAATATGCATATTAGTATTCGATTTGGACTAAGCCACTTGTCCTTACGGAATTTTTTTCTTTTGTTAGAAGAAATTACTCATATTCACCAACAGTGAGTAATCTATATAAACAAAAATGAATGTAAGTCTCTTATGCCTTCCGAAATCGTTCATCCGATTGCGATGAAACTTTAGAGAATGGTTGGACGCATGTTCGCGAAGGCTTTTGAGTCAGAAAAATTGACACCAAGAGGCGTTACGGGGGCTTAAAGGGTGTTAAGAAAATCATTCCCGTTTTTGAAATATTAGACCTACAAATTTACAATTTGGTGGGCATGTTCCCTTAAAGGATTAGAGGTCCGCTACAAAAAGAAGGGTTGGCAAAAAAAAGGAATCTTAAGGGTCGTTGGGGTGGCTTAAGGGGCGTTATATATAAATATTCCCGTTTTTTGAACCATTAGACCTACATGCCAGAAATTTGGTATATAAGCATGCTCCTTTCATAGAGTAGAGGTCCTCTACAAAAAAGATTTTGAGAAAATTGATCTCTAAGGGGCGTTAGATATAATTATTACCATTTTTGAACTGTTAGACGTACAGACTTGAAACTTTGTTTGCTTTTTGTTGAATATAGTTTAGCTAAGAACTGATTTTGCGGAAATTAACTCCTGTGGGGAATTGGGGAGTCACTGTGACTTTTATAAAAAAAATTTCGTCATTGAACTACTACTTACCTTTATGAAATTTAAAGCGTATGTTACTTTTATTGAATTGAAATTCGCTTAAAAAGGATTTTACGAAAATTGACTCCTATGAGGAGAGGGGATCTTTTGCGGTGTATTGATAAAAAAAATACCCTTTTTCGAACTACTAGACCTGCAGTAATAAAATTTGGTATGTATATCTCTATTGTTGAATTGAACGGGTTTGCAAAATGGGTCCAATGTGATTGAATTGCTATTTTAAAAACAATGCTTTTCTTGAAAGATTGAACACACGCTGTGTGTGCATGTGTTTGTGTGTGCGTGTATGTGTGTACATGTGTTTATGTATGTGTATGCGTGTATATGTGTGTATATATGTGTGTATGTGTGTATATGCGTGGTGTATGTGTGTATGTGTGTGTGTATATGTGTGCGTATATGTGTGCACATTTGTGTGTGTGAGAGAGTGTGTATGTGTGTGAGAGAGAAGTGTGTGTGTGTGAAAGAGAGTGTGCGTGTGAAAAAGTGTGTGTGTGTGTGTGAAAGAGAGTGTGTGTGAAAGAGAGTGTGTATGTGTGAAAGAGTGTGTGTGTGTGTGTGTGTGTGTGTGTGTGTGTGTGTGTGTGTGTGTGTGTGTGTGTGTGTGTGTGTGTGTGTGTGTGTGTGTGTGTGTGTGTGTGTGTGTGTGTGTGTGTGTGTGTGAAAGAGAGAGTGTGTGTGAAAGAGTGTGTGTGAAAGAGAGAGAGAGTGTGTGTGAGTGTGTGTGTGTGAGAAAGAGTGTGTGTGTGAGAGAGAGAGAGTGTGAGTGTGTGAGAGAGAGAGTGTGAGTGTGTGAGAGAGAGTGTGTGTGTGAGTGTGTGTGTGTGTGTGTGTGTATTTGTGTGTGAGAGAGAGTGTGTATGTGTGTGTGAAAGAGAGAGGGGTGTGTGTGTGTGTGTGTATTTGTGTGTGAGAGAGAGTGTGTATGTGTGTGTGAAAGAGAGAGAGGGTGTGTGTGAAAGATAGAGAGTGTGTGTGAGAGAGAGAGTGTGTGTGAGAGAGAGTGTGTGTGTGAGAGAGAGTGTGTGTGAGAAGAGTGTGAGAGAGAGAGAGTGTGTGTGTGTGTGTGTGAAAGAGAGAGTGTGTGTGAAAGAGAGTGTGTGTGTGAAAGAGAGTGTGTGTGTGAAAGAAAGTGTGTGTGAAAGAGTGTGTGTGTGAAAGAGTGTGTGTTTGAGAGAGAGTGTGTGTGAGAGTGTGTGTGTGAGTGTAAGAGAGAGAGTCTGTGTGTGTGTGAAAGAGAGAGTGTGTGTGTGTGAAAGAGAGAGAGTGTGTGTGTGAGAGAGAGTGTGTGAGAAGAGTGTGTGTGAGAGAGAGTGTGTGTGAGAGTGTGTGAGAGAGAAAGTGTGTGTGTATGTGTGTGTATTTGTGTGTGAGAGAGAGTGTGTATGTGTGTGTATTTGTGTGTGAGAGAGTGTGTGTGTGTGTGTGAAAGTGAGAGAGTGTGTGTGTGAAAAAGAGTGTGTGTGTGTGTGTGTGTGAAAGAGAGTGTGTGTGAAAGAGAGTGTGTATGTGTGATAAGTGTGTGTGTGTGTGAAAGAGAGAGAGTGTGTGTGAAAGAGAGAGAGTGTGTGTGAAAGAGTGTGTGTGTGAAAGAGAGAGAGTGTGTGTGTGTGTGTGAGAAAGAGTGTGTGTGTGAGAGAGAGTGTGAGTGTGTGAGAGAGAGTGTGAGCGTGTGAGAGAGTGTGTGTGTGAGTGTGTGTGTGTGTGTGTGTGTGTGTGAAAGAAAGAGTGTGTGAAAGAGACAGAGAGTGTGTGTGAGTGTGTGTGTGTGAGAAAGAGTGTGTGTGTGTGAGAGAGAGTGTGAGTGTGTGAGAGAGAGTGTGAGTGTGTGAGAGAGAGTGTGTGTGTGAGTGTGTGTGTGTGTGTGTGTGTGTGTGTGTATTTGTGTGTGAGAGAGAGTGTGTATGTGTGTGTGAAAGAGAGAGAGGGTGTGTGTGTGTGTGTGTATTTGTGTGTGAGAGAGAGTGTGTATGTGTGTGTGAAAGAGAGAGAGGGTGTGTGTGAAAGATAGAGAGTGTGTGTGAGAGAGAGAGTGTGTGTGAGAGAGAGAGTGTGTGTGTGAGAGAGAGAGTGTGTGAGAGAGAGTGTGAGAGAGAGAGAGTGTGTGTGTGTGTGTGTGAAAGAGAGAGTGTGTGAAAGAGTGTGTGTGTGAAAGAGAGTGTGTGTGTGAAAGAGTGTGTGTGTGAAAGAGTGTGTGTGTGAAAGAGTGTGTGTTTGAGAGAGAGTGTGTGTGAGAGAGAGTGTGTGTGTGAGTGTAAGAGAGAGTGTGTGTGTGTGTGAAAGAGAGAGTGTGTGTGTGTGAAAGAGAGAGAGTGTGTGTGTGAGAGAGAGTGTGTGAGAGAGAGTGTGTGTGAGAGAGAGTGTGTGTGAGAGTGTGTGGGAGAGAGAAAGTGTGTGTGTATGTGTGTGTATTTGTGTGTGAGAGAGAGTGTGTATGTGTGTGTATTTGTGTGAGAGAGAGAGTGTGTGTGTGTGTGTGAAAAGAGAAGTGTGTGTGTGAAAAGAGTGTGTGTGTGTGTGTGTGTGAAAAGAGAGTGTGTGTGAAAGAGAGTGTGTATGTGTGATAGAGTGTGTGTGTGTGAAAGAGAGAGAGTGTGTGTGAAAAGAGAGAGTGTGTGTGTGTGAAGAGAGAGAGTGTGTGTGAAAGAGTGTGTGTGAAAGAGAGAGAGAGTGTGTGTGAGTGTGTGTGTGTGTGTGAGAAAGTGTGTGTGTGTGAGAGAGAGTGTGAGTGTGTGAGAGAGAGTGTGAGCGTGTGAGAGAGAGAGTGTGTGTGTGTGAGTGTGTGTGTGTGTATTTGTGTGTGAGAGAGTGTGTATGTGTGTGTGAAAGAGAGAGTGTGTGTGTGTGTATTTGTGTGTGAGAGAGTGTGTGTATGTGTGTGTGAAAGAGAGAGAGGGTGTGTGTGAAAGATAGAGAGTGTGTGTGAGAGAGAGAGTGTGTGAGAGAGAGAGAGTGTGTGTGAGAGAGAGAGTGTGTGTGAGAGAGTGTGTGAGAGAGAGAGAGAGTGTGTGTGTGTGTGAAAGAGAGAGTGTGTGTGAAAGAGAGTGTGTGTGTGAAAGAGAGTGTGTGTGTGAAAGAGTGTGTGTGTGAAAGAGAGTGTGTTTGAGAGAGAGAGTGTGTGTGAGAGAGAGTGTGTGTGAAAGAGAGTGTGTGTGAGAAAGAGAGAGTGTGTGTGTGAGAGAGTGTGTGTGAGAAGAGTGTGTGTGTGTGTGTGGAGAAAAGAGTGTGTGTATTTGTGTGTGAGAGAGTTTGTATGTGTGTGTATTTGTGTGTGAGAGAGTGTGTGTGTGTGTGTGTGTGTGTGTGTGAAAGAGAGAGTGTGTGAGAAAGAGAGTGTGTGTGAAAGAGAGTGTGTGTGTGAAAAGAGTGTGTGTGAAAGAGTGTGTGTGTGAAGAGTGTGTGTTTGAGAGAGAGTGTGTGTAAGTGTGTGTGTGTGTGCAAGAGTGTGTGTGTGAAAGAGAGAGTGTGTGTGTGTGAAGAGAGAGAGTGTGTGTGTGAGAGAGAGTGTGTGTGAGAGTGTGTGTGTGAGAAGTGTGTGTGTGAGTGTGTGAAAGAGAGTGTGTGTATGTGTGTGTATTTGTGTGTGAGAGAGTATGTGTGTGTATTTGTGTGTGAGAGAGTGTGTGTGTGTGTGAAAGTGAAAGTGTGTGTGTGAAAAAGAGTGTGTGTGTGTGTGTGTGTGTGAAAAGAGTGTGTGTGAAAGAGTTGTATGTGTGATAAGAGTGTGTGTGTGTGAAAGAGAGAGAGTGTGTGTGAAAGAGAGAGAGTGTGTGTGAAAGAGAGTGTGTGTGAAAGAGTGTGTGTGAAAGAGAGAGAGAGTGTGTGTGAGTGTGTGTGTGTGTGTGAGAAAGTGTGTGTGTGAGAGAGAGTGTGAGTGTGTGAGAGAGAGAGTGTGAGTGTGTGAAAGAGTGTGTGTGTGAGTGTGTGTGTGTGTATTTGTGTGTGAGAGAGAGTGTGTATGTGTGTGTGAAAGAGAGTGTGTGTGTGTGTGTGAGAGAGAAGTGTGTATGTGTGTGTGAAAAGAGAGAGAGGGTGTGTGTGAAAGATAGAGAGTGTGTGTGAGAGAGAGTGTGTGAGAGAGAGAGTGTGTGTGAGAGAGTGTGTGAGAGAGAGTGTGAGAGAGAGAGAAAGTGTGTGTGAGAGAGAAAGAGTGTGTGTGTGAAAGAGAGTGTGTGTGTGAAAAAGAGAGTGTGTGTGTGTGAAGAGTGTGTGTGTGAAAGAGAGTGTGTTTGAGAGTGTGTGTGAGAGAGTGTGTGTGAAAGAGAGAGTGTGTGTGTGAGAGAGAGTGTGTGAGAGAGAGTGTGTGTGAGAGAGAGTGTATGAGAAGTGTGTGTGAGAGAGAAGTGTGTGTGTGTGTGTATTTGTGTGTGAGAGAGAGTTTGTGTATGTGTGATTTGTGTGTGAGAGAGAGTGTGTGTGTGTGTGTGTGTGAAGAGAGAGAGTGTGTGTGAAAAAAAAAAGAGAGTGTGTGTGAAAGAGAGTGTGTGTGAAAGAGAGTGTGTGTGTGTGAAAGAGTGTGTGTGTGTGTGAAAGAGTGAGTGTGTGTGTGAAAGAGAGAGAGTGAGTGAAAGAGTGTGTGTGAAAGAGAGAGAGTGTGTGAGAAAAGAGTGTGTGTGAGAGAGTGTGTGAGTGTGTGAGAGAGAGTGTGAGTGTGTGAGAGAGAGTGTGTGTGTGAGTGTGTGTGTGTGTGTGTGTATGTGTGTGTGAGAGAGGGTGTGTGTGTGTGTATTTGTGTGTGTATGTGTGTGTGAAAGAGAGAGAGGGTGTGTGTGAAAGATAGAGAGTGTGTGTGTGTGTGTGTGAGAGAGAGTGTGTGTGTGTGTGAGAGTTGTGTGTGTGTGTGTGTGTGAAAGAGAGTGTGTGTGTGTGTGTGAAAGAGAGAGAGTGTGTGTGAAAGAGTGTGTGTGTGAGAGAGTGTGTGTGTGAGAGAGAGTGTGTGTGAGAGAGAGTGTGTGTGAAAGAGTGTGTGTGTGTGTGTGAAGAGAGTGTGTGTGTGTGAAAGAGAGAGTGTGTGTGTGTGAAAGAGAGTGTGTGTGTGTGAAAGAGAGTGTGTGTGTGAAAGAGTGTGTGTGTGAAAGAGTGTGTGTGAGAAGAGTGTGTGTGTGTGTGAAAGAGAGTGTGTGTGTGAGTATGTGTGTGTGTGTGAAAGAGAGAGTGTGTGTTTTTGTGAAAGAGAGAGAGTGTGTGTGTGAAAGAGAGTGAGTGTGTGAGAAAGAGAGTGTGTGTGTGTGAAAGAGAGAGTGTGTGTGAGAGTGTGTGGGTGTGTGAAAGTGTGTGTGTGTGAAAGAGAGTGTGTGTGTGTGAAGTGTTGTGTGTGTGAAAAGAGAGTGTGTAAAGAGTGTGTGTATGTGTGTGAAAGAGAGAGAGTGTGTGTGTGTGAAAAAGAGAGAGTGTGTGTGAAAAGAGTATGTGTGTGTGTGTGAAAAGTGTGTGAGAGAGAAGTGTGTGTGTGTGTGTGAAAGAGAGTGTGTGTGTGTGTGAAAAGATTGTGTGTGTAGAGTGTGTGTATATGTGTGAGAGAGTGTGTGTGTGTGTGTGAAAGAGAGAGAGTGTGTGTGTGTGTGAGAGTGTGTGTGAAAAAGAATGTGCGTGTGTGTGTGAAAGAGAGTGTGTGTGAAAGAGAGTGTGAAAGAGTGTGTGTGTGTGTGTGAAAGAGTGTGTGTGTGTGTGAAAGAGAGTGTGTGTGAAAGAGTGTGTGAAAGAGAGAGAGAGTGTGTGTGAGAAAAGAGTGTGTGTGAGAGAGAGAGTGTGGAGTGTGTGAGAGAGAGAGTGTGTGTGTGTGTGTGAAAGAGAGTGTGTGTGTGTGAGAGAAAGTGTGTATGTGTGTGTGAAAGAGAGAGTGTGTGTGTGTGTGTGTGTGTATGTGTGTGTGAAAGAGAGAGTGTGTGTGTGTGAAAGATAGAGAGTGTGTGTGTGAGAGAGAGTGTGTGTGTGAAGAGAGTGTGTGTGAGAGAGTATGTGTGAGAGAGTGTGAGAGAGAGTGTGTGTGTGTGAAAGAGAGTGTGTGTGAAAGAGAGTGTGTGTGTGAAAGAGAGTGTGTGTGTGTGTGAGAGAGAGTGTGTGTGTGAGTATGTGTGTGTGTGTGTGTGAAAGAGAGAGTGTGTGTGTGTGAAGAGAGAGTGTGTTTGTGAGAGAGTGTGTGTGTGAGAGAGAGTGTGTGAGTGAGAGAAAGTGTGTGTGTGTAGTGTGTGTATTTGTGTGAGAGAGAAAGTGTGTGTGTGTATGTGTGAGAGAGTGTGTTTGTGTGTGAAAGAGAGTGTGTGTGTGTGTGTGAAAAGAGTGTGTGTGTTTGAAAGAGAGTGTGTATGTGTGAAGTGTGTGTATTTGTGAAAGAGTGTGTGAAAAGAGAGTGTGTGTGTGTGTGTGAAAGAGAGAGAGTGTGAGAGTGTGTGTGTGTGAAAAGAGTGTGTGTGTGTGAAAGATGTGAGAAGTGTGTTTGTGAGAAAGAGTGTGTGTGAAGAGAGTGTGTGTGTGAAAGAGTGTGTGAGAGAGAAAGTGTGTGTGTTGTGTGTGTATTTGTGTGTGAAAGAGTGTGTGTTTGTGTGTGAGAAGAGAGTGTGTATGTGTGAGAGAGTGTGTGTGTGTGAAAGAGAGAGTGTGTGTGTGAAAAAGAGTGTGTGTGTGAAAGAGAGTGTGTGTGTGAAAAAGAGTGTGTGTGTGTGTGTGAAAGAGAGTGTGTGTGTGTTGTGAAAGAGTGTGTGTGTGTGTGAAAGAGAGTGTGTGTTTGTGAAAGAGAGTGTGTGTGAAAGAGAGAGAGTGTGTTTGTGAGAGAGTGTGTGTTTGAGAGAGAGTGTGTTTGAGAGTGTGTGGGAAGAGAGAAAGTGTGTGTGTGTGTGAAAAGTGTGTGTGTGTGTGAAAGAGAGAGAGAGAGTGTTTATGTGTGTGTATTTTTGTGTGTGTGTGAGAGAGTGTGTGATGTGTGAGAGAGAGTGTGTGTGTGTGTGTAAAGAGAGTGTATGTGTGTGTGAAAAATGTGTGTGTATTTGTGTGTGTGAGAGAGTGTGTGTGTGTGAGAGAAAGAGTGTGTGTGTGTGTGTGTGAAAAGAGTGTGTGTGTGTGAAAGAGAGTGTGTGTGTTTGTGAAAGAGAGTGTGTGTGTGTGTGTGTGTGAAAGAGAGTGTGTGTGAAAGAGAGAGTGTGTGAGTGTGTTGTGAGAGAGAGAGAGAGAGAGAGCGCGAAAGTGAATGAGAGTAAAATTAAAGCGGCACTATAAAGCAGCGCCAGAATATACGGTAGTTAAATTTAAAGGAAAGAATAAACTGATCTAATAGATACACATCTCTTTTCCGCAACTTAGTAGAAATTTATGTAAATATTTACAGACTATTTTGGGAATGATTTTTCATTTTTCAACATACGAGTCGAAAACTAAACACTTTCATGTATATAAAAGAAATCTAATCCCTTAGCCAATCGTGGATCCCTATGTAACATGCTACGAATAACTAAGACGGATTGTTCTTCCCCAAACATCCATCACCTTTTACAAGTCTTGGCAACTTAACAGTGGTTTACCGCAGTCATTTTCTATCATGAAAGACATCAAGAACTCCATTGAGAACAAAATAAATAGCGGAAGAACTCATCGCCCTCTTTCTTTATTTCAGATATAAATGGAACTGAAAATGCTAGTCAAACTGTGCGTGTATGTGTACATTTGATTTGATTTGATTGAGTTACCTCTATTTGATAAAGAGTTTATCTCAAACATGGATTATTGGATTTATTTGAAGGCAATAAAGGACATACGAAAATGTAAAGAATAAAGATTTCGAATAATTGTGCATTTGTTTCCTCTATTTTATTATGGTATCTCTGATTATGTTTGGAACCGTAATTTTGCAAAAGCGGATAAATAAATAGTTTTTTTAGTGTGGCCTGAGTTAGAATATTCATGTAAAAAGGTTGTTAAAAGAACATTATTACAAAAAAAATTATTGTATTGTTTTGACAAGATGAAAAAAAAAATGACATATCAAAATAATCACCTTTTGCGGAAAATACTTCTATAATAATAATATTTTGCCTATAAATAGCTAAAGCTTCTATGCAGAGCCTGAACTCTTGTGTTTTTGAAGAAGTTACATTATTTTAAGAGTTACTATCAATCGAAATATATAAACTCGTGTTTTCTGCTAAAATCTCCCTTTCTCTCTCAACCCTGATTCTCAAAAATATGAGTATAAATCCACTTCTAAATAATCTATTTCAATTTATATATACTTAGGCTCTATCTAGAAGTCTTAGCTACATGTATGCAAAATATTATTATTTTTGAAGAATTTTCCATAAAGAGACAAGACAGAAAAATTAGCGCACCAAAAAATAATTGCGGGATCGTAACGAAACTTGGCATGAAGGTACATGTCGGCCAAATATGCAAATGATTAGAATTGTGGCGTGATTGCACATTACGAGTGTGCTGAACCGTTTACAAAGTAAGAGCTGAGGAATACATGCCATTGCGCCATTTTCGAAGACAATATGAGCAGCTGTCGCAGTTTGAGAGGGGAGAATTATCGGCATGATGTAAGCTGGGAAGTCAGCGAGGCGAGAAGCTCGTCAATTAGGCCACTCTGATTGTGTTGTGAGGAGGTGTTGTGACCAATGGATCCGAGAGATGTCATTTACTCGAAGACCAGGCTCAGGACGCCCTCGACAGACCAGTCGTCAAGACCACCAGATCGTAAGAAATGCATGCGTACAGCCAACTGCTTCATCGGCCAACATCCAGGCACAGATGGAACCTTCATTAGGAGCCCCTGTGTCTTCTCAAACCATACGAAGGCGCCTGGCTGAAGAACATTTGGGATCGCGATGCCCATTACTTGTGCAAACCTTGACACCCTCCCATCGACGTCTCCGCTTGGAGTGGTGCCGTGCAAGAGGAAACTGGACTGCTGCGGAATGGAACCAGGTTGCCTTTAGCGACGAATCTGGATTCAATCTCAGCAGTGATAACAATCGTGTTCGTGCGTGGAGACCCCGCGGTGAACGCCTCAATCCTGTCTTTGTTTTACAGCGACACACCACTCACACAGCTGGTGTGAGGGTATGGGGTGCCATTGCCTACAATACACGGTCACCCCTAGTATTGATCGTTTCACCATGACAGCCCAGTGGTATGTCCATGACATCCTGCAACCACATGTGTTGCCACTCATGAAACGGCTCTCAGGAGCCATTTTTTAACAAGACTATGCTCGGCCTCACACGGCAAAGGTGTCATAAGACTGTCTCCGCTCTTTACTGCCCTTCCTTGGCCTGCCCGATCCCCAGATTTGTCCCTAATCAAGCATATCTGGGATCATTTGGGACGGCGAGTTGGGCATCCCACGAGTTTGAACGAACTAGAAGCAAGGTTACAGCAAATATGGAACGAAATGTCTGAAATAAATCATCCTTTTTCTTTGATTTTCTAATCATTTACTTATATTAAAGTGGTCATTACGTATGTAAAATTTCGTTTCATTTTGACGACTCCTTCTTGGTGTGCTAATTTTTTGTCCATGAGTGTGTTTGGAAATCTGTAATTTTTTCTTCATTTTTTGCCAAAAGTATCCCATTAATAATTTTCTGTTTGTAAATAATTTTCTTAAAACCATTTATTCGTATATTCCGATTCAGGTGTCACTAAATATCAAAACTATTGTTCCTTTATTCGTTTTTTCAAAAGCAAGGTTCCGAACTTAGTCGCATACCTTAAGTATGAACAAATCTAAAGAACACACAGAGATAGAAATAAAATCACTAGAATAGACTTTAAGGTATCCGACTACGTTCGGAACCGTGATTTTAAAAAAGCGCATAAATGGATAATTTTCATGATATTTAGTGTGACTCTGATTAGAATACCTGCATAAAATTGTTTTTAGGACATTTTGACAAAAAAAAATTTATTTAAATATAATATTTTGGCAAAAAGTTAACTTCGAATAATCTTTTTTCCAAATGTTCTCCTTTTGTGAAAAATGGTTCTATTATAATAATATTTTGCCTGTATGTAGCTCAGACCTCTCTACAGAGCTCAATTAGAATTTTTGAAAAATTCACATTATTTTCAGAGTTACCATCAATTGAAATAATTATTGGCGTTCTTTTTTTAAAATTGCTCCCCTCTGTTGTCGTAGAATATAAATAAAGCCACTTCTAATTTATGTATTTCAAAAATTCTAGTTGAGCCTCTGAACAGAGGTCTGAGCTATATACAGGCAAAATATTATTCTAATGGAAGCGTTTTTTCAAAAGGAGAACATTTGGAAAAAAGATTATATTCTAAGTTAATTTTTTGCCAAAATATTGTATTTAAATAAAACATTTTTGTCAAAATGTCCTTAAAACAATTTTATGCATATTTCTAATCTAAGTGACTCTAAATATTATGAACATTATCCATTTATGCGCTTTTGAAAATCACGATTCCGAACGTAATCGAATACCTTAAAATATTTCGGAAAATACGAGAAGAAATGAGTAAACACGTAGAAATCAATTAATTTGATTTTATAAAGATATCACCTATAGTTACCTACTAAATAAGAATAATATGATGTTCACACTAAGATAATTTGTTGATAAGAGCTTTTTCATTTACAATTAAGGTACGCATATACAATTAAAAGCTCTTTTTTGTAAATAAACAGATAAAAAAACGATGAAAAATGTATTTAATGCCTGTTACTGGAAATCTGAAATAGCTTTTTAGTTACTTTTTCTATGAAAATTTGTACGTCGGTTCTTGCAACAGATGCAAACTATGTAAAATATCTCTTTAATCTGCATACGTGTAACATTTTAATATGCTCCTTATTAAAAATATATGAACAAAATAATAAAGTAGGTGATGCTTTCCTTTTTAACCTAAAATACATTTATGTGGGAGTCCGAATAAATCTTCGAATAAAAATCAGACTCTTCAGAAGGCGGGATTTTAGATTGGCGAGGTGGCTTGAGGGGTAAGTATTTAAGGGTGAGTGATGAATTAAATGAATCTAAGTCATTAAAACACGAATACTTCTTTTAAGTAAAAGAAGAGAATTTATTTAAAGTTAAAGGAAAATATTTACAAAAATAGATAATTACAAATAGAAAGAAATGCAGGAATTAAGTTAATTAAAAGTTGAGTAATACCTTTAGAAGACGGGGAAATGAACCTTTCTCATTATTGGACGTTAGGACTGGCGGGGCGCGGAAATGCGGTAGACGCGATGTGTTGATCAAGCAGTAGTTAGTTGGCCTCTGCCGAAAAATTATTCAAGCCGGAGCTACGAAAGCTCACTAGGTGGCGCTGCTTCGGAATGCAGTAATAAATCAAATTGAGATTTATGGTCCTCTGAAAAGGATATCACTCAACCTTTTTACAAATGTTTCAAAGGGAAAATCCTACAGAATCACCCTCTCCTGACAGAGCTGGTCTCTCAGCTCTTACAAAATGTTGAGAGCTTAAGTACTTTAAATACAAACTATTTTTAGTTACAACTATAAATTTGATGATTATTGGAATATGAATGTAATAAAGACAAATAATAAGATTCTTAAAGATAATAAAATAAAATATTACAGATGAAAAGATGTATACCTAATGTTCACAATTCCGGACCTAAAATAAAGCATATAAAAACAAAATATTCCATGTTGTGATCTACAATTAACTAAACCATAAAAATGCTTCGCATCAATAGAAAGATAATGAATAATACGAAAATATAATAAATATTACAAGCGAATATAAAACGATTAATGGAAACGAGTGTTACCATAGAACATCTATTAATTTCTCAAGAGAGATATGAGAAAAATTAAAAATAATAACTAATATAAAAATTCAATTAAGCATAAAAAGTTTCATCAAATCAGCAGAGGTGGTGGTTGAGTTCGGTCCATCGTGCTGACCAACCTTTTCCACTTCATACCTATCCTTGGAATTAACTTTTGTTACTTTGTAAGGGCCTAAGAACTTTGGTCTTAGTTTCAGTCCAGCTCCAAATTGGGTTCTTTGGATGGCAACTAAATCACCTTCTTTGTATAACGAAGCTTTCTTTCTTCTTCTGTTATACGTCTTTCTATTTTCAGACTGTAGGGTTTCGATGTTCTTTTTTGCATCGTTTCTTAAAAATTCGCGTTGTTCTAGTAATTCTTTCGCCATTTCTTCTAGAAGTAAGTCTTTGATTAGGATGTCTTCCTTGTTACGCATTTTGATTCCCACTAATAGTTCGAATGGTGTCCATTTTGTACTGCGACTTATAGTACTATTTAGTATTCTCTGTAATCTGTCGACGTATTTGTACCATTTCGTTGAGTCGTCTAATGATAGTTTGGTGAGAACTGGAATCAAAGTTCGATGAATTCGTTCAACTTGTCCGTTTCCTCGAGGAACACCTGTTGCTATTTGTAGATGTTGAATGTTCTCTTCATCACAGTAGTCGTTGAATAATTTTGAAGTGAACGCTGAACCTCTATCAGAGATAATTCTGATGGGATTACCAAAGGTCTTCTGCTGTTGTTTTAATTTTTCGAGGGCACTTTCAGCAGATACAGTTTTGACGGGATATAGCCAAGTAAATTTGGTAAATGCGTCTACTACGGTGAAAATGTGTTGATAGCTTTTGTTTGTGGAGGGTAAAGGACCAATGAAGTCAACATGGTACGTACTTAAAGGAATGCTTTCCTTAGAAATAGGATTCAAAAACCCTTCCTTTTTGCTAGTTTTCTTATTAGCTAAGATACATGGAACACAATTAATTATTACTTTTTTAACGACGTTGGATAAATTTGGGATAAAAATTCCTGTTTCACAATTTCTTCTGTTTTTCCTACTGAGAAATGACCATTTTCGTGAATCAATTTAATTAGTTCAGCTTGCATTGCTTTAGGTGTTACAATTAATTCTCGGCCATTTAAGTACTTGTAGAGTATACCATTTCGCTCAAAAAATTCTTCTGATTCTTGCTTCTCTAGAAGTGATTTCAATGTTTGGATGTCGTCATCTTCCTCTTGTGCGTTTTTAAGCTTTGAAGTTAATGTATCATTGCATACCATCATTACGGGATATCGGCTAAGAGCATCGACGTGCTTCATACGACTTCCAGCTCTGTGCTCTATTTCATAATCGAATTCTTCTAATTGAAGCGCCCATCTGGCTATGCGAGTAATTAGCTCCTTTTTTGCATAGTCTTCTGAAATGCTGAACAGTCAGTTACTATTTTAAAGGGTTGTCCTAAAAGATAAACACGAAACTTCTTTAATGCGTTGATAATTGCTAGTACCTCTAATTCGTAGCTGTCATACTTTTCTTCTGCTGTATTTGTTTTTTTCGACATGTAGTAAACGGGATGTAACTTTCCATCTTCTGCTTCTTGTAACAAAATTGCGCCGTACCCTTGTTTACAGGCGTCTGTATGCAGTTCTGTTTTTCTTCCATACTTGTAGAGGTGCAAGATTGGGCCTTCCGACATGATTTTCTTCAATTTTTCAAATGCTTCTTTTTGTTGAATCCCGAAAACAAAGAGGTTTTCTTTTCTTGTTAAATCGCTAAGTGGTTTAGCTATCTTTGAATAATCCTTGATGTACTTGCGGAAATATCCAGTTAAACCAAGAAAACTTTGTACTTGTTTTATTGTTGTTGGTTCTGGAAATTTTCGGCCAGCTAGTGTCTTCGTGGGAGATGGTTTAATAGTTCCGCTTTCTACAATGTGACCTAGAAATTCAATTTTCTTTTTTAAGAATTGGCACTTCTTGAACTTAATTTCTAATCCGTATTTCTTTGCGACTTCAAAAATAATTTTAAGTTTTTCGAGACCTTCCTGTTCGTTTTCGCTGGAATGACGAGATCATCTAAATAACTGATTACAATTCCTTTCCGAGTAAGATCTCTAAATATACATGATACGTAGCGTTGGAAAACTCCTGGACTTGTGCTTAGTCCGAAAGGAACTTTGTTGAATTCATATTGTCCATCTGGGACGACAAAGGATGTATACTTTCTGCAATCTTCGTCAACATCGACGTGAAAGAAACCATTGCGTAAATCTAATGTAGAATATACCTTTGCTTCTTGCAAAGTGTCTAAAACATCTTCGATGATAGGTAACGGAAATTTATCTTTCACAAGCTTCTGATTCAATTTTCTGTAGTCAATGCACATTCTCGAAGATCCATCTTTCTTTTTTACCATTACGATTGGACTTGCATATTCCGCAGAACTCGGACGTATAATGCCTTCGTTGAGCCATTCTTCTATCTGTTTGTTTACTTCTTGTCTTTCTGTGAAAGCTAGTCGACGAGGAGGTTGACAGACTGGTTCTTCGTCTTTTAAAATAATTCTCATTGTGACGTCAGTAGATGCTGTTTTTTTCTGGCTTGTAGCCTTGAATTAACTTTTCAAGTTCCTTCTTGATTTGACGATTTTCAACATGACGTAGGTCTAGTTCTTCTTGAAGATTTTCAGCAGATATTTGCATAAGCTGTGCATGATTCTCATATTTGTTGAATTTAACTCCTTCTTTAGTAAAACTTATCGATGCTTGTTCCAAAAGATCTGATCCAATAACTGCTTCGAATTTTAATTTATCAGTCGGTACAACATGCCAAGTTAACGAGTAATTTTCATCATCTATTTTGAACTCATGTTCAAAGGAACCGATAGTTGTCACTTGTGCTTCACCAATACCTGTGAGAAGCATCTTGTTCTTCGATAATTTCGTTGGATCCATTATTCTTCTGCTTGTGTTTTCTCGAAGCAAACTTACGGTACTACCACTGTCTATGAGCGCCGTGATTTTCACCTTTCCAAAAAATATCTCTTTAGTACGTAAACCTTCCTTAACGATGAGTGTGCAAGTTTCTTTTTGGAGGTTCTTTGAATTTCTGTGATTTTGAATAGTTTGTTTGAGCATGCTTGGAAGCATTGTGATTTGAGTGTTTCTCGTAATTTTTGTTGTAATACCCTTTCTGCGCGCTGTCTTGATATCTTTGAACAGATTCGTACTTGGTGACAGGGGCTTCGTAATGTTTGTTGTAATTCGTTGACGCTGGAAACTTCTTATCTTTCTTGTTATACTCGAATTTTCCTGGTGATTCATATCTGCGATTCTTTTCTGTGAATCTGAATTCTTGTTTCTTCACATTTGGACCACTCGATTTTTTGTTTCAGAGTCCTTTTAAAGTCTTCGAATTCTTCTAGTTTTTCTGCTAATTGAACAGGGAGTTCATATTTGCCCATTCATCAAGATAATATTCTTTAAATTCAAAAGGAGTTTTTCGTTTGAGTTGATCTGTTATGATTAGATCTGATAACTTGTTGAAAGTATCTATCTTCAATCCATCTATCCATCCGTTGAAGTAAGTGTTTAACTCATGGTAAAAATCAATCCATGTTCTTTCAGATGCTTTTTGGTGAGTGACAAATAGTTGTCGAAACTTTTCTGGAGTTAGTTTAAAGCGTTTCAGCAGTAAATCTTTAACGTGTTCGTAAGAGTTAGCTTTATCGTCAGGCTCTCTCGCTATGATGTGAGATACTTCCGTCGGTAACAAGCCTAACAGATGAGAAACCCAGTTTTCTTGATCAATATTCAATCTCTGCGCTTGACGTTCAAATAATTTTAGATAAAGACTGATGTCTTCTTTCAAATCAAAACGATGTATAAACTTTGAAACTTCTTTGACGAGAAATTTAGTATCACTTTCTTTGGATGTATCAGCGCCTAACTTGGATTGTGTTTGGATTCTTAACTTTTCCAACTCAAACTCATCTTTGCGTTTTTGCTCATCTAACCTCAATTGTTCGAAGCGTAATTTTTCTTCTCGTTCTTCAATGCATAGTTTTTCTTTTTGCTCTTCAATGCGTAAATTTTCTTCTCTGGCTTTGCGATCCTCAACAATCGTTGAATGTATGTTTTTGGTCAGTTCTTCGTCATAATCTTCACAACTAATAATTAGATCTTTAAGTGTGGCGATGGTCATTGATTTATCGAATTTTAAATTTAATTCCGTGGCTAAGACAAATAAATCTTCGCGTCGACCTTTGGCAAGATACGCCATTTTAAAATTTAAATTTAAGTTTAGATAGTAACCAAAGGAATAAACAAAATTGTCACGCGTTCAAACAAAAACAATGATGTTGCTATTGGCAATTCTCGTTTGCATTTACAAAAATTCTCAAGTTAAAATGATATTGCATCAAAATACACTAAATATACATTGAAATATTCAAATTCTATTCATTTAGAAATATTTTAAACCAGTAACGTATAAAGACAACACAGTGCGAGCTAAAATACGTAATGCTTAATTTAAAGTAGTCAAATCATTAATATCAACTAAAAACAAAACCTTTTTTTTTTTTAAACCATTTGATATATCAGTTCTCATTTCGTTATAACAAATGCAAAAAGAATTTGAAAGAAAAAATAAATTAATATAAATGTTGTTTAGAAAGTGTGATTAAATTTGTTGTGATATGAAGATTTAATCATTTAAAAGTTCTTTGCTGAAAAAAACAAACAATTAGAAGTTATTCAATTAAGAAAAATCTCATATATATATATATATATATTTTATTACACTAATAAAAATAAAACCTTTTTAGGATATCATCAGCACATTCTAAGGATGAACACATGTTTCAGCATAATAATTCTGTCAAAAATGAACTCAAAATACTTATATATTGAATGATATTATGCATCATTTAAAATAAGATTATACACGATCCTTCATCAATTCTAAAAAACATAGCATATTCTTTCAAAATATATTTCTAGAATACTCATAAAAAATAATTAATTACTAAACAGCTTCAAGAGAAATGTTAACACTATATGAGTCATTGAAATTACGATTGCTTCCAAATAGAAATGTTTAGGAATGGGAGAAACATTAATCTCTTAGTTCAAGGTCGATGACGTAACTGAAGAAAATGAGAATTTTTCGTACACGCATAAAATTAATTCAATGCGATTCGATAATAAATGGCATACAAAATAAAAAAAACTTGAACATTACGTACGACTTTCTTAATATTTTAAAAGATATACTTGTGTAGAAAATTTTAATTGATACGATTTCTATACACATAGAAAAATAGTATTTCAGAAAAACACACATATTTAAAAATATAAATTACTTCATGAAATCGACTACAACAATTTTTCATAATCAAATTAACGGTGACTCACGTATTCTTTTAGATTTTTTTCCTTTTGAAGAACAATATAAAAAGTACCTGATACAGTTGACGACGTGTGATTAATTACTTAAAAACAAACTTCAAAGGATCCTGGATGTGTTCACTGGACTTGTGAAACTCTTGTAGTTGTTGTACACGGCTGAAAATAACTTGAAGCACCTAAATGTTAGTATGTTATGAGAGGCAATCCGCATTTTCGATCCAGTCCGTTTATAATTTAGGCGTGCAGCCAAAAATGGGTTGTTTTTTTAAAGAAGAAGAGAGTTAGAAGGTTATCAACTTATTATTTAGAGAAGATTTTCGAAATCAAATCCCAGGCGATCCCCCAATTATTTCTGTGGGAGTCCGAATAAATCTTCGAATAAAAATCAGACTCTTCAGAAGGCGGGATTTTAGATTGGCGAGGTGGCTTGTGTAGGGGTAAGTATTTAAGGGTGAGTGATGAATTAAATGAATCTAAGTCATTAAAACACGAATACTTCTTTTAAGTAAAAGAAGAGAATTTATTTAAAGTTAAAGGAAAATATTTACAAAAAAAAGATAATTACAAATAGAAAGAAATGCAGGAATTAAGTTAATTAAAAGTTGAGTAATACCTTTAGAAGACGGGGAAATGAACCTTTCTCATTATTGGACGTTAGGACTGGCGGGGCGCGGAAATGCGGTAGACGCGATGTGTTGATCAAGCAGTAGTTAGTTGGCCTCTGCCGAAAAATTATTCAAGCCGGAGCTACGAAAGCTCACTAGGTGGCGCTGCTTCGGAATGCAGTAATAAATCAAATTGAGATTTATGGTCCTCTGAAAAGGATATCACTCAACCTTTTTACAAATGTTTCAAAGGGAAAATCCTACATTTATAGAAAAAAAATTGAGAAGAAACTGTGTTAAAAATCATGCAACATACTTTTTTTCTCTATGAGCATGTACGAAACAACGAGCAAAATTTTCTTCATGTGCAGAAGTTAAATATTTTTAATTTTTTATAGGCAATCTCCAAATAAATCAAATTTTATTTTGACATATATTACGTTTATCATGTCTATTAGATAATTTTTATTCAATAAACACAATAAACGTATTGTATGATATAATATAATAGCTCTGTGTTTTTTAATAACCTTCTAATATTTTTCGTTTTTTACTATTTCTTTTAGATGAAAATTTAACTGTTTTTCGGTGTCGCTTAAAAGTTAAATGGTTTAGTTAATTCTAATTTATATATAGACTTACCATACGTCCGGTAGTAACCCGGACTTTACTGTTTCTTAGTGATGTTCGGTGGTAATATTTGGGCTTGGAAAAATATTATCAAATCATAGTATCAAAAAATTGGAGAATTTTCTGATACTATGATTGGTGAGATTTTTATTTCTATGATTGGATTATTTTTCTTTAAATTTTAAACCTAAATAATCAACATCGCTTTTTTAAACATTCTATTACGGCTGTGTGTATATATTTAATCATGTAGCTCTGAAATTAAAAGTAAGTCTGTTGTATCGCAACAGCAGAAGCATTTCAAACATATCCAGAAATATTTCAGACATCCATAATTGACACCTTTAAGAAAGAAAAACTCACAAATTCATACTATCTTCTGACAAAGAATTGCTATGAATTCTAAAAAAAAATAATGCTGTCATTGATGTCCAGAAATAGAAATTCTTCTCGAACGTAGACATTTTTTTATAACTCTAGTATCCTGTAGAGTCGAGAACTCATTTTGATAAAGTTGATAAATTTCAGTGGATAAACTTAAGAACTGAAGTAACATGGTTTGATTTAGAAGGGAATGTGTGTGTACACATTCCATAAATATTGATGAACTGTTTGATGGGCGTAAATTGTTGAAAGACATAACTCAAAACCAGAGGGTTGGTTGGGGTTCAAGCTCTAAAAAAGTACCAGTTACTATTGAAGAGACAGGAATCTCTCTCAAATTTAAGTTACTTCAAAAGACTGATATTTCTTGTTACAATATTTCTAAAATGGTTGAGTTTTTACGATGTCTTTGACCAAAACATCTGCTCCAATTGGAAAGAGTTTTTTTTTTTTTATCTATGTAGAACATATTTTAGTTGCAGAAAGGAGTAAACTTTCAATATCTAATGTTAAACATCTGCTGAATGCTAAAATTAATTCAGAACTTTTCTTATAAAGAATTTTATGATGTAACAAACGATATCCATTTCTGAATAAGTCATGTCAAATGAAAAATGCAACTGAATACTGTAGTGCAGTGATCTGCAACCTCCGGTCCACGGACTGGAACCGGTCCGTGGATCAAATGGAGCCGGGCCGCTTAAAGAACATTAAACTATTGCCATTTTATTTAAAGTGGTGCATTTCTCTCAGATTTGAGCAACTTTCCTCGGAAATCACTTTATATTCCACGTTAAATCCCTTTTATTCATTTTTGGTATATTTTATTCTGTAGGCATATTTAAATGTAACTAAATTAAAATTGTTAAATCAAAACAATCTAAAATATAAACAATCAACGTGTCCCACCCTCAGTGGGCCGCGGTAAAATTATCAAACGTTGACCGGTCCGCAACGATAAGAAGGTTGCGGAGCACTGCTGTAGTGTACACAAGGTGGGAGTTTAACATAGTCCAGGGGTTCTTAACCTTATTCCCCGTCTGGGCACATCTGACAAACAGGAAATTGCTGGCGGGCGCAGTTCGAAAAAAAAGTATAAAGATTCTAAATGTTTCTTTATTGTATTGCAATTATAAGCATCCTGAACAATATCTCACAGTAAAAAGGTAATCAAAAATTCAAAATAGTTACATCTAATGCGATTTTCGGCAATGCATATTTTCCACTAATTTTTCAAAGTCAAGGGTGTAAGATGATATTCCCCATCTTATAGCATCTTCTAGATTGCTATCGTTAAGTTGAGGTCTGATTGTGGATTCAATTGCGTTCTTTGTTGAAAACAACGATTCACATAAATATGTGAATCGTTGTTTATTATGAAAAAGGATTTTAATTCGTAAGCTCCTTTATCCGAAAGGGGATATTTTTTTTTACCTTCGGCTAAATACCAAATATGTTCATCAAGTCAGCACGATTTTAATACAATATCAGTATGAATATTTAAAATCTCATCTTCCATTGAAAATTCTTCTTTCTGAATAATTTTCTCCATAGAATCTGCAACTTTATAAATATTAATTTGAAACTTAAATGGGTTTATGAAAAATAAAGCCATTGGCACAATAAACAAAAATTGCTGGATTCTGTTTACGAATTGTTCCAAAAGCCTCTGAGGGTAACCAATAAATAAATTGATATTGGTATTATATAGCGGACAGTGGCAGGCGCACAAGAAAAGCTTCGCGGGCACATTGGCGCCCGCGGGAACGGGGTTAAAAACCCGTGACATATTCAAACACATTTTTAATATTTGTCGTAGAGAATACCCCTTGGGGCTTTCTTCTACGTGTTCTGAGAATACAAGACGCCTGTGTACGCCATTCACCAAACGGATTGATTTCAGAAATTAAGAGGTCCTTTCCCAATCCCAAATAATTTTCATAATAATATTTGGAACATAATTACCCAATTAAGAAATTTGAAATTTTATGTAAGTTTTACAAATAGAACAACAAGTATAATTAGTTTGAAGTTTGTTTTGAATTCAATGGAAAACGCATGTTTGTCATTATCATGTGATCGTCTTGAATTGAACTCATTAAAAATTCAGACGATATTCTTGCCGAAAACATATTCTAAGTTTAGTTTGGGAAGATAGCCTTCTAGAGAAAAAGCTACAAATGAAGGGAAAAAAATTGTTTTGATGCTATCCTAAGAAAATATTTTGTTGAAATTCACCAAAGGACGTCATTGGCGAATCTATCAGAATAAATTAACGTACCAGAATTTTTTATCTTACTGATAAGTCGCGCATTCTACTACGATTTATAACATACTAGCTGGTATACTCCTTCTTCGCACGGGTGAACTGAAAAATTAACTAACATAGATTGAAGGATAAAGAAATTTTTAACGAGTTAATTTTACGTGAATTGTAAATTAAACAAAAAAAAGCTTTTTGCATGTCTTAGCTAAACAAAAAAAGAAAGAAAAAAACTCCTTTGTTAAACTTTAAGTATGTAGATCTAATAGCTGATAAAAATGATTTTTTTTTTTTATAGCTACCCATAACCCTCTTGAGGGTCGATTTTTGAAAATACCTCCCTAAGCTGATCTCTGCTCAGCAAAAGTAACACATTGTTAAAAGTCTTGTGTAATGAACGTTTAAAATAGTGTGAATAATTAATATCTGAAAGTGTAATACATTAATATTACTTTCTGTTGTATTTATTATATTTTAAAATTATAATATTCGCAAGCAACGCCGTTTCTTAAATTATAATGGCTATTCAATGAAAAACATAGCGAAATGTTAACGATAGAGTCAAGTTGGCAAATGTCTAGCTACTTTCATAGCTCGAGCTTTATTAGAGCTTTGTAAGACCCGCCGTGTAGGGGCGCGATGCACGTTAATGCTTTATCTACTGCATTATGATTTACTGCATTTTTGTCATGCAATATTTTTTTTCGATCACTACATTGAAATTTAAGGGATAAACATAAAAAAATACTCAACTTTCGGAAATTTAATCCGTTAGGGCTAGTAAATTAATTAAAGATATTCCACTGTAAAATTAATTATATACACCGTTCACTTAAAATAAATAGTCAAATCGTTTTCTAAGGTCTTCATTAACATACAAAACATAAGACACTTAAATTTGGACATAAACTATTTTTTTGGGACAAAAATAATAATCTTTGGAATCCGCTGAAAACGCCGTCAGCTAAAAACGCATATCTGCTGCAAAACTGTTCGCCTTCCCCGCTAAAATACTCATCATAGAACCCGTGCTACCATATATCTTGGAAGAGTGGATTTCAAAGAATATTCCTGCTACCATATATCTTGGACGAGTGGATTTCAAAGAATATTCCTGCTAAGTTGGTGTGGTGTGGTAGTTAGGAGAAGGGGGTGCCAGCTTTGGTGTCGCTTACGTCACTTGACCATGGTTCAAAATTACGCGGTCCGTCGCCAAAAGCCCTCGTGTAGCTGAACAGTGCGACGGTAATATTCACTCACTCACTCCAAAAATACTGTACAGTAGTTATAATTATTTTTATACTTAAAATGCAATATCTACTTATTCAATTAAAATTATAGCGTTATAATTAACTACTAACCACAAACAAATTTTGAAAATTTGTCCAAATGATGTAGTGTGAAAGAGAAAGTTTATTTACACTGGTGTGCCAAAATTAAGGACGAGACGGTTTTTTTAATATAACTTTGTACAAAAGCTTTCCAAATCAACACATTTAATACCGTAAGATCCCCAATACGTAAGGACATGTGTAATGTAAGCAACACTTACTAAAAGAGAAATCAGAGGGAAAAAAAGAAGCTTGATTGAAAAAGTAGCATGGAGCGCAATGCGACTGAAGGTCGAAACATCCCTGTGATGGGTGTCCAGCAAGAAACATCCGGTCTTTAGTAGGGGATATGATCTCCCCTGACTGCTAGGCAGGTTTCACAGCGTCTGCCCATGCTGAGAATGAGGATGTCAATGAGTTGTTGAGGCATTGCTACCGATTCGTCTTGCAGCGCCAATCGAAGCTCCCGAATCGTTACTGGTGGTAAGGTACGAGCTGCCAAGCGTCTGCCTAGAAAATTCCATACATGCTCGATGGGATTGAAATCCGGAGATCAAGCCGGCCAATCCATACGTTCAATATCCTCACTCTCTAAGAGCTGTTCGGCAGCTACTGTGCGATGACATGGTGCATTGTCGTCCATGAAAAGGAACTGTAGACCCATAGCGCCTCTAAAAAGACGCACATATGGAAGAAGAATCTCGTTACAATAATGGGTCCCGTTGACTGAACCTGCGTCGAAGATGTGAAGGTCTGTACGACTACCAAGCATGATACCTCCCCAAACGAGAACACCGCGACCTCCATACCTGTCCCTTTCAATGATGTTCGAGGGATGATTGCGGCTTCCCCGCTCTCTCCAGATGAGAATCGCTACTCAAACTGAATCGGCTCTCATCTGTAAAGAGTACTCGTCCCCATTCATTGTCTCTCCAATTCCGGTGTTCCAGGCACCACAGAGAACGCCTTCTCCGATGGGCAGGCGTTAAAGGTACACACCGTACAGGGCGTCGTGCAAACAGACCACCACCGTGCAGTCTTCTGGCCACGGTAAAACGCGATATCGGTCGTCCAGTCGCCTGTGTCGTGTGTCTAGCGATTTCTCCCGCTGTCTGCCGCCTGTTTCTTCTGGCCTGTAAGACAATGTACCTGTCATCTGCGGGTGTGGTTCCTCGTGAACGACCACTACTGAACCCCCGGATAGCTGTTCCTGTAGTTTGAAAGTGTCTCCAAAGTCGTGAAACGATGCTGTGAGCAATTCCGAACTCTGCAGCCACACTTGTCACACTGCGGCCTTCCTCCAACTTCTCCCAATGATTCGACCTCGGGTAAAAGCATCCAGATGTCGTCTAACAGATTGATTATTCGCCATTTCTCGCTGAGGCAGCAACTCGGTGTGATTTTAACTGCTATACGGCGTGCAATCTCTTTGCCAGAAATACTGATCTTACACCGACAACATGCTTTATACTACTCAGACACTCCCCCATTACGTCTGCCTGCATATCTGCGCATGTGCTACCGTACATCACCTTACTTAATCTCCTGATTGGTCTTTCTGTCCGCTCTGCCTCTTCGTTCAGCTGATATGCTAATTTTTCGACTTCGTCCTTAATTTTTGCACACCAGTGTAGTTTAAGTACCAGAAGCGATAAAAGTATTTATTTTGAAAAAAAATCAATTTCTTACTAACATATGTGCATAATAAAATCATTAAAAAAAATTTCAAATAAAGGGAGATTTGTAACAACCTCTCCCTTCAAAACTTAGTTTTATTCTGAAATAAAAAAAATTAGGGATTACGCTGATTACATGAATATATTAGAAGCGAGTACCTAGCGTAGCCAAAACAAAAAGGGTTTTTTCACAAATAAAAGATAGATATATGCTGTCGTAGGCTTTTTTGCAGCGCACGCCAGAATTGCTTGAAGATGCAGAATTTTTTCCTCTACTTACTTGACAAATATCATTATATTCACACAATATCTTTATAAATTATAGCCTATGCTATAAATTACAGCCTATGTGTTATTTTGATGTATAAACTATAATACTGTAAAGTTTCATTAAAATCCATTCAGTTGTTTTTGAGTGAAAGACGACCAAACATCCAAACAAACTTTCTCATTTATAATATATATCTAGATTATGTTTGACACCCAGTTTCCATCCTAGAGAAAGGCACTTGAGCTCTGACGATGCAAACCAGCTCTAGGATTTAATTTTGTCGAGAGCACCCAAGCAATATTTTACATTCTGCATAATCATACGTTATGGACGGTGTCGATTTTCTGCATCATGAAAATAGACCAATTTCTTCCGGAGTTGAACCCGCAACCTTAGGTGCAGAAGAATGCTAGCGACAAACCAACCACGCCACCCAGTCGGCTTTACATTCAAATGTTATAAACAAAACAAAATTTATGTTCAAATGTTATGAGCAAATAAAAATTTCTTGAAAGATTTTAAAATTTAAAAACAAAAATCTTATTTTATGCATATACTTTAAATAAAATGCATTTTGTCTACCTTTGTGCGTAATTGCGTTGAAAAATTTGTACTTTTTAAGAGAATGTTTCTGAAAAGATCAAAACTTGCCAGCAACAAAGTGTATGAACTGATTAGCTGGAAACACACAATTGCTTTTATCGTGTGACTATGACGTCGCATGAGTTTTTGAATTGATTGGCTAAAAACACGCAGTTATCATTATCATGTGGCTGTGACGTCAAATGCATTGAACCCATTCCCGTTGGACTTTTGCTTACTTATTATTTTGTCAACAATTACTTATTTGGATGTTAAGCAGAAATTTAGTTTTCTCTACTATGAGCCTTATAAAACTTCAATTACAATTTTTTTTATACTTTCAGTTTAAAAAAGTTTTTTTTTTACTGTCTCACTATTTAACGGCAACACAGTTTCAAAAAAAAATATATTTACTTTTGATCTCGACCTAAGATAGGATCACAATATTGATCTTTTGTTGAATATATTTCTTCTAGTTGAAGAAAAGGAAAAACGTTACTTAAATTTATGACACATCTGCAAACATATGATAGAATATTTTACTTTTTCTAAAAGAAATTCGAATGATTTATTTCTTTTCGAAAAAGTTCGAATTCATACGGGCTTAAGAAGCATCGCTTCGGATGGGGTATTTGTTGCAGTTGTAATATTTTGATTATAAAAAAAGATATCATTCTGCAAAAAAAAAAAAAAAAAAAAAAAAAAAATCTGTTTATGTAGCTGAAATAATTTTAAAAGTTTTATGTTTGAAAATTTGTTTCACATGATAGTTCTTTATTTTCATTTCAATACTCATTACAGCATAAAATTCAAGCACGCTGTAGCCTAATGATAATGGTTATGGACTCGTGGCTGGCATGTCATGAGTTCGAGCATGTGTAGCCCGCCGTGTAGAGGGGGCCGATGCACGCGTTGGGGGCTTGAAGTCTTCACGTTGGAGAGGAGAGTGCCAGCTTAGGTGTCGTTCTCGTGACATAGGTACAAATTGTGGAATCCTTCGCCAATAGTGCTCGTTTTGCTTTTCGTGTTGTTGCAATGTTAATAAACACTTACTCAACATAAAATTCAAAAAGAAGAAGGAGGAACTAGTGGTATTATTTGTGTGTGTATGTGTCATTTCAAAATGCTTTCTAAGTGATAAAAATTTATTTGTAATATAAAGAATTCTATAATAAAGAATTCTTTCAAAAAATATTTGTTTTCGTCTTTTTCTCTTTTGTATTATTTAGTTGTTAATTTGCCCTTTTTCTTTTTCTCCCTTCAGTACAATTTCGCATCTTTATCACTGGCATAGCTAGTCCTGAGTGGGCCCTGTATCCAAGTTCCTTGGGGGAGGGAGGTGCCTTTCTTGGAGCCCCTTCCGATTTTGCGATTTTTTGTTTACACTTTTTGGGGCCTCCAGATGATACGCGGGATAGCTAATCGCGCGCGCGCCCCTGATCTTTACGTTAATATAACCAATGGAGAAATGCATTACAAACTTCATTAGGTATGAAAAGAATGTTAATTTTGTCTGTATTATATTATTTTTAAAACGATTATTGATAAGTGAACGCTGATCTTGTTTGGTTTAAACTTTATTTAAATTGATTGGTGATGGATATCGTAATTTTAAACCAAGGTCAAATGACTCTCCCTCTTCAAACTACTTCACCCCGCCCACTAGAACACTTTGATCCACGACAGATTTAAAGCGCACCATCCACTCTACTGGGTGGGGCTTCAGTAGCACTAGGACTCGAACGCACAACACGCTGGCCATGAGTTCGTGACCATGAACATTAGAATACCGTAGCCACATGACTGCTTGAATGTCATCGTTTGTGAAAATCAAAGTATAACCATTTGGATTGAAACTTCATTTATTGAGAACACTCGTCATTTGTGACTGTATGCAAACAAAATATTATAATTCTATAATTATTATTTTATCTGTTATTTGTATATGTTATTGTTATAAATGTTTAAAGATATTTTTTTGTCTTTTATCAGTTTGTTACTTTCAGAATTTATTTATTGTATACAATCGGAGTCCGATTTAACGAATTCATCTGGACCGAATAATTTGTTCTTTAAATCGTGGTTATTCTTTATATCGGAGTCCAAACAAAGTACGATTTTTAGGCATTTACCGTTGGAAATTCTGCAATAAGAAAATATCAATAGTTAGAAAATTTACACTTTTTTATTCAACAGCTAAAAACACTATTAGTGAATAATTATGCGCCAGTTAATTAGAAAGTTTAGAATACTGAATATCAGTATGTTAAGATACAGACTATGTTTGAATTTTTTTATATATTTCTGGTTTCTGACTCGAAAGAATTCTTTTCTCGACTTAATGTAGAGAATAAAATACTGTGTCATTTACATCCTGCTGCATAAGGTATGTTTTCTCGGTTTACAAACAATATATAAAGCATTAGAAAATGCAACAGCTTTGATAAAAAATACATTATTAATTTTTTCAGAATTGTTATTCATTGACTCCGACAAATCAAGTGTTTCTTGAACTTCAGTTGCACTCAGTGGCGTAACGTACCCCCCGCAATCCCCACATTGCGGGTGAGGGCCGGGTTCTAGGAGACCCAAAGCCTGACTGCCGCCATGTTCCTACCCTTTGTAAATCCGACAGGGGGCCCAAAACCTGACTTTGTAGGGGGGCCCAAATGTTCTCCGTTACGCCACTGGTTGCACTGGTAAGCAGTCCGTCATCAAATGTAACATAATCGTTAAAATCTTTAAATATTCCTCTGCGTTGTGGAGTGAGATGAGATAAGAAAGAAGTTTCCCCTGTTCTATTAAAAATTCACCCGATAGGTTACAATCATCTGCACCTGTTAAGTCTAATAACGCTCTGCTCCTTTTGCCGTCGAAATTTGTTACTTACAAGAAGAATCTGTTTTCTGTTCTGGACAAAAAGGATGTCATTTGAAAAAAAATCTAACTTTTTCTAATGGACCTAATAAAAATAATTTTTCAGCTCTTAAAATAATTCGTTAATTCGGCGTTTATTATTCGTTAAATAAGGGTTTTTGCCTTCATTTTAATCGCAGGGGAAAAAAATTCGTTAAATAGAGGTTCGTAAAATCGGGGTCCGACTTTTTATGAAGTTAGAGACTTATTTTTTCAATCACATTTATACGATAAGGTGGTTCAATAAGTAATAAGACTAAAATTATGTATAAAAAAAGAATATCTTTAATCGTCATCATTTGTGCATGGTATTTTTCAAAATAACTTCCGTGACACGTAATGCAATTATCTCAACGTTCTGTCAACTACTTAAAAGCATGTAAAAGCCCATTTTGTGAGAGCTTTATCAAAATCTCCTACACAACCTTTACACACGCTTTGTTGCTTGCAAAACGTTTGCCTGGTAATGGTTTCTTAAGTTGAGGAAACAGCCAGAAATCGCATAGAGTTGTATCAGGACTGTATGGAGGGTGTGGTAAAATATCTACGTTGTGTGTTCTGCTGCGAAACATCTAGTACGTAATGAGCAATATGTGGTCGGGCATTGTCACGGTGCAATAGGAAGCCATTTCGGAGCCATGGATGTTTCTTTTGGATGCATCATTGCTCGCAGGACATTCGCGTAGTACGATCCGTTTACGGTAGTACCGGGTTCTACAGCGTGTAGTTACACAATTCCTTCATAATGAAAAAAAATTATGGTCATAACTTTACCAGCTAATTTCACAGTTTTTGCTTTCTTGGGAGTAGGTGAAGACGGATGTTTTCGTTCACTGCTTTGTTATTAATGGTTATTACAACCGAGATTTTTCTGCTGTGATCAAGCGTTTTAAGATACTGTTACCTTCTTGTTTCAGTCTTTAATCATATTGTATCATATCAAAGGTCTCCGATGCTAATTTTTGCAGATTTTTAATTCCATTTCGACAATTGGCCGCGTCTCGTAGGCGCCCGCAAACACGCTTCAGTTCAAGCCCGTGATACCCAAGAACATGAGTCTGTACACGTGAGTGGTTTCACGGCAGTAAAATTAGTCTTATTACTTATTGAACAGCTTGCGTATTTCTTCTAACATTAAAAAATTCTAGTAATTCCTTACTTGTATAGGCATGAATTCTTAAGATATCCGACTACCCTAAAATCATGATTTTTTTTACAGAATTAAAAAAAATTATGATTTTATTTTATAGGCCATCTTATTAGTTTTATAAAAATACCAAGTTTTTTTATTTTCCATTCACTAGAACAAACACTAAAAGCGTTTTAGTAAAATCAGATGCCATAACTTTACATAACATGTCAAACTTTAACATGCGTTTTACTCGAAATGTGTTTTTTACGAAAAACTCAAACAGGGACAGTGATTGCTCAAAATTTTTTTTAAATAATTTGCTGAAATTTTTTTGTGTATGTTCTGTATAATAGTAGAAGTGTTTTTAACTTTCAGATTTATCAATCACTGTTTTATTACAAAATTTACAGTTTCTTATGTGAATATAATCACTGTTTTTGTAAGCAATTTCATATAATATCTAAGATAAAATGTTCTAGTTTTTGTAAAAATTAAAATATCTCTTATCCTGAAGGTCATTTCAAAAAGGAATAGCAAAGCAACAAATCGAAATTGAAAAGTTGAGAATATGTTTATTTACTATTTGTACAGAGCGCGGGCCCCGTTTATGTAATTTTTTGTTAATTTTGACACATTTGTTTCTCTTTTTAATAGTAATGATTTATTTTTCTCTTCTTAATTTCAGCCTTTTTTTCTTAAAATGTACTAAACCACAAAAAAATCTCCATTTTTTTTTTTAAAAAAAAGTTGTTGCAAGTAGTCGAATACCTTAAGAAGGCGTAAAGAGCTTTTTCTTTTTTAAATTAACTAATGCTTCTCTGAAGATCTGTTGATGAGACATAGTAAAAGAACATTTGTGTTTAATATAAGACTGAAATCTTAATTAAATCAGAAGAAAAATTCTGAACAACTCACAAGATGTGTTTTGAATCCACTTAAAAAACTCAATTGCAGACGAAAGTATTTCTCGGGTAAACAAAGACCATAACTTTTAAGTTTCCCACGTTCTCGAATTTACTTTCAACTGTCACTTAACCTCTTATGAACCGAAACAAGATCTCAAAAACTTACAAGGACTTCTAAAATATCTCTTTTCTTTCCGGTTTTGATTGTATATTTCTCTATTCATACTTTCCTGGAATCGTTTCTGGAATTTAGAACATCGGTTCTTTCTCTTTCATTCCGAAAAAACGATTCCAAACAGCTACTGTTGTCCTTGTTCCATTTCTTACCGACAGCATATCTGCTCACCAGGGGGCGTTGTTTACCGGAAGTTCCGTAGCTCGCGTGTGAGGTCAAGGCTTGTTCAGCAGAGCGTGCGATTTCGGAAGCGTAATTAAATCTCTGGATGGGGAGAGGGGCAGGAGGTTCAAAAACAGAACGAGTGGCAACAGACTGATCTGATTGTAATGATAAGGCCAATGGCCAAAGTGATGACCTTGACGGAATTGCATTGTGTCGAGTAATAGACAAGTTTTTTAAGTAATAGAAGTTTTTTTTTTTATTGTTGCAAAAAGAAGCAGTTTGGGTCAGATTCTCATGTCAGATTTGGGAATTTATAAAATAATTAGACGTGATATGAGTTATTAAAGAATTGTTTTGAGAAATGGCTTGTAAATATTATTCATATTTATTCTGGATAGTTCTAAACATGCAACAGGTATTACGTAATAAAAAACTAAACAGCTTAAGTCATGAGGGATTTTTCAGATTTCAGACATTTCTTCTAATTTTGGGGGGGGAACAGCCAAACCTCCATATAACAAACCTCTATTTTGCGAAATTTTCCTGGAACGAAGAACATTTTACTATTTTCTTCGGAAAATAACCTCCAAATAGCGAAATGCATTTTCAACGAACGTTTTTCTTAAGATTCGTTTTCCCCTTCCCCTGTTTTAAAAATATTTCAGAACATTTTTCAAATTATTCTCTCTTTTAGCACATATTTTATACTAATAAATGAAATTGAACTGATTTTACCGGTTGTCTAACTCACCTAGAGCAATGAAATTGTATTAATTTTTCAAACAAAAAACTCAACTAAAATTAAAAAATATTGCCAGTAATTAAATTTGAGAACGCATCTGGTAGTGTATGCTTAAAATTACTGATTTATAGTAATGTAACGTTTAAAATTATTTTTAGGCTTAAAATTCGAAAATGTCTTCAAAAAATTCATTAATTTTATTATAAAATTATTTTTAAAACTGAAAAAATACAGTGTATTTCCTCGACGATGTTTTTGTTTTGTTTTCTTTGCAGATTTCTTTTTGATGGGTAAGATATGAAGGAAGAAGAAAAGGTTCGATCTGAGTACCTTCCGTTCCGAACGCGACTACTTACTTTATCGACCACCTCAAGACGATCGTCTTCGCGTGATATAGATATCACACAGCCACCGATATGTAAAAGAAATAGATATTAATCTACGAAAAAAAATATGAAAAATTACTTTTTTTAATAATATATAGTGTTTATGAATTTAAAATATCTGTTTTATGTGTTTATTAAGGTATATGGAAAGATGAATCTCTATTTGACGAATAACGAACTTTTTTCCGGATTCAGCGACTTCGTTAAATGGAGGTCCAACTGTACATGAATTTATTGTAACTTCGGGTATGTAAAAAACATTCTTGAACTCAACTTTTTTTTCCAGTGATATTATAGTGATTTATGTATTTAAACTATCAATAAGTTGAAAATGAAAAAAAAAACAAGTATTTTTTATCAATTTATGTCTTAAAAAGCTGGAAGATGTTGACACATTTCCATCGGAGCTCCTGATCTCAGAAGAGATCTAAATCTCCTGTCAGAACACTTGGGGAATAGCGTTGAAATTCTTTACTTGCCCTTGTTAAAATTAAAGTAATAAAAGATAAGTACTGGATTGCTAATTCAGCGGGGCCGTCGAGACGACCGATGATCTTTAAGAGTGACTCTCTCGACCAATGGCCGAGGTTTTCCCCGACCAATGGGCGAGCGAGCTTTCGATTTGCTCTTGGAATTGGGATAAGCAGGGAAACGTTCCTTTCAAAATGTATTTAATTGGCTATTTTCAATGTTTCGATGTATTTTCATAAATGTAAAATCTATATTTATGAAAAAATTATGTATCTCGAAACAAAATACACATTTTTCCCCAGATGTGTTCTTTGCTTCTAATACACAAAATTTAGAATCAAACTTCACGACACCCAGAGAAATTGTAATAACATGGTGCACCAAATACATCACACCGAAACAGGAAATTAAAAAAAGCTTAACTCACATTAGGGTATAAGCACTTAAAGAAATCATAATTTTATTAATACAAAAGTGCAAAATATATCGATTGGTTTCTTTTACAATTTGGTAACCAACAAAAATTGAAGTAACTTATAAAAAAATTCATTTGAATATCATGAAAATTCGGAAAGATATCGATAATATAATGTGATATATTTCTGTTATTCTCTGAATATAACTGGATGTTAAAGTATCCAAACACATTGAAATGACCAAATTCAATAAAAACACATTTTTTGTTGTTTTTACTGAATAGAGCTATCTTTTGGATTTTAGAAATTCGTTTATTTCTACGTTTTATTTCTACTTCACCTAAAGGCCAAGTTTTAATCAATTTTGTAAAGTTAGAAAAATCGGAAGTGAGTCTTTTTTTTTTACCAGAAGGGGGTATTTAAATTGTTCAGAATCTATCTGGCGAGTTTAATAACTCAAAATATTATGAATGTATTTCTATAAAACTTTTTGAGCCTAATGTTTGTAATATTTTTTACATAATGTGTGAAGGTCCCCTTGGACCTCACTTTGAGAACGAGAATAAATAGGAGTCATATAAGAACCAGTAGCCATTTTTATAAACAACTTTCTTTATTTGGTTATCTTATCCAAATAGAATCGAAGACTTATTAACAAATATATCTAACTAGTATTATGAGGTTTTAAAGGTAATATCCTTTAAATTAACTTAATTAATTAATGATCCAATTAATTAACAATTAAATAACGATCACGCAGAGATTACCACGATAAGAGATCCCAGATTTATATTCAATGTTCTTATTGAACATTTAATTTTAATTTCACTCGCAATAATAAAAATTTAATTAATATTTACCACACGGCAATTCAGCTCAGCTTTTCTCTGAGATTAAATTATCTAACAAGAAATCTTCAATTTAACTTCACTATAACTTTCTGTTTCAATCTCTTTCTCCTACTGCTCTCACTTTACTATTCCGTTTGACTTAAATACTTTATCTAATCTGCATAACAAGGAATCCTGTCCGCTTTTTGGAGTTGATTGGAAATAGGTAGGGAATTAAATTTCCCTAAAAAGGACGACTCAGAAGGTTAGTGATAAAGTTCCGTATAGATTTGTCACAAATGTACTAAAATATTTTATACTACATCAGGGGTGGGCAGTAGCGCACACAGGAGTTTTTTAAGAAGGGGGAGGGGGGTCCGGGGTCGAATGTTCACCATTCTTGTCGATTTTCGGGAACAAAACACAGTAAAAAACTAATTATTGAATAAATAATTAGCATTAATTAATAAAAAATCATTAATAAAAAATACTTAATTAAATTTTACGTAATATGTACTTAGAATTATAATCAATCGGAAAAAAAATCAAGGGCCTTTTGGGGGGTCCGGATCCCCAGGACCCCCCCCCTTGTGTGCGCCACTGGGGGTGGACATTACGTCGAACACGATTGACCAGTGGTACGTCAAGATATCTTGGGGTGACCGCCTGTGAAGATTAGCAATAAATAATAATAAAATCGGAAATATTCAAGATTACCTCTACCTACCATAGCAACGAGAACAAATTTTAGATGAAAATGTTGTTTTTTTAAATGTATTTTGTATTTTTTGATAATAAAATACGTCATTTGATATTATTATATTTGTGGCTATTATTATTATGTTTGTGTCTTCCATTTTGTTTAAACGCTGTTTTAAAAGTGTGATTTTTTTTAGTTATATATATATATTGATGGGAGGCGCGGATTCATTCAGGAATATTCAACAGAACTTCAAAATTGCGAACTCAGTTTGGTGGAATGCGTTTTCTTTCCCCATCACTGAAGGGTGAATTCCTCACCAAAGGGTGCATAACATTCCCACGCCCGGGAGGATGATTGCACTCATAAATATTGGGGTGCGTCTTAGGATTTTCCTTCGCTTCAACAAGGCAACGACCTTTGTGCGGTAACTCTGCGCTGGTTCTGGACCAATCAGAGGCAATTAAGTGGACAAGGCAAATAGTCCGCTCTAGAATATTGTAGTGAAAAGGCATCGAACAAAAAGGGGATGCACCCCGATTTGGAGACACTCGGACACGGAGAGACAGAGACTGACTAATCAGATCCAGACCTTGAATCTAGACTCCGCGAGACTCCGGGCGGCAACCATGTCCCCACTCCATCCCACCTCCTATCTCTCTCAAAGCTAAGTTAAATTTCAATCTTGTTATGCAGTATATGTACAGTTACTTAAATTTAAATATGTTATTCAATAAAAATTAACTGTCAACTCTTTACGATCGGACTTTTAATTTAGAGTACAGTAATTTGTCTATAGAATATTAGTGTTTAATTTTAACTTAAGTCATGATGCGATGTAAAATTAAGAATCTGGGTTTTCATCATACAAAGTAAATAAGTTATCATTAGCGTCGCATCATATATATATAAGAACAAATTCCGTATTTATTATAAACTTATAATAAATATTGTAGATTTTTTCATCACCGGCCTACGACACTGGCAGTCTGCACACAAGAATTTTTCAAGGGGGAGGGCAGGCTCAAAAGTTTACCATTCTCGTATCATTCCCTAATAGGCTGCCAAACATATTTTTTTGACTTAGTAGATTGTCAAGAATAAAATCACAGAAAAAAATAAATTATTGAATAAATAATTAGGATCAATTAAGGTATCCGACTACGTTCGGAACAGTGATTTTGCAAAAGCGCATAAAAGGATAACTTCCATGATATTTAGTGTTACTTAGATTAGAATATATCATGAAATTTATTTAAGAACATTTTGACAAAAAATTTTTATTTAAATACAATATTTTGGCAAAAAATTAACTTAAAATAATTTTTTTCCAAATGTTCTTTCTCCTTTTGTGAAAAATGCTTCTATTAGAATAATATTTTGCCTGTATATAGCTCAGACCTCTGTTCAGAGGCTCAACTAGTATTTTTGAAATATATAACTTAGAAGTGGGTTTATTCTTATTTTACGACAACAGAGGGGAGCAATTTTAAGAAAAAAACGCCAATAATTATTTCAATTGGTGGTAACTCTGAAAATAATATGAATTTTTCAAAAATTATAGTTGAGCCTCTGTAGAGAGGTCTGAGCTATATACAGGCAAAATATTATTATAATAGAACCATTTTTCACAAAAGGGGAACATTTGGAAAACGGATTATTCTAAGTTAGTTTTTTGCCAAAATATTATATTTACATAATTTTTTTTGTCAAAATGTCCTTAAAACAATTTTATGCATGTATTCTAATCTGAGTGACACTAAATGTCATGAAAATTATCCATTTATGCGCTTTTTTAAAATCACGGTTCCGAACGTAGTCGGATACCTTAATAAAAAATATTTATAAGAAATACTTGATTAAAGTTTTCGTACTATGTACAAAGCGTTATAATCAACCATAGAAAAAATCAAGGGATATGGGGTAGGATCCGGACCCGTGGGCTCCCCGTGAGGCCTGACACTGGGTAGACGGCAACACCTTGCAAAAATTAAAAGCAGCCCTTACCCTGGAAAGGTCTGCCCACCCATGTACTACATGAATATTGTTTGAGCCATGTGCTTTTATTTAAATAATGGTCTTATAAGGAATGTCCCATTTTTTATAATGTTTACTCGATCAGCTCTTAAGTTTTTAAGTATCAATAAAACAATAAAATTTTAGTGCATTCTATCGATAAATGCATTAATTTGTTTTACAATACTTTTATTGATATTAGTTTATTGCTTTTCTTCTAATTGCTTTGAAGACTTCCGGAAAGATCGCTAAAATTTCATTTATGACTTTGATTTTTATAAAATTTAGATAACTTTTTCAAAAAAAAAAATATTGTTAGTTAAATATTAGTTTTTTAAAAAAACAGTTATAATATTTTAGTATGATATTTCTTAAAAAAGTACTCCGAATATATTCGGATACCTTATGGGCTTTTCCAAACGCTGACAAAAATTGTGCTCTGATTTTTATATCCATAGAATGCGAAGATACGCAAATGAAAAAAACATGGAAATTGGTATGTATGCTAATGAAGCATTTTTATCTGAAAGCACAGTTCCCATGCATGTGTACGATTACATAATCAAAACAGAAATTTGTTGTCTTTGTTTTTAGATGTATTTGTTTCCAGGTTCAACACTTTTAAGGGAATTTGACTAAATGAGTGCTTCTCAAACTTTCAATACTTGCGATCCAATATTCAATCCTATTTTTCATTGCACCCCTCTCCCCCGTACAATAACAATGCATTGAATTCAATAATACTATACATTAACGCTAAAGCTACAATACGACTTTAACCTCTTAAATGTCATCGGCGTATATAAACGTCTCCCTCAGACAAAGCCTTAATTGCCCCGGACGTACAAATGCGTCTTTCCGAACTACGCTGTTCTCTGTGCACTGCTATCCATAAAATTTTTCCGAAGACTTTGGAATGCAATAAAAGTACCTTGACAGTGTTTGCGAAGGATTTACTTATTTCAGAGGATTTGCTTATTTATTCCTCCCCTCATACATCACATACGTGTGCTTACGTGGAAAATGTTGGCATTGTGGAACGAATCACGTAAATTTTAATTAGCAGCTATGGGATTAATTATAAACCGTATAAATTATTAAGATAAGTATTAATTTTGTGTATAATTTTATATATGACATGCCCATGGGGGATCATTGGTAATTATTAAACTTATCCTTAACTTAGTATTGTTAAATTAATTGTAAAATACATTGGGCAGTACATTTATATCGTTGTAAATGTGTATTTTGTTTTGGATTATGGTCAGAATTTATTTCGTTTGTTTATTTTCTCAATAAATTAATATCTTTTAATAATCTTTTGTTTTTGACTTTTCAATATGCTAGCCCTCCCCGTCGTAGAGTTACCATGCCCACTAGGGGGATAGGGCGCCCCACAGTTTGAGAAACCATGGACTAAATGCGTAAATCAATGTGTAAAGTATGAAGAAATCAGAAAGTTAAAAACACTTCATTAACGGAAATTCAACATCAATGCACTTGATAGCTACAGAAATCTAATTTAATTTTATTACATGACAACACAATATATCATGTAAAGCAAATAAAAATTGCATATATACTTTTACTACCACTTTCTTTTTAAAAATATTTAATAATTAAAAAACCAAACTTATATAATATTATATAATCTGTAATTTTTATGTTGGGGGAGGGGGCTCCTTTCTTCGAAAGTCTCAGCAAAACCTGTGTATTCGGTGGCTCCTACTAGTCTGCATATTCCGAAACGAAAATAATGAAAGACATTCAAATAAAAAGAAGAGTGATAAATAGCTACATTAACAAATAAATTAGTAATGTTAAAGTAGCCAGAACATCCATTTTAGCTAAAATTAAAACGATAACTCGGTAATAAAGATCATTAAATATTGTTTACGGGGTTTCCCAAAAGAGAGTTCATGTTTTAACTTTTCTTTTCCTTCTGTCTTTGAAGTTGCCCAACGTAAAATAGTGACTATACATTTTTTTTTCTGCAACTCCTAAAACTAAATAAATTTATTAAAAATTTTTTTTTCTCCTTTTATAACCTTGAGGACACATTACTTTTGTATTTAAGAGCATGAAATGTACATTAAGAGAACCTCTCAGCAACGAAATTTAAATCTTTTAAATCAGAGGGAAAAATTAATGAAAGGACCCAGAGTTCAGTTACCAAGCAAGCTTGGTACTCATTTATCGACCCACAGGAGGGATGAAAGGCTGAGTCGACTTTGCCCAGCCAGGGATTTGAAAAATGGTATTATATATTCATACTATTCGTTATTGTATGAAACAAAATGCATTTGGACCCCGATTTATCGAACTCCTATTTAACGAATTTCACGATTTAAAGAATTTTTCTTTTTTTCTTGAGTTAAGTGAAAGGAAAAAAACCAACTATATAACGAATAATAAACCTCGAATTAACGAACTATTTCAACAGCTGAATTTTTTTTCTTTTATTATTTAAGATTAGAAAAATTTGGATTATTTTTCAAATGAAATGTCCTTTTTGTCCGGAACAAAAGAGCTTCCTTGTGAGCAGAGTGCGGTTCATTTTTAGACTTAACAGGTGTAAATGAGACTTGAGTGCAACCTACTGCGTGAGTTTTGAGTAGGACAGGAAATTCTTTTCTGAAGCTCCCATAAAAAAACTTGACCATTTTCTGATGTTATACATTGTTTGGAAACACTAAAAACATACTTCATGCAGCAGGACGTAAATGACGTAGTATTTTCTTCGAAAATCAATAAAGAACTCTTTCAAGTCAGGAATCAAAAAAAATTATCAAACATCTATTAGTTAGAGTTTTAAAATTTCCAATTAACTGGCACGTAACAATTCTCGTTAATAGTATTTTTAACTGCTGAATAAAATGCGTGTAGTTTCTAATTATGGATATTTTTTTGTGTAAATGTAAAAAATTTGTAAAAGGTAAAGGTAAGCGCAAAAAATTTGTATTTTTTTGGACCCCATTATTACGAACTAACGAATAAAACGTTTGGTTCTTATTAATTCGTTAAGTTGGGGTCCAGCTAAACATGCTTTTTGTGTAAAATGCATGTCATAAAAAATGCGAACAAAAAATTTTAAAAAGTGCGTATTTTTTCAGGGATGAAAGGGAATTTAAATCAAGACTTAAGTGGAACGCAGGGTCGTAGCTAATGCCGTATCAATGATACGGGCCCCCCAAACATTAGGAGCCCCCAAAAGTATCGCAAAATGTTAAGGGTCTCTAAGGAATTTTGATACAGTACCCACTTTGGACTAGCTACGCCAATGATGGAACGGGTCTTAAACAAAGTGAGTTTGTTGTAGCAATGCTGCAAATGAGTGTTTATTAACGTCACACTATAAAACAACACAAAGGCTATTGTCGACGGACCTAATAATTCTGAACCAGGTCAAATGACCATGACGATACTTAAGCTGCCACTCCATTCTGCTAACTTCCACACCATGCTGAAGTTAGCATTTAGAGCACAGGTTCCCAAACTTTTTCATCTCATAGACACCTTTCCATATTTTTCAGTTTGGAGTAAGCCCCCAGTTTACCTAATATTGAATTTTTTCGAATTTACGAACTTGAATGTCTTTTTGACAGATGGTATAGAGCTACTTATGTAGCGAATTATAAACGAAGCAATGTCCATAATTATTTCGAAACGAAAGGAGTGTGTATCCGAGCGAATTAGTTAGTCAGTCCACAATAAGTAGTTTCATGAGATAATTTAGGTATAGTAATGTTTAATTAGATACGAATTGCCGCGATGCGGCTTACATTCTACGATACAAGTTACACACACACACTAACGATCTTTACAATTTTAATACAGATGTGCGCACACCAGCGCCCTCGCGTGGTCAATATTTCGGCACACACCCCACCGGTGAACAGAATGTTCACCCAGTAAATATCGAACCACAATTAATACAAACAATTATTCAAATACAATTCTTACAAAGAAAATACTGATACACAATACTACTAATCAAATCTAAATTATACATATTAGAAAGAAAAAAGTAAATATACATTAAAGTACACAATATAATGAAACTTAAAGATGACAAAGCTTCAATTTACAAACGAACAAATACTAGGATACATACCTCAAGATTTCACAAAAAATAAATTTAACAGAGATTAATTAATAATGTGTAATCTCCTACCATTAACCTGAAAAATATAAACAAATTAGTACAAGTATATTATACAATTTCTAAAGGGTACAGCAATTGAATGGGTTTTTTGAAGAGACCTTTAAAAGTTTTTACAAGACAAGATCTAACGTTATCGTCTCTTCCAATAAATATTTCCTTGATTATTCCAAGTTCCCACAATTATTTTGATTTTACATTTCCTTCAACAAGAACTACGTCATTTAATTTTAAATTCTTATGAACAGATGGTGTTTTAAAATGATTAGCTGTTTTTAATTGGAGCAAATACTATTCTTTCCAGCGTCTCCAAAGTTGTTTTAAAAGAAGAGTTCGGTAAGTCTTTCTTTTCTTGTACGACTCCTTTGCCGTAGTGGCGTCGATCAGTTCGATGAAATGTATAGGATATTTAGAGTCACCATAACCTAACTCGAGGAAGTGGGCCGGTGTTAGTGGTTCCGGCTCTCCTGGATCATTCTCCACGTATGTCAGTGGTCGATGATTAACGATGACTTCAACTTCTGAAAGTATCGTTGAAAGTTCTTCAAATGTTAGAAGTGCCCTGCCAAGTATTTTACGTAAAGGATCCTTTACAGTTTTAACAAGACGTTCGTAAAATCCACCCCACCAAGGCGCACGTTCAACTATGAACTTCCAGTGAATACCTTTATCTGCGACAAAATTTTGAAATTCACTGTTTTTCAAGATGTTGGCAAAATATGCTAGCTCCCTTTCAGCTGCTTTAAATGTACGTGCATTATCGGAGTATATTACCTTGCAATTACCTCTACGAGCGAGGAATCTCCGTAAAGCAAGTAAAAAACACTTTGTGGACATGTCTGACACAAGTTCTAAGTGTACGGCACGAGTGACTGCACATGTAAACAAAGAAACATAAGACTTGCGAGTCCCTTGGTTGTCCTTAACAAGTATTGCACCTGTAAAATCAATTCCTACAATTTGGAAAGGAGGAGATTGGGTGATTCTATCTTGGGGCAACTGACCACTTAACTGGTCAGCTGGTTTGGCACTGTATTTTTTACAAACGAAACAGATTCGAATCATTGTTTTCACTAACTGACGACCCTTAGGTATCCAATATTTTTTCCGAAGTTGAGTCAAAGTTGCAGATACGCCACAATGACCACCTCGTTCATGTTCCCTAATAACAAGTAATTCTGTAAATTTACAGCGTCGAGGAAGAATAACAGGATGATTTTCACCAAAGCATAAGTCTGCTTCAAGCAACCGTCCAGTAAGTCGTAATAAATTGTTTTCATCCAAATACGGCACTAAACTCTTTATTTCAGAGCTAGATCGAAATTGTTCGTTTTGTTTTAAGGCTAATATCTCAGCTGAATAAAATTTGGATTGAACACATTTAAGCCAAAAATATTCAGCATTTTGTATTTCATCTGCAGTAATGTAGAAGTCCATCGATTTGTAAATGTTTCTAGCATTGTTCACGAATCGGAAAACCCAAGCAGTCGTTTTCAAAAGTTTCTTAAGGCTGCTGAATCGATTTATGTCAACAAGAGCTTCCCTCTGTTGAGTAACTGCCACATGCACACTAGAACGATGTTCTAATTCTTCCGAGCAGAGCTCCGAATCTAAAATATCTCGGTGACGATTTGGGCCAATGATCGGGTGTTAGTTTAAGCCAAGGTGGGCCATGCCACCACAGCTCATTCTGTGCTAACTTGACGGCAGATGTACCACGCGAAAGGAGATCAGCAGGGTTGTCCTTTCCTGGACAGTGTCCCCACTGCATCGGATCAGAGAGCAATTGTATCTCTTGAACATGATTTTTAATGTATGGTTTGAACGCTGAAGAATCGCCGCGTATCCATTAGTACGAAATGAGAGAATCGGTCCAATAACATATATTAGCATCAAATTTGAGACAAGATGACACCTGTTTGGCCAACCTAGCTGACAATAAGGCTGCTGTCAGTTCAAGACGAGGAAGCGTCAATGATTTCAAAGGTGCCACACGACTTTTTGAGCAAATGAAACTAGTTTCGATTTCGTTATTACAAGAAACAAATCGCAAGTATAATATTGTTCTATAAGCTGATTTACTCGCGTCTGAAAAACAATGTATTTCACACTTTGATATTTCTTGATCTATGTTACCTAAATAGAACCGTGGTATCTTTATCTCAGTCAAGCCCTCAGCTTCGCTACTCCACTGCTGCCACTTGTGTTGTAGCTTTGGGGGAAGTTCAGAGTCCCATTCTACTCCTAGAGTCCAAAGTTCCTGAAGTAGACATTTCAATTTGATAACGAATGGGCCAAGAATTCCAATAGGGTCGAAGATGCGACCAACCGCACTCAGAATAAATCTTTTCGATTCTCCTCTACGTGACATAAACTTCAATAGATCCTTTGGATCGAAATAAATTAAATGATTTTCTGGATCCCAAGCAAGTCCCAAAACCTTAGTTGGAGGTCTAAGATCAATAGCGCTAGTTTCAGAGGATTCCGTGTTGACACCTTCTTGCTGCCATAACAAATTAAGTTGTTTCGAATTACTTCGCCATTTGCGCAATAACATGCCTGCGTCACTGAATATTTGCAAGCACTCCAAGGTAGTACGTAGAGCGTCCGGAACATCATTCTGACCACAAATGAGGTCATCAACATAAATGGAACTATTTAGCAACTCAAATGTATGAGGATATTGCTCTCTGTACTTCTTAAAATGATGTTTTAAAGTTGCTGCTAGAAGGTATGGGCTAGGTCGAAGTCCAAAAAGAACTCTCGTGAAATTCAAAACGTATGGCTCGTTATTCAAATTATCAGTCCAGAAGAAACGTGTAAAATCTCGATCACTTAAATCTAATTCAATTTGAAGAAAAGCCGATTTCACATCAGCTGTAAATGCTACAGGACTTTTTCGAAAACATAAAAGCAGTTCTAAAATGTTGGGATGCAAATTTGGTCCCGTATATAAACTTTGGTTTAACGATGATTGTCCATTTTCGTGTGCTGAACCATCAAATACTATTCGAATACGACTTGTGGTTTTGTCGCTACGTATCACTGCATGATGGGGTAGGTAAAATCCCTGACTATCCAATAAAGAATCACAAGAAGTACGCTCAACAATACCTTCCCTAACATAGTCATCAATTACATCCTTATACTCAGAACAACTCGTGATCACATTTAAACCTACGAACCAACCCCTCAAAACGCTTACGTGCGACAGTTTTATTATTTTGTAAAGCCTCTCTCATACCTGGTTTCCATGGCAAATTTACACGATATCGACCATCTACGAAATTTACTGATTTATCAAACTCACTAAGTATCTCTTCATCCCCATTACCTAAAGACATCGAACCCTTGTCAAGTATTCCTAAACTTTCTATCTCCCAAAATCTCCTTAGCTCAGTCGAAATCGATTCCTCTTCACTGTGAACCAAATGTACCCCAAAGTACAATCACTCCGCTCATCACACTTTCCCTGAAGAGACCATCCTAGCCTAGTCTCGACTGCAACCAATGATGAATCTAATCTTTTTATCCGATGTGTTAAAGACCAATAAAAATCGGAACCTATTAACAATGAAGTTTCACAATTCTCAGAAGATTCATTACAACTGAATGTTAGCCTAAACCCTTTCGACTCCATTTCTGCCCACGCATCTGGATTAGGTAGGGTAAGTTTTGCCTTTGAAATTTCCTCAATTTCCAATGCTCAATCACAGTCTCTTCTCCGCTTAATACATTTCTTAGCCTAACCTCGACCTTACTACAAGTTTGTTTTTTAGGAGTTTTACAACCGAACGAAAAAATATTTAGCCTTTCCGAACCCAATATTTTCAACCCCAACCTCCGAGGCACATTTTTTTTGATGAACGACTTCTCATTTCCATTATCAAAAAGGCAAAATATCTTATCCGATGAAGAACGACCTATAATTTCGGCCTTCACACATTGCAATAAAACTCCACCTCTGTTATGAAAAACAGAATTTGAAGACGTAATTTTAACGTCAACATTCTTTTCTTCCAAATCCAAATGCGAATTTTGCTTAGATTTTTCTAACTTAAAACAAATAGCACGCGCATGTCGACCTTTACAATACGAACAAACCTCTTTCTTTGCACTTTTAACATAACAACCAGTGTTGCAACAAATGAAACATCTCCCTTCTTGAATTAATTTAGCTCTTTTTTTCTGAACGCATAAATTCTCACACAAATCAGACATATGAGTATTCTGGGGGAACAAAATAAGCAATTCGAAAATGCAGCCGTCAGCAATTCGTTTGCAGAGGAAAACGATTTATGAGATGGGTGGAATCGAGAATGACCTTGAACCCTTCGATTTGACTGTGGATAGCTATGAGACGTTCTTTCGAAATACTTAGTATTGGAATAGGAATTATTATTTTTCAATTCTAGGTCATGCGATTTTACTAAAAGTTCTGTGCGTTCGCGACTTTCTACTTCGCTTCGCAAATATGCAATTAAATCAGTGATTTGTGATTGTGTTTCATTATGTTTTTTATTGTATTCTAATGCTAAATCAGGGGGAATAGCTTTCATAATTATCGGAAACAAGAGACAACTATAGGAATCGGGAGAGATTTCAAGAGATTCAAGTCCCCTTATATTAATTTCTAACTGATCATATAAATTTCTTATCGCAATAACATCAAACGATTTACGGACAGGGGTCAGATTTAACAAGCGATTCATATGAAAGTCAACAATACGTTCTTTACGTCCGAACCGATTTTCTAAAATTTTCATTGCTTTTGCATAATTTTCCGATGTTAGAGTTAAGCCTCGTAGAGCCAATTCTGCATCAGATGTGACAACCGATTTCAAATAGGAAAATTTGTCCACATCATTTAAACTCGAATTTTCATGTACTGCGGATTTAAATCTAGCCCAAAAACTGGGAAAACTACTGATATCCTTGCCCGAAAAAGATTCTAATGTGAGTTTAGGTAAACGCGGTTGATTTGTTAAAATAGAACTAACTGTACTATTTAAAGGAAGTGTTATGTTTTGTGGTTGATTTTCCACCGAATTTTGAATAGCAATGTTCGAAACTGATCCTACATAACGTTCAGCACGGATTTTCCAAATTATAAATTTATCTCGATATTCTTCGCGAGTTACGATTTCTTCTTCTAGACTCTCAATATCTATTAAATTCTCAATTTCCTTATCGAGTGTACTCAGCTCTTCAAATTTAGAAATTAATTGCATATATATCTCATGTACTGTTGTTTTATCGGCTGAATTGCTTATTTCGGATTCTAATTTATTAATTTGTTTTGTCACGAGGGATCTCGAAACAGATCGAGTCTTTTTCGCTCTTTCTTATATATCCTTATTTGCTGCATCCATTTTAAACCAAAACACTATAATTGCAAACAAATATACAAATGACAACACCAATTCCAAATGCAACTTAGTACAACTTTCAACACTTTCAAACAAAATTCAGCTTAACAATATGCATACAAATAAACAAACTATACCAGAGCAACCTTCCAAATACCGACAGTTACGAATAAACCAAAATCAGAAATGATGAGAAATAAGCTTAACTAGACAAATACCGAATTCAAAGTTAGACAAAACGAAAGTACTCACCCCCCATCACGCAGCGAATGACCTTCCCGGCCGATGCACCATGTAGCGAATTATAAACGAAGCAATGTCCATAATTATTTCGAAACGAAAGGAGTGTGTATCCGGGCGAATTAGTTAGTCAGTCCACAATAAGTAGTTTCATGAGATAATTTAGGTATAGTAATGTTTAATTAGATACGAATTGCCGCGATGCGGCTTACATTCTACGATACAAGTTACACACACACACTAACGATCTTTACAATTTTAATACAGATGTGCGCACACCAGCGCCCTCGCGTGGTCAATATTTCGGCACAACTTACATTAAGCGATTTAAAATTGAAACTGTAGTTTTAAACCTTAAAAAAACATGTTAATTAAATTAAAACTTAATTAATACATAAAATAACTTAGGGTCAATCTTGTCAGGTTTGACCCTTAATCTCCATGGTTACTAGTGTCCAGCCCTTATTCCCCTCTTTCTTTTTGTTGTGGTGTTTGGCAACCACACTGAAACTGCTTCTCAATAGGAAAAATAATGAAAAATTTTCTCACGATATACCATAATTCGTGATAAATAATAGGTATGTCTTTTTAAAGCCAAAATGCTAACATGGTCCTGATTTTTATAAAATATATGCTGCCGCCTTTTAACTGCAAATTAGGCTCATTAAAATTAGTATGTGAATCTATTAAATAAATAAAATCTAGTTTCCACTTGACTAAACTTTCTTTTAAAATTAAAATCTTCATTTGGTTTAATGAGAGCCACTATTATAGAACCCCATTTACATCTCCTGGCCTCCAAATTATTTTTTTGCTGGCGTGAACCGCTTAAAGGTCCATGTATAGACCACTTTGGGAATCACTGATTTAGAGCCACGACAGATTTAAGGTATTCGACTACGTTCGTAACCGTGATTTTAAAAAAGCGCATAAATGGATAATTTTCATGATATTTAGTGTGACTCAGATTAGAATACATGCATAAAATTGTTTTGAGGACATTTTGACAAAAAAAATTTATTTAAATATAATATTTTGGCAAAAAACTAACTTAGAATAATCATTTTTCCAAATGTCCTCCTTTTGTTAAAAATGGTTCTATTATAATAATATTTTGCCTGTGCATAGCTCAGACCTCTCTACAGAGGCTCAACTATAATTTTTGAAAAATTCACATTATTTTCAGAGTTACCATCAATTGAAATAATTATTGGCGTTTTTTTCTTAAAATTGCTCCCTTCTGTTGTCGTAAAATATGAATAAACCCACTTCTAAGTTATATATTTCAAAATTTCTAGTTAAGCCTCTGAACAGAGGTCTGAGCTATATACAGGCAAAATATTATTATAATAGAACCATTTTTCACAAAAGGAGAACATTTGGAAAAAAGATTATTCGAAGTTAATTTTTTGTCAAAATATTGTATTTAAATAAATTTTTTTTGTCAAAATGTCCTTGAAACAATTTTATGCATATATTCTAATCTAAGGGACACTAAATATCATGAAAATTATCCATTTATGCGCTTTTGAAAATCACGGTTCGAACGTAGTCGTATACCTTAACGCGCATCAGCCTACTTACACGGCTGGGCTTCAGTAGTATTAGGGCTTGAACTTATGACACACCAGCAATGAGTCCATGACCATGACAGTGAGCAACTACGGCCACAATGTTACAGGCAAAACCGCAAAATTATTTTCAAAAACATCTAATAATTATTTTCCATTATAATTAGTATGCAAGGGAACAGGGACGTCTTAAGACTTCTTGAGGCCATGAGCCCTTACGCAAAATTAGTCTTTGAGTTCCTACACAAGAGTAGGCTCCACCTATGACCTTAATACTCTTAGGCGTCTTTGGGGATTGTAAATTCGCCTGTATTTCCAACCAGCTCTAAAAGAAGAAAATGGGATATGCAAATGAATTAAGGTATTTAATGAGCGCGTTGTAAGTTAGCAGATAGAAGGCGATTGAGCCAAGAGAAGTAGTGACGAAGTTAAGAAGATTCAAGTGGATTGCGTGATTAGAGTCTTACTGTTATTAGTCAGCGAAATACCATTGGAAGGATTGATCTACCTGAAGAGAAAGACATTATAGCCAGGTGATATTTATAACTTAGTTTCTCTGACCACAAGAGTTAATATATAATAAAGTTAGTGAAAAGTTAATGAAGGAATGCTAGTAATTCAAGTTGCGTATATTTCTCGGTCCTCTTATTCCGGTAAACCCGTTCGATATTGAGCTTAGTAGTTGATTAATATCATATTTTGTGATTTAAAGTAATATTAATGGTAAATCCCTTTGACGTAGACATATTGTTTAATATTTGTATTAAGAAGGTTGCTAATTGAATCAAATGAATATAAATAATTTGTTATTCTAAAAATGGTGTCTGGTAATTCTTTGCCTCAATTCAATCTTAGTGTTCAGGGTGGAACCCAGGGGTTCTCACAATCTTATTAAGGTATCCGACTACGTTCGGAGCTGTGATTTTAAAAAAAGCGCATAAATGAATGAATTTCATGATCTTTAGTGTCATTTAGATTAGAATACATGTATAAAATTGTTTTTAAGGACATTTTGACAAAATAAATTTATGTAAATACAATATTTCGGCAAAAAATTAACTTAGACTAATCTTTTTTTTCAAAATGTTCTCATTTTATAAAAAATGCTTCTAAAACATTAATATTTCGCTTATATAAGGTAAAGACTTCTCCGGAGAGTCTGAACTAGGAGTTTTGAAAAATTCATATTATTTTCAGAGTTACAACCCATTGAAATAATTATCGGCGTTTTTTAATTAATTGAATAATTATCGGCGGGTAAGGTATATAAAACAAACATATTTTAATTTTAAAAAGGTGTGGATATTTATTCTTTTAATATATAGTGTTTATGAATTTAAAATTTGTTTTAAGTGGTTTATAAAGTAAAATAAAAGGTGAACCTCGAAATAACGAATTTTCCATGTAACGAACTTTTTTCCGGGATTTAGCGATTTCGTTATATAGAGGTCCGACTGTATTTGAAATCTGGCCAAAGATAAAAAAAAATATCCCCTATCGAAAAAAGGAGCTTATAAATTAAAATTCTGTTTCAATTCCACATCTTAATGTAAATCGTTGTTTCAACAATGAACACAAAAAATCAATAAATAGATCTCAACTTACCGATATCAGTCTCGAAGACACTATAAGATTAGGAATATCATCTTACACGTCTAACTTTGAAAAATTAGTGGATAGTATGCAATTCAAAAAATCACATTAAATGTAAGTATCTTGAATTTTTGTTACCTTTTTTAGTATGGGATATTGTTTATGATTTCAATAAAATAAACTATTAAGAATCATTATATATATTTTTAAACCAGCAATTTCCTTTGTGTCAGATGAGCCCAGACGAGTAATAAGATTAAGAGAGAGGTGTTGTATCATAATTACAAAAATTTAGTGATGAATTCTTCATGTCGGGTTCGTTCAAAAGTGAGGTATCAATATTTGTTGCTTTTAGAAAATTGTTAGGACCCGTCTTCCGGCCATTTTGAATTCCTGAAAGTTATGTTAAACCCTTTAGGAACTTTAGTTTTAACCTTAAACGTAGACAAAAGCATTGACTAAACGTAAAACAAGTAACATATAAAAAAATTCTTTTAACATCAATTTCTACTTAAGTCAACAAAAAAAAAAAATATTTTTTAGTTACTTTTTATTAAATAATTACAATTAATATAAATGTGTATACATATGACCTAAGCACATTATTAATCGGCAAAACACCTTTTAAAATAATATTAAAAACTTTGTAACCACATTAAATTTGTAATTACATTTTTTAATAAAAGCTGAATATATGAATTTATCTTAAACCCAGTGTAAAAAAGGAATGCTGGCGTCTATCATTCGATTATCTAGGTTAGGTTAAATCTTCTTCACAAATTTAACAAAAGCTATTTTATCTAATTGTGCTGTCATCTAGTGCAGGGGTATCCAACCCAAATGACCTTGTGGGCCACTTCGGATAAACATTATAAACTTGCGGGCCGCACATAAAAATATGTACATTTATATAAACAAAAAAACATTTATTGGAGTGAAAATTTAAAACAAAATGAATTATTCTACTGTTTTTCATTATTTTTCATGTATACAGACATAGATAATATAATAATGTTTATATAATATAATAATAAAATGATCAAATAATGTTTAAAGTATTACAGTTGCCATTTTCTTGAAAATTACGGAGTTCCTTTTAAATTGATCTTTCGTGTACTCATTGTTGAAATTTGATTTTCCTGTCATTCTCAAACGATTAAGTATACATTGCCTTTTATCTTAACCACCCTGAATATTTTTTTAAACTTTAAAAACATCTCTGTGTGTGACTGCTTCTTGCTTTTTGCGCACTCCAAACAGAAAAGGAGGAGGAGAAACGAAAGTCGCACACACAAAGAGTCATGTACCATCCATAGTAAAGGATATGCATAAAGTACAATCCGGCATTTATTAAAGAAGTAATTTATTATAGTAAAAACAAATGTAACTGTTTAATAAAATATAACTACTTTATTTTAATATAAAGGACATTTCTATTATGAAAAAGGATTTATTTTAAGACAAGAACAGTTAACAGGCAAATACATTGTAGATATATATATATATATATATATATATATATATATATATATATATATATATAATCCAAAATATAAAAATACACAGATAGTTAGAACTAAGATAACTATACTAAATAGGAAGAAATAGGCACAATAGTACAATAACAAACTCCTGGCCTTAGGAACCAAGATTGCAGGTTTAAACAAGTTTTAGGGCTAGCCAACCTTCACCTGTAGTTTGTCATACTATGTACCAAGAGGAAAGGAAAGAATAACATTTGGAGGAATTTAAACATTATAATAAAATCACTAAACTAATTAAATATAATTATAAAATTGTAGCCTACTAGTATTCACACACACACACACATATCTATAAATTTCCCCTTAAATAAATTTCAAAATGAAAAAAACTTTAAAAACCTGATATTTAAATTTTTTTAAGAAGAATCGGCGGGCGGCAACTTATGTACTGGCAGGCCGCATATTGGACACCCCTGATCTAGAGGAATAATATCGACTGAAATCTATTTCTTAAACTGTAATTAATTAATTTAATTTGATGAATGAATTAATATTTGTATAAACTGCATTAACATCAAGTGTCATCTACAAGTTTAAAAAATGTATTTGAACTTGAGTGGATCAATAAAAAGTATTTTAATAACGATTGGAAATTTGAACAAGATATATAAATATGTGCAGGTAGAGTGTGAATTAATAGTAGTAATTGAAAAAGGGAATAAAATTTGGTACATTTTCCAGGTTTTATTTTCCTTTTTTCACGCATCAAAAGGCACGCGTGTTATAAATCAGTAATCCCAAAATTTTTATCGCCATGGACAGTCAAAGTTTGATAATTTTACCCCCCCCCCTTTGAGGAGGTGGAGAGGGGAGGAGGTGCTTTGATTATTTATAATTATTAATAATTTTGATTTAATGGTATTTAAAGATACCTTTAAAATAAAATGCAGTTAACCAAAACAGGAATATAAACTAATTTCCATAAAAAGTCACACACAACCGAAAGAGATACACCATAGTAAATAAAATAGAAATAATTTAATGTTCCTTGTGCAACCCGGTATTTCCACTAACAAAGCTCCCATTTCCAAAAAGGCGCCCCCCAAGAAATTTCGATACAAGGTCCACTTGGGATTGGCTACGCCGATGGTTGGAGACCATAGAATAATTAAGTTTTCGATGTCATGAAATAATTAGTGCATGAGATATTAAAAATATCTTGAGAATTATTAAAAAAAAATAATATATTAAATCTTTAGAATGAAACTGTAAGTGATTGCTGTCATTTTATTTTCTATGTAATATTGGAAATTAAATTAGAATAAAGAAAAGTAACTGTGCCTTTTTGGACATAGATTTCTAGCATAAGAAATACGGAAAGAACCCAATGTATATATGTATATAAATAAAATATAATTCACAAAAGAAAGCAGAACTTTATAAGAGTACAATATATTATTTTAATTTTAGAAAGCTATAATAGATATCGCATCGGTGGTTCAGTGGTAGAATGCTCGCGGGCGGCTCGAGTTCGACTCCCGACCGATGCATAGCTGTGTTTTTACTTTACGTATGCTTCGCGTGTTTAATTTAATTCATTTTTATCAAAAGGATTACATATTAAATTTTTATTTTAGTCCATTTTCTTTCAACAGATGCTTTGAAGAGGTACTCTCCCGCCACATACTTCATTGATTTGTTTTTTCACTTATTATTTGAGCATATAACAATGAGAATATACCTCACAAATATCTTGCGTGAAACAAGATTGCGAAGACACGTTTAAGTTTATATCAGCATACGAAATAAACTAATGCTTCCCAGACGTCATTGTATGTCTAGGGTTTAAGTATTGGATTTAAAGGAATTCATTATACGCAAAAAATTAGGCATGTAAAATATGTTTTCTCCTGATTATTAAAATAACGAGGTGGTAGCGTCTCTCTCATATTAGTATGCCACAATGATTCGCAACCCCTGTGGTGGCCGCGGTAGCCGAGTGGTATAGGTATCGGATCGTGGCTTGCCTTGTCACGAGTTCGAGCCCAGTACCACTAAAGACCCACCGTGTAGGGCAGCGATGCACGTTAAATCTGTCGAGAGCTGAAACGTCCTCCCGTTGGTGTGGTGTGGTAGTTAGGAGAGGGGGTGCCAGCTCAGGTGTCGTCCACGTCACTTGACCTTGGTTCAAAATTACGTGGTCCGTCGCCAAAAGCCCTCGTGTAGCTGAACAGTGCGACGTTAATATTCAATCAATCAATCAATCGCAACCCCTGTGCTACAGCACTTTTGTGTGCCACCAAATGTTTATAAAAGTCACAATCATTTTATAGAAATACACTATTCATAAAATTGTTATTGACCATTTGACAACACTAGAGGAGAGAGAGAGTTATTCAGTACTTCCCAAATTTAGGTATAAAAATATTTGATTGGGTTCGTAATCCATTTGTGATAACGGATACATCAGTATATGAATTCACTTTGAATGAAGAGGGCGAACTCTCTCTCTCTCTCTCTAATTGCACACATTCTGTAATAATCTAGATTTAATTTCAAAACATTCGAAAGAATCAATTCATTAATTTTGGATTAAAATTATAGAGGTCATTATTCCATAATAGCAAAAAAAAAGCTTTAAAAATATTGTTACAATTTTCTATATCTTATTTGAGTGAGTTCGGATTTTACGCTGAAAAATATAGCATAAAATATATTTTTATATATTTTTTTTTTCAAATATAAAAATGAAAAAGAGATTGAGATTTTTACCTGTAGATGACGGAATGAGAATGGCATCATCATTTTTACGACCAAGTATAAATGAAATTATCAAAACCCATCAATATCAAATTTCGCATTAACTGCATTCTATAATTAATTTGTAATTAATTATCCAATAAACCTTTTATTGTCTTAGTCATACGTATTATTTTATTTAACATTGGAAATTATTATCACAAAACTATTCCGCATCGTGTATTATGAATAAGTAAAATTCTTTTAAACTTATTTCATTGTTAGTGTGCCGCCAAATTTTGAAATTTTTAATGGTGTACCGCAAACAAAACAAAAAAAGGTTGAGAATCGCTAGCATGTCACAGTTAAACATTTATTACATATTATCCTCTATTTTGCATACAAAAATTGTGCAAATACAGTTGTATTGTATTGCATTTAACTCATCATCCATTTGTGTAATTTAAATTATGGTTAGATAAAAAAAAAATACACCTGAATAACTTTACTGAAAATACTGATTAGTTTTTCATAGTACACTCATGTCCATAAATTAAGGATAATGAAGTTCAGGCAAAGAAAGAGACAGAAGCAAAACAAATTTGACTTATTTGTAAAGTCTACTTATTAAACAAAAGGTAAAGAGCAAAAAAGATGCTATATGTTTGACATAATTAATAAAAATTGGGATTTTTACTCCCTGGAGCAAATTTCAAAAAAGAACCTATTTACAAAAAACAGTATAACATGGTTAGTATGATGGTTAATAATGTCTCCCGGACGATGCAATACAGGCCTTACAACGCATAGGCATGCTGATATCAAATTATCAATCTGATCTTGGTGAATATTACACCACTCATCAAGCAATGCCCTCCGAAGCTCCGGTAGACAGGTGGTAGGGGGTTGACGGGTTGCAATTCGTCGGCCAAGCATATCCCACACATGCTGTATTGGATTCCAGTCCGGTTTAGTATGCTGGCCAATCCTCCTCAATCCTCAATGGGTGATATCCTCCGATTGAAGGAATTCGTCTACAATGTTTGCACGGTGAGGACGGGCATTGTCATCCATAAACAGAAATTCAGCACCCATGGTGCCCCGAAACAAACGTACATGTTGTTCCAGAATGACATCCCGATAGATGTGGCCTGTCATCGTTACACTCTGAACATGCAGGTCAATTCTGGAACCAAGAATAATTCCTCCCCAAATGCGAGCCATCCTGCACCACCGAAACGGTGTCGTTCAATGGTGTTCTCTTGGTGGTAACGGGTACCTGGCGCTTTCCATATTAATTTCCGGTGAGAATCAGACTGCAAACTAAACCTGGACTCGTCGGAAAACATCACACAAGACCACTGTTGTGGTGTCCACAATGCATGCTCTCTACTCCAGGTTAATCGCAGGTGACAGTGAGATGCGGTAAGTAGAACACATCTGACAGGCCTACGAGCATATAGACCAATGTGCCCTAAGCGCCTGTACACGGTCTGCCTTGAAACTGTCGTAGCGGTAGCTGAAGAGAGCTGACGAGACAGGTCTGATGCTGTGCTCCGTCTGTTACTTTTGGCAGTAATTACCAAATATATATACCGGTCCTCATTCGGCGTTGTAACTCGTGAGCGACCTGTGCCGTAACGTCTACTCACATTACCATCATCTTGGAATCGTTGCCAAAGCCTGGAGATGACACTCTGGGCGATTCCAAGTTCCTCGGATACTTCCAGCTGGGTACGTCCACATTCCAGTCGTCTAATAATTCTACCTCGTAAAAAATCATCCAAATGCTTCCTTTTTGCCATAACTATGCGGTTATTGCACTGAAAGGCTTTTAAAGCGCTTGTGAAAAATTTAACTTCTTTGCCACCATTCCTTATATACCCCTCTCTTACTGATTGATTGATTGAATATTAACGTCGCACTGTTCAGCTACACGAGGGCTTTTGGCGACGGACCACACCCCTGTCATTGTGACGTACTATCCGCGCCATCTGGTGGTTTCCTGTAATTTGCATATTCTTCTTCAAGATGTGTGTAATAATTCTACAGGTGAAATTTTTATTTTAGAGTTCAATTTCTGTGTGATTCTGAATTTTCCTTAATTTATGGAATATGAGTGCAGGATTCAAAAGTCCTTCGACTGAGTCTATAACTTAAAAAATATCATCAATTAATCTACTAAAACACATCCTTCTTCGAAATAAGACATTTCAGTGACAATACATTTTTGTCATGGCATTTCTGGAATCCATTTTTAGCCATATCCCTTAATTCAGCCTGCGATGCACTTTTAACTTTCCCTGCATATCACTGGCGTAGCTAGCCCCGTATCAAAACTCCTTCGGGGCTCTTTTTTTTAAAAAGAAAGACCTGTTAGCTGTACTGTAGCTACAAATGTTGGGGCCCCTGTAGCTTGGGGGCCCCGTATCATTGATACGGTGGTAGCTACGCCCCTGCTGCATATTAATCTTCGTTTAACATACGGGGAACGATCTGTTGACACTCTCTATGCATGTTAAGATCGTAAATCATTAGTCATTGACATGTAGACGAGGATATCCCAACTGACTCTAATATTGTTTCAAGCCTGTTCTTACGCACCACCGCAGAAACCTTTTCGATGTTTTTAGCAGTGCAGGAAGTCTGCGGAGGTCCGAAGCGTTTGTCGTCTTTAACACTTTCTCTACCTTCTCTGAAACGTCAATGCCACTCAAAAGCCTGCGTTCGCGTTAATGTATCACAGCCTTACGCGTGCTTTTAAATTTTGTAAGTCTCCGTAGCACTTTTCCCAAACGAACACAAAATGTAATATTCATTCTCTACTCAACAAACACAACTTCTTTCAATCGCCGACGACTAAATGCATCCACCTACAAAATACGTCACCGTAGCGAGCCACCGACCTCGTGATTTAGAACAAACTTTTTTTAGAAAAGAGGAAGAATGCAATCACACAGAAATGTTATCGTAGTCGCTCTACTGCAAAAATTGTCCACGTTATAGGCTCAGTCCGGGAACTTTGGAATTCTACCTCGTATCATTGTTTTTGTGATTAGTTATTTATGATATTTCAACGTTAATGTTTTCTAATAACAATGAGAATGTTATTTTTTTCTTAAAACATATGTAAACGAAAATTTTTTAAATAAAATAAATATTTTTCATTTTTATGTAGGAATTTCAGCAATTTTCCTTGAAGGGGGGAATTTCGATATTTATAGTCCTATTTACAGCTAGCTGACAGTCATAAAATGGAGTCTTACTTGCAAAACTGCACTTTTTAGAAAAAGTTTTTTATTAAAAATACTGTGCCGTTAGCTATAAAATTATTTCTTACTAGCAACTGTTTTTTATTTATTTATTTTGAATTAGAACGAACTCTCATTTTGCATTCGTTTCTTTATAGAACTATTTTTGAAACTAACAAAGGTATGGCTTGTAATATGCATCTTGATTTTTCTGAATATTAGTAATAAATACTTGGTAAATAAGCTTAAATTGCATTTGAGGTTTGTCGAACGGATAAAGCGCTCGAACAACAGACTTCAAATGTATTCATTTAGAGGTTTTTACTTCATGTAAAAACAATCATCCTCAAAAAATGACAGAATTGTTCGATTGATTGTTTATTAGCGTCGCATTGAGATGCAACAGAAGGGGTATTAAATACTGAAAATGATAGCAATATTCTCAGAAATTAATATCAGATTATGTTGAGATTGTTGCCACTCCATTTTGGCTAATGATAATCACGAATCAATATTAGAGAATAAAGGGGTGATAAAGATGTTTTTAATAAACAGACGGCGTTCGCCCATTTTATTTCAACTATTTTGAGTAAATAAATAATTAAAAAATATCAAGTCCACACAGAAACTTTTTGTCGACGCTTTTTACACAAATTATTAAATTATTATTTGCTGTAATTTTTTAAAAATATTCTCATGTTCAAAATGATTGATGTAAGTAAATATATTAAATTTGATTGCTTTATTATTCTTCTTTGCGTAGAAAATATTCTCATTTTTAATGCAAACAGAAAGAATGAATCTTGATTATAAAATTAGTAAAGGAGCAATAAAAAAATATTATTCATAATAAAGAAAAACGTCGAGAATCATTGTTTTCTGCAGAATAACATTGCTTCTAAGAACATTTTATTTGAATACTAAACCCATAGTTCTAAACGAGTATCTCTCTATATACACAAAGGGAAATGATACAAACTTCGAATACATCTAAATGTTGCAAGTGGCCATGCTTGTTAGCTAAGGTCTAACAAGCATGACCCGAGTTGCATCTGTCGAGTCGTGTATTGCTAAGGTGACCAACCTTCCTCTTTTTATAGGTTCTGTCCTTCCTGGAAAAGTGTCCTCCTACTTGTCCTTCTTTTTAATATTTTAATATACTGATCTGTTAATCTCTGTACTCAGAGACGAACCAAACATGTTTCCAGTATGTCGAAAAATGGCCTGAATCAAATGTCACAGGAAATAACAGTTTTTAATGGTATTTTTTGACTAAATCACAAGTAAATTGGGCAGATAGAAAATCGTATGGTGTTTTTATCGAAAGAAATGCCTGATATTAAAATCTAAGACAATTGTCTGTTTGAAGAAGCAAAATTCTTATTTAAATTCTAATAAATTAGAACAAATTAAAAAAATCAATATGTTGAAATTGATAAAAGATGGTGGGGGGGAATACTTAAACCGTTTAAAAATGAACACATTCCATATGAACTTTTAGTTATTCTTGTTGAATTTACGCCCTGGAACTAATGCAGCAGTTGAAAGAGTTTTTTTCAATTGGTAAAGATTTTTGGACAAGTAAGAAATCACTTGTCCAAAGATAGAATGTTTATATATTAGCCATTAGCTATAGTGCTTACCGTAAAATTTAGTAAGAAGGATATTTTTTGCTCCGAAATTTCCAATATATTAGAAAATGATATGTCGATAAAAAAATAATTCAATGGAAAAATACTCGTTAAAGTAAATAATTAAAAGTGTAATTAGCGTATTTTTATTTGAATTAATAAAATGTTTCATACATTTACGTTGCAATTTTTTCATAAATTTTTTGTCCTCCTCTTCACTGTAAGAAAACTGGTCAGCTTAGTATTGCATTTACCAAGTCGTGTGTAAAAAAAATACCACAACCCTAATTTATGTTTATTATCTGGCTACCCAAAACTCGTTCTGTAGCCATGAACGTCTTATGGCACGGGACAAACAACAGGGCCTCGTTTAGAAAAAGAAAAGGAAGTCGTTCATTTTTCAGCCAGGCTGCTGTTTAAATAAGATCATAATCCACAGATTATTTTAATGGTCAAATATCATTCCCTTTATTACGGTCTTGTACATATTCTCTAAAAAATAGTCCTTGAAAGAATTTCAAAATTAAAATATTCTGTGTGTCAAATGGCAAAAGTTGCAAGACAGTGTAATTATGTGATGACCGTTGTCCATGTCTAAGCCTAGACCTAATACCATAAACAATCTTTCATCTCCTTTAGTCGAAAGGGGCCATCGGTCGAGCCGGTTTGTGCCTAGGTTTTTTAAATTGCGAGTCGTGCGCATTTATTTGTTTCAAATGAGCATTTGAATGACTATTAGACAATGCATACTACTGTCTACTTTTAACGATCTCAGGTAGGACCTACTTTTACAAAGGGGCCCTAAGCCTGAAAAAGTTTTAAGATTTCTCTGGGCCGGTCTTGTCTTGGGCCTCAAAGGAAGGTTTAATATCAGAAATTGACACTTAAAGAGTTATTTTTCTATATTTAGTGTCTTAACACATCCCTGCCTGTAGAGCAGTGCTCCCAAACCTTTTTATCTCCGCGGACAAGTCAATGCTTGATTATTTAACCACGACTCGCTGAAAGAGGGACGTTGAATGTTTACGTTTTAGATTGTATTCAAATAGGCCTTCAGAAGAAAATTTAGTTACATAAAAAAGGGAATTTGAAGGGATTATACATGGAATATAAAGGGATTTCCATGGAAAGTTACACAAACCCGAGAGAAATACGCCACAGTTAGTAAAATAGAAATAATTTAATGTTCCCCTTGGGTGGTCCTGTACCATTTGATCCCCATTGGATCGGTAGGTTAATGAACCACTGTTGTTCCAATTTAAAAATTAGAGAAAGAAAAATAACATAATTCTAAGATGTTTTAAACGGATGCACATTAAAACTTTCGAGGCTTAAAGTCCTTGCCTTGATGTGGAAGTTTAGAAAATTGAATGCCAGAACATGTGGCAGCTTGTGAGGACGCCTCCCTCGGGTGCCCTTCTCTTTGATATCAGCGTTAGCTAGAGGTGTAGGAATAACGAAAGAACTGGAAGCAGACATGATCTTAATCTGATTTTATTAAGATCTTTAACTTAAACGTTTAACAAATTAGATAATAATATATATGAGAGAATCTACGGTGGCTAAACACACAATATAAATAATTCCGAACTAACGTAACCCGGACCACTGTCAATACTAACTCGCCTAATCTATATTCCTAGACTATCACAGGTCCGAATATTAAATAGACACTCCTATCTTTAATGTAGTCTGAAGTAGCGGATGCCATTAATTTCCTAAAGATGAAGTTGCCAGAACATGTGGCATTTACTCCCTCGAGTGGATATCAATGCTAGTATGCACCTTGACTTAATCTGGACTCTCTATCACGTATAATAATTCTGATTGCTGTAAACACACAATATAATGTTTCGTAAAACCTCTTCACGCTATTAAATAGAACCACTTGTTGCGTATTTATTAATGGTATGCACCTTTACATTCCTCTGTCAAATTTTCCAAAACCCAGCTTTCTATAAGTTCTTATATATAAAAGCTTCCTAATTTGCATCTCTCCTTCACGTTTCACTTCTTGGATTTGGTTGGAAAAGAGTTGCCATTAATTCTGGCTCCAAAGAACCCAAAGGACACGTTAATGAAAAGACGCGTGATCCCGTCACAAGCTTCATCATTTGATGGTAGTTCAAAATTAAGAAGTCTGTAGTCAGTGGTGGATAGGGCTAGTGGGCGACTCGGCAGATACCTGGGGGCTGGATCGTTTTCGGGCCGATCAAGAAACTCGAACGATCGAACTGACACGGAATATTTGGAAATATATCTCTACACGTGAAAGAGACACGGATACGCAGACCTCTTATCTCGCACTCAACTTCTTGATAACTCCTGAAATACAACTTATATAATAGCGCGTATGCCACGATATTTTTTTCAATTCCTACTTTTAGTTCACACTCTCCCTATATATATTTATATATCTTGTTCAGATTTTCAATCGTTAATAAAATACTTTAGACTCATCTAATGAAGTTCAAATACATTTTTTTAAACTTGTGGATGATATTTGATGTTAATGCAGTTTTTAAAAATATTAATTCATTAATTAAATTAAACTAAATAATTATAGTTTAAAAGATGTATTTCTCTCTCTCTCTCTCAGTAGATATTATTCCTCTAGATGGCATCATCATTAAATTAAACAGCTTTTGTTAAATTTGTGAAGAAGATTTAACTGCTAACGATTCTAGTATCTCTAACTCAAAGTTTAAGAGATCCACTTTGATTTTTGGAGGAATTTTATTTGATATTACATCTTGTTTGCACAGAAACCAAGAATTCTCTTTTAAGGCACCTGAAAAAGTTTTTGTTTAATGGTTAGCACAGTATTCCATGAAAAATAATAAAATGTATGAGAAAATTGCATTATTATATATATATATATATATATATATATATATTTAAACCACACCATGCACACTCCCACCACAAAATCCAGATTTGGGGGGCAAGAGATATGGATGCAGATATATCTGTGTAAAGGAAGAAAATGCCATTCCCCTCATCAAATGTATGAAAGAGAAAACTATTTGCAGAAACGAGAGAGAGAAAGAAAAAAAAAGGGACTCCAAGAAAATTTGGTATTAATTATATAACTATATATTTCATTTTTATGTAGGCTTTCATCAAAATTACTGAAACAGAAAAGAAAATTCGCATGGTAAGTACTTACCTTTACAGCTGCTGTGACTCAAGTAACGCCCAACCCTCACGATCGTGCGGATAACGAAATCCCGAGTCTTACAAGCAACATTAATAGAGTGTATAATTAATACTTTTCCATTTTACAATTATTTAAACATTAATACAAAAATTTGTATTCAAGCAATTAGAAATTTATTGATGATTACCTTTTTACGACAGATAAAAAGAAGACGCGTTTTCATTTTAGTTAAAAACAAAGCTAGATTTGCCAGCTGAAAGTAAAACATGGTTCCACAACCATCTTCTGTTGATAAAAAGGGACATTTTACACTTTCTGTAAACCCACTCTATCGTTGGATTCGGGATTTTCTTACATACGACTATTCCAGAAGCAAAAACATGTGAGAATATCTAACCCGCAAGATCGTGTGGGTTGGGTCTTAAACGGTTATATGGGAAATTTAAATATAGCCACCTGGTATATCAACATAATTTCTCTCTCATACCTATAGAAAAATTCCATGTCTGCACTTTTTCAAATGGTTGAGGATTTTATATGTATATGCATGTACTATATATATATATATATATATATATATATATATATATATATATATATATATATATATATATATATATATATATATATATATATAACGGGTGGGCAAAAAAACTTTAAAAAATCTTAAAATCCGGAGAAATGAACGAAAAAAAAAACTGTTTGCAGGATCAGCATTAGTATGTCACGGGATTTTTTTTAAGCTAGAAAAAAAATCAAAAATCATCCGGTAGGTGGCGCTGCTACAAGCGTCTGTGGTGTAAATATGCAAATTAGACGGCTATAAAAATCTTTGCTCTCAATGAATCCACACTCATTTCCCCATTACATACACTAAATGTGAACAAGGATGCTCAGTGCGCCGGATAAAGCTTTGTTGGTGAAGTTATTTTACATAAACGAGGAATCAGCGACCATTGCCTTGCGTAAATTCCGAGTTCAGAAAAATGTGAAGAGTGGAAAAGTCTCTTAAAGTCTGTTAAACATTTTGAGGAAACTGGAAAGTTGGAGGATCGAGCACGAGCCGGACGACCATGCTTGAAAGAAGAACGTGCACCCTGCATTGCTGTCGAAATGGAAGCGATTGCGTCCGAAGCAGCTTCAGGGACCAACAGTGCTCGTGAAGCTGCCAGACGATTCGGCTTACCACCATCATCTGTCCGCAATATTCTTCGTCGAATCCTCCAGCTGTACCCATACAAATTGCAATCGTGCCATGAACTTTTTCAAGCAGATACCGCACAGAGGGAAGCATTTGCGAAGTTGGCCTTCTCTAAAATGGAACAGGATCCCACCTGGGTTTTTAACATCTTGTGGACAGATGAAGCTCATTTCTCTCGCTTCATGGTGACGTTAACAACCATTACTGTCCCATTTGGGTGACCTCTAATCCACGTGATTACACACAGAAGTCATTGTATTCCCCAAAAGTGACAGCATGGTGTGGTTTCACGGGTTCATTTATCATAGGACCCTTCTTCTTTGAAACGCAGTGCCCAGTAAATGGATGGATAACGGAAACGGTAAATGCTAAGCGTTATCTAACTTTTCTGCGGGAGACTGTCGTGCCATGTTTAATTCAACGAGGTCAGATTTCGAATGTCACGTTCATGCACGATGGAGCAACCAGTCACACTGCTAACCCGGTTAAGGCATTCCTGATACAGACGTTCGGGGAAGACAGAATCGTTAGCAGGCGCTGCAGGTACCCATGGCCTCCTATATCTCCAGATTTAACACCGGCAGACTTCTGGTTGTGGGGATATCTGAAATCTTGCGTGTATCTATCCGGTCCATCAAGTCTGTCGGAACTGAAAGATGCGATCCGCAGAGAAGTATCCTCCATACATCCGGACGTGTTGCACTCTGCTGTTGCTGGATTTGTCACACGCCTGGAATGTCTTCTTCCCTGTGGTGGTGGTCATGTGGGACACATTCTGGTGTAATAAAGTTGTGAAAGTTTTCTGTTCATTATGTATGCATTGTTTCTTTGATTTGCGTACATCAACGCCACCTACCCGATGATTTTTGAATTATTTTTTTTTCTAGCTTAAAAAAAATCCCGTGACGTACTAATGCTGATCCTGCAAACAGTTTTTTTTCGTTCATTTCTCCGGATTTTACGAATTTTTAAAATTTTTACGGACTTTTTGCCCACCCGGTATATATATGCACTATACATGTGCATATATATATATATATATGCACTATACATGTGCATATACTATATACATGCACACATAGTTTGAAGTATGGTGTAATACTAAATCTTACATTGCTAAAGGGACAGAGATAATATCGGCGTTTTTTTTTGGATTATTTTTCCATTTTCATTTCTCCTCAAGCAACTAATTACACATCACCTTGCCAATTCCTGTTCTTTATCGATTTTTGTCAAAAATTTAGATTCCTGACTTCAATGAAAAATCCCCACCTTCATCACAAAGAAAATCTCCGATAATAAGTATTTCAATACTATGGACAAAGTGCATCTTTTTAAAACAGACTAGCGTTAATAATCTTGCTACAAGAATTAAAAATATGTGCAAATCAAAGATAGAAAGATGTTAATGCCCATGCAGCGTACAAGAAAAACGTTTGTGGCCAACTTTCGGTAGCCCGTACGACCGGGGTGGGCATTACGTCGATCGCGATCGACCGGTGGACCGCCAAGACATTTTTGGGGACCACCTGAAGATTTTAGCAGTTAGTTATTTTATACGGAAAATTCAAGATTGGCTGACAGTACGCAGACTAAGTCTTCTACTGACTATAACAACGAAAATTAATTTTAGATAAAAATGTTTTGTTTTTTAATGTATTTTGAATTGTTTCATAATAAATGCATTTGTATTTAGCGTTTTGATTTAATCATGGTTTTAAAAGAGTTGTTACAAAAGATAAGATCATATTCCGTATTAATTATTAACTTATAATAATAACCTTTTCCATACCTCACCACCCCCTACGACATTGGGAAGTGGCGCACACAAGAATTTTTCAAGAGGGGGAGTGAAGGACGAAGGTCTACCATCCTCGTATCAAACCCCAATACGTGCCAAACATGTGTTTTTGATTTGATCGATTGTCGGGAACGAAAAAAAAGCAAAAAGTAAATTACTGAATGAATACACTGCTGGTTACCGTAAATGCACCACCAAGAAACACAAGAGATAGCACAAATTTATTTTGTAGATAACATGTTGACCAAGTATCAAATGATTAAATTTATAGACTTCTGTGAAGTGTGGATCCTGCAAGAATCAGTAGCCAGAGTAGCCGCCATTGTTGGGCATTACCGCTGCCACAAGCCTCGGCATTGATTCAAGGAGACTTTGGATGTGTTATTGGGGTACAGCAGACCAAGCAGCTTCCACACGTTGTCAAAGTTGATCTGGTATGGCAGCTGGGGGTGTAATCTAGGTCAATCGTTGAGTAACCATGGACCAGATGTTTTCTCTCGGCGAAAACTCCGGAGTGCGAGAGAGCCAGGGAAGCAATTCAATCTGGTGATTGACGAAGAACCTTTGGACAATGCATGCCACGTGTGGTTGCGCATTACCCTGTTGAAATATGGCTGTGGCCAAGCCCTGAAGGTAAGGAAGGACAACTGGCTCCAACACCTCGGAGATGTGGCGCTGGCTGTTTAAAGTACCGGTAATACGTACTAGAGGATAAGGAGAGTGATATCCCATACCACCCCATACTATAATACCCGGTGCAGGACCAGTGTGGCAGTGCATAACGCAGCTGTTCAGCATCCTCTCTCCACGGTGTCTCCAGACTCGAATCCGACCATCGTGGTGTTGCAGACAGATGCGTGACTCGTCAATAAAGACAACTTTATTCCATTCTGCCTCCATAATCCTTCTTTCATCGCACCATTGGAGGCGGAGACCTCTGTGGTTCTGCGTCAAGGGTAGACCAAGCAATGGACGTCTTGCGGACAGACCACTCTGCTGTAAATGACGTCAAATGGTGCGCGCAAACACTGAATGATGCGTTACAGACTCAATGTGCTGTGCTATGGTTCGTGATGGGACTAAGCGATCCGTCACTGCCATGCGCACAATTTGCCTGTCCTCACGTGAAGTGGTGCACTGAGGTAGATGCGATCGATCACGTCGGTCTGTTGTACCCTCCTGCATCCAGCGGTTACATATCCGCATTACAGTAGTTTGATTTCGTCCTACACGACTACCGATTTCCCTGAAAGATAATTCACAATCTCTCGGTAGGCCACTATCCTTCCTCTGTCGAACTCGGATATTTGATCAAAAGCTGATCGCTTTTTTCTACGAGACATAACTGATCGTTTTTTGAAAAAGCCACAAGAAAAACACAATTCCCAAACTTGAAATCGTCGAACTTTCTAAGCCTTAAATAGCGCTTTGAAGTGACGCTACAGGCGCGCGTGATGTGCGTCTGCGTTGAAATTCTAATCATTTGCATATCTCACCTCCGCTAATTCATGTTGTAAATTTCATGTTATTTGCACTCTTCCTTCAGGGTGTTGAATTTACGGTGGCCAGCAGTGTAATTGACATTAATTATTAAAAAAATACTAATAACAAATAATGAATTACATTTTACGTTCTTTTTACACAGGATTATAATCAATCTGAAGAAAAAATCAAGGGCTATAAGGGAGGGTCCGGAGTCATGCACTCCCCCACCTTGCGTGCGCCACTAACACAGGGTGGACCGCAACACCTTGAAAAATTAGAAGTAGCCCGTACCCTAGAAAAGTCTGACCACCCCTGCCGTTCAGTGTACAGACAAATCCAGTTAAGGGGTTAAGAAATACCCTTCTACCATGAAAATTGAAAATCAAAGTACAGATTTGTAGTTATGAAAGATGGTCATCAGACTGATATTTAAAACCAAAGTATTGGCATAATATTTGATTGTTTTGCTATATTGGAATTATCTTAGAATTAGCAAACACCCTCGAAGTTAGTAACTGAAAATCTTTGAAGTACCAGAATATATGGCTTCAAGATTTATAATGAGCAATCAATGTAAAATGAATATTTAAATTTATTCCATTTTCTTCAAACAATATTTGATCACACGAAATGTAAATTCTTACAATTCAATGCTTTTAGGGCCTTTCTTTATTTGAAAGTTTTCTGAAGAAGATCCAATTAAAATTAATTTATGATTGTTTGTAACTCTTCCTATTTTTTTATGTTTTGAATAAAGAGGTTTTTTAAACTCATTTTTAATTCTATGTCTTAAAGAACTTTCTTTTTTCAGATACTGCAAGAATCATAATTCTACGACGTTTGTTTAATAGCTAGGCAGAAAAGTACACCAAAATTGCTTCGATATTGAATTTTAAATAATTTTGTAGCAAACTTTGAAAAAATAGCTTCAAAATGTACACTGTCACCACGTATAGTTTCAGAGTACCTGATTGTACACGTCCAAGACTTCGTGACGAATCTGTACGGCACTTTATCACTAATACTCTTGGGCGTCTTTGGGAATTGTAAATTCGCGTATATTTCCAACCAGCTTTAAAAGGAGAAACCGGGATATGCAAATGAATCAAAGTATTTAAGGGGAGTGTGTTAAGTTAGCAGGGAAAAGGCTATTGAGACAGGAGATACATTGACGGAGTTCTAAGAAGATTCAAGTTGATTGCGTGATTAGTTTCTGGCTGATTATCAGTCAGCTATCTACATTTGGAAAGTTTGAGCCAACTGGAAAGGAGTGAAGCAGTAAAAGTTAGGTTTTATTTAAATTTCAATTATCCAATCATAAGAGTAAATATATAATAGAGTTAGTGGAAAGTTAATGATTACTAGTAATTTAAATTGCGTATATCTCTCGGTCCTCTTATTCCGGTAAATCCGTTCGATATTAAGTTTAATTGTTGATTAGTATCATAATTCGTGATTTAATTTAATAGTAAAGTTCAATCCCATTGACGTAGACATATTGATTCATCTTTGTATTTAGAAGGTTAATAATTGATTCAAGTGAAAAAATATAATTTGTTATTGTAAAAATGTCATCTGGTAAATCTTTGCCTCAATTCCGGTAAATCCGTTCGATATTAAGTTTAATTGTTGATTAGTATCATAATTCGTGATTTAATAATAGTAAAAAGTTCAATCCCATTGACGTAGACATATTGATTCATCTTTGTATTTAGAAGGTTAATAATTGATTCAAGTGAAAAAATATAATTTGTTATTGTAAAAATGTCATCTGGTAAATCTTTTTGTTCCAGGGTGGAATTTTTAACACTTCTCGTTCTTTTTTAACACGCTTTTATTAGCTTCACCTGTATGTAACGGAATCTTTGAACTTGATTTTTACCCAATTTAAAAGTTCAAATTAATTCGAAATTTTACACACTTATCAAGGACTGAGGACAATACAATAATTTAATAGTTCTGTTCCATTTTCCTGATCAGGATCATCAGGATTAACGATTTCCCATTTCCAGATTTGGCAACAAAAAGAAGAGATTAAGTTACAACCCTAAAGCGTAAACACGTATGGTTAACACAAATAACGTGATCTTTTTAATGAAAAATATCGTTAACTGTGCGTACACCTTCTTTCATATTAAATATTTCAAACTTAGCACTTCCAGATTTCCTCCAGTAGGCTGATCCTACATTTTGCAAACTAGGCCGTATCAACGCACTGATAGGATGTCAATGGATATTCCAGATTCTGAAAAAAATGACGCATTTAAGATTAATTTATCAATGAATAAATGATAGTTTAAAAAACTAAAAAAACACTCTTTTATTGTAGATCAAACTAAAAAATGAAAAATAAATCATAGTTTAAAAACTAAAAAACACGCTTTTATAGTTAATCGAACTAAAAAGTAAAAAATAATTTTTAATATAAGAATAAAATATAATTAATTTTATTGCAGTAAAAGCGTAGGGGGCGGTAGTTTATACAATATACTGTTCAAATTAATTGGGACAAGCATTTTTTTCTTGTCTGAGTTAGTATGTGATTATCAGTGATGTCTTGAACCACCTCTGATCGGTTATATCTGCCTAGAAGTAATATGAATTATCGACCTGGATCATGGTTTACTCGTTTGATTGGTTTCAGTGCATCAATTGTCCAGTAGTGAACCTTTCAGTGGTGGCAGTTGGTGGTTATAATTTTGCGTTCCTTGTAGTAGGTATTAGTTTTACTTGTTCTGAGATAGATATTACTTTAACGAAGCGTTCTAAAATAACCACTCTTAATGAACACACCTCTATGACTGAGAGATATAGTTACGGTAGTTAGTGTAGGCAACTCAAGTGCACGTAGGCAACTTTTAAGAACATTTCGAGATTCCGGAACATAGTCTCCAAAACGAAAAGGAAAATGTGAGCTCAAACGGAAAACTACTCCAAGAACTGATAAAATTCTAATAAGAAATAGCAAAATAAGCTTAAGAAAGATAAGCAAAGACTTTCGAATGGCTTATTGGATTATGGTGTTGAAGTGAGCCAATTCTATTCGGAATACCTCAATTATACGGAAAAGGCTTCTGGAAGTTAGCTGTAAGGCAACAAGACTGGAGAAAAAGAAATTTCCAGTTCAGAAAAAAGTGAAAATACGTTTAGTACCAAAATGTCCGAAAGTACGGCCAAAAAGTACCGATTCTGGACTCTTAACGACTAGAATGGGATTTTCAGTGATGAAACACATTTATTTGTGCAGGGATGTAAATCAAGTGTAATTAGACGGAGTTGAAACACGTTATTACCAGATCATACCCAACAGACTGTAAAACACCCTTCTAAGCAAATGTTTTGGGGGGGTTTCACAACAAATGGCACTAAAAGCCTAGTTCCTGTTAAAGGCAAGGTGAATTATGTCAAATACATATAAATATTGCGCAGTAGAATTGCTCAACTCATGGAAACATTTCGATGGAATATTTCAACAAGACTTGGCTTCTTTACACAAATCGAAATTGTTCTAGATTTTTATGAGGGAAAATAAAATAAAAGTGCTTAATCTTTCTGATAATTCATCAGACCTAAATCCTATTGAGAATTTATAGCATATTCTCAAAAATCGTTTAGCTAAGATGAGTTACACAACAACAGAACAAATGATAAAAAGTGCTATACAAGTGTGGCTCGACGATGATGAAGTTAAGAATATGTGCACTACACTATAGTGAAGAGTGAAGACGAGTTGAAGAGGTCATTTCTGTTACAGGAGGACATACTTCGTACTAATATTTTGTACTAACATTTTGTCTTTTGGAAAAAATATTTTTCAATTTGTCCCATAACTACGCATTTTACACAAACTCTGCATCCTATTTTAAACTAAATTTATTTTCTGCTAATTTAACACATAAGAAAAGAGATTGAAAATATTTGTAATAAAAAATGATAATTTACAAGGTGAAAAAAAGAATAATAAGAAACATAATTAAAGAAGATCATTATTTTAATTAAAATTCAAAAATATGTTAACATTTTTTTCATTATCTTAATTAAACTATATAAATTCAAAATGCAAGAATAACAAAATGCTACAAAGTCTTTCAAATGTTTTTTCTATGTTTCTATTTTTTCAAAATTCCTTAACAAACAGTAAAACATCTTTAAAATGCTGGATCAGAACTTTTTATATTATAAATGGTTTAAAATGATGAAATTTTAAACTCAGAATTTAACACATAAAAAGTTGAAAATATTTGTAATAAAAAGATATGTAGGTGAAAAAAATAATAAGAAACATAATTAAAGAAGCATTATTTTACAGTTAACATTTTTTCATTATCTATTAAACTATATTGCTACTGCTACTCTTTCAAAGTTTTTTTTATAATAAGTACTCTGGAAGACTTGATTATTGGTTTAAAATTGAAATTAAGTCAGAATGTGAAAAGTTAAATGATACAAGAATTCAAGCAAAGAAAGGTGAGTTTTAACATATTAATTTTATTTAATAAATAAAAAACAGGGAAAAGTTAATAACAATTATCTATCGCTTAACTTTACGTTTTTTTTGCAATAAAATGTCAATAAAACGTCAAAATAAAAAAAAACTACCGAAACTACTCATACATGAATTTCAGTTTTTCAGCATAAAAAATGGTATATCCACCCATCGAATTTCAGAGCTCCCAATATTATGTAATAAAAAGGGGAAAAAAATTTTTTTTTTATCATTACAGTAACTTTGATAATCAACTGCATAATTACAGTTCAAACTTCTACTCAGGAAAAAAAAAAAAAGCTATTATCATTCAACTTAACTTCCCAAAAGCAAAATTAAATTACACGCCGAGAAGAGATTATCTACTTCCACGCATTTGCGTCACCGAGATCACGTGACCGACAGCAGGTGATAATTGTTCCGATCGCAATACGCAGGTGCGACAGAGAGAATTCCCCTTTGCTTAAGTAATTGTTGCAAACGATATCAACGTCTTACAAGAACGATCTGCAACCCAAAATGGGATTTTCCAATATACGTTAAAAAGGTCGTCGTCCTATTTACTGTTTAAACAAGACAATAGCTTTTCAACTCAAAAGCAGATATTTATCCTCATCATAAAAGGAAAAATTGTATTTAAGACGTTTAATGACAGTTGGATGGTTGTTTTATGTACGTGTAAAAGAATTCGCTTTGTTGACTAAGCAAACATTAGCCGTTTGGGCAGTTCTTCTGTACTTTGCGGACTTATTACTATCGAAATATATTTCATCAAAGAATAAGACGACAAAATAAATAAATAAATGAAAAAATCCCGATTATTTTAATTTAAGTTCATATTTGTGATGGTTAGTGTTTTTATATGATAATTCATACATCGTATTTATTCGAATTTAAACCGCGCACCTCAAATTCTCAACACGTTTTTGCGAATTTTTTTTTTTGAAAGAATAGAATAAAAAGGTTTATCGATATCCGATATTTAAGAAATTAAAAAAAAAAAAAATTAAAATGAGAGCTACGTAGAAGTGAATAATTAATTCATTTTACCAATATAACAAACTTTTAAATACTTTAATGAACCTATTATTGCATCAACCGCCAATCATGTTCAATGTCCCCCTTCCAACGAATGTTCCCGCTTTCTATTCTAAGTCGCACCCGATTTTCACAGCATCAACATTGGGGGGGAGCGCGGATTAGATTCGAATGAATACGGTAATTTATTTCACTGACGTATGTGCGTAATTTCTGTATATTAGATAGTTAAACATGTTTTAAAAAATGTAAAAATTAAAAGCAGACATCCACAAGTGAACTATAATCCGACTGCATTACCAACAATTATCCAAATATGCCGAATCATTGCAAACAATTTAAATTAAATGCAAAAGATAAAATAGAAACTCATATTCTTGATAACTAAGTCAGTTGGTGTTTTATTTACATATTTATGTTTATTACTCAAGAAGTAATTATATTTTTATTTGATAAAATTGAACATGAAAATATTTCTTCTAAAAATTTCGTTGATTTATCTTAATGTTGTCATTTTGAGAGCTAGTTGAAGTATGCGCATTTGATACAAAAGCCATTGCTTTTGAGGTTAAATTAAAATTAACAATTTTTTGTTAAGGTAACTTAGCACCCTTTGAGCAAACTTCTTTATTTACGTATTTAAAAATTATATTTTAACATTTTATACAATGTTTATATTCAAGAAAATGTTACCAGATGAAAATTTTCATATATTATCCACACAATTTTAAAAATTTAAATTTTTTAAAGAAAATTGGGAAAATTTTAAAATTCTATTCCTTTTGTAAAAATTAATTTTTTGACCTGAATTTTTTTATAATATTCTTATGGATTTTCTTAACAACTTTAGGGATCGTTTTTAGAATAACTTCATTCGTTTTCGAGAAAAAAAAATAAAATGTTGATATACAGGCTAAAAATCAAAGAAAAAGCCAACATGTCTTACATTTTATTTTTTTTTAAAAAAAAGTATTCAGTTTATAGCAAAACGGATCCCTAATTTTATTACATGCTTTATTTTTAACACACAGGAAAAAAATTGAAGTGATTGGTAAATAATTGTCGAAGGAGTAGCATTTTGAATGCACTAAGGTTTCGAAAAACACAAACTGAGTTGATTGATTGAATATTAACGTCGCACTGTTCAGCTACACGAGGGCTTTTGGCAACGGACCACGTAATTTTGAACCATGGTCAAGTGACGTGGACGACACCTGAGCTGGCACCCCCCTCTCCTAACTACCACACCACACCAACGGGAGGACGTTTCAGCTCTCGACAGATTTAACGTGCATCGCTGCCCTACACGGCGGGTCTTTAGTGGTACAGGGTTCGAACCCGTGACAAAGCAAGCCACGGTCCGATACCTATACCACTCGGCTACCGCGGCCAACACAAACTGAGAAAAACCAGTTTAAAGTTTATAATTCTGAAAAAATAATTATTATAAGCTTAATTAAACTTAAAATACCATTTTAAAATATTACTTATACGTTTTTCTTTAAAATAATTGCATTTTCATATGTTTTCAACCCACACATTTTTATAAATGATCAACTTTTAGAGAGTACTAATTGCACAACAAAACTCAAGAAAAACTTTTAAAAAAAATATTTTTCTGTCACGACAGAAATTTTAGCTGTTTTTCTTCTTATAATATTAAAATATTACATTTGTACGAAAAATATATCAGGAATAAGAACTGAAATTATATATAAAATTATTAATATAAAATGCCTTAATTTAAAAATTTTACATGCACTCATTTAACAAGGAAGAAAAATTACATTATTATATTGCCTCGGAAATATTCTGTTTTTAATACTACACATTCTTTTTTATAGTTATTATTTCTATTTATAAAGTAGATTTTTTTATCATAACGAATTTTTTAGCTTTTTTTTTTTTCTAAAAAGAGGGTGTGGCTGAATTTCCCTAATTTGTTTTCAAATGAAGTTTTATTCAACTTCTAACTTTCCGACATGCACAAGTGATATATCAATCGAAAGATAATAATGCAAAGAATAAGATTAAATGAAAATAAAAAAAACGATAGGTTTGTGATTTTTAGGATACCAAGTCACCTTAAATTTTGAAAATAAATCTACAGGAAGATAGAAAATTTTCAAGAAAGGTTGGTTTAAAATGAAAAGAAAGAAAAGGAATGTACAAATTCTAAATTTATAAAATGAAACTAGTGGATAAAAGTTAATTCTGTTTTCCTTTGAAAGTAAATAAAAAAAACAAGTAATATAAAAAGAAAATTTAAGTCAATTCTTACTAAGGTCAACAAAGAAAGATTTTATTTTAGTTATTTTTGATTAAATAATTACAAATAATATAAATATGTATATACATATGACATAATCACAATATTAAATGGCAAAACGCCTTTTAAATTAACATTAAAAACTTTTTAACCACACTAAATTTGTAATTACATTTTTAATAAAAGGTGTATAAACAATTTACCCTAAAATCAATGTAAAAAAGAAGACTAATGTCTAACTAGTATATGAGTTTATTTAGGTTAAGTTAAATCTTCATCACAAACTGAGCAAAAGCTGTTTTATCCAATGGTGCTGCCATCTAGGAGAATAATATCGAATGAAATGTCTCTTATAAATTATTATTAATTAATTTAATTTAATTAACTAATTAATGTATTTGAAAAATCTGTATTAACATCAAGTGCCATCTTCACCTTTAAAAAAATGTATTTGAACTTGAGTGGATGAATAAAAAGTGTTTTATTAACGATTGAAAATTTAAACAATTTATATATACACGTATAGGGTGAGTGTGTACTATCAGTAGAAATTGAATAATTGTTTGATATGTTAATACGTTAAGAGAGAGAGAATATGAATTGTTTTCGATTTTCTTATAAATTATTTACAAGCTATTATGAATATATCTGTTGTTATGTTGTTATTGTTTCTAATGCCACCAATCGATGGTGTCAGATCGAGGCCTACGAAATTCATTGGGGCAAGGGGCTAGATTACGTCTGTCGTCAGTCGCAGCTTTGAGCACCATGCAGCATTTGGCTCCATTCCACTCCAATTTAAAGGAAAACACCCTACGAGAATGATCAGGCAACCTCCCACTTCTCTCTTCCTTCCACCAACCTGTCCTGGGAGGACTTGCGACTCTCGGCGAATATTTAGAGTGTCCTCATGTAGTACAGTGTCCTCATGTAGTACAGTGTCCTCATTACAAACACTCATATTGTTTCCTCGATTCGAACCTAGGTGCTACTAGGTCCGCTGAATATATCTGCTTGAAGTAAATCATCGTTTGCGATATCATTTCTGAAATCCTCTTTCCCTAATGCTGAAGAACAAGATATAAATTTGGAATAATCCCCTCCCCTTTTAATGCATTAATATAGGCATCTACCCCTCCCCCCTTTTAATGCATTAATGTAAATATCTACTTCGTATTAAAGTGTAGGAGATGGAATATAAAGTATATTTTATGCTGGAAAATTTGGTGTATATATATAATTACTGAGCTGAATAAAACTTGTTTTGAAATGTGTTGTTCTTCTATTATTAACAAATTAAAACATGTTATGGAAACTGAATCATTTTTTATCTGAAAAATAATTCCAAGCTTCCACATTTGTACGTTTTGAACGTCTTCTCTCGTGTGAGCATGTTGCCAGAAGCAAAAGTGTAGGTTGGTTTAATCATTGTTTTCAATTCCTACTATTAGTTCACACTCTCCATATATATTTTATATGTCTTGTTCAAATTTTTGATCGAAAATAAGATACTTTTTATTTATCCACTCAAGTTCAAATACACTTTTGGAAATTTGTAGTAGATGACACTTGATGTTAATACAATTTTTTCAAATATTAATTCATTAATTAATTAATTTCAGTTTTATATGGGAGAACAAATTTTGCCACTTAGTATTAAGATTTTGTCTAATGTATATACATATTTATATTAATTGTATCTTTAATGAAAAATAACTAAAATAAAATGTTTCTTTATTGACCTAAGTAGGAATTTACTTAAAATTAATTTTTTTTATAACTTGCTACATTCCTAAAACAGAATGCAAAATGTCTCGCATTAAATTGAATTAAGATGGAAATTGATAAGCAGAGGACTTAACCATACTTTGTTTTAATAATAAAACAAACTCGAAAGTGGAAAAATAGAATATTGCTGGACAAAGCTTTCTATGAAGTTCGAAATCAATTGCGATATTTGTTTTAATCGAAATTTGTAATGCTCTTGAAATCATTGCAATACCAATTATTTTATTTACTTTTATTTTGTACTGTTTTATAAAAGCAATATAAAACCAAAACTACCATTTTCAAAATTATTCAAAAATTATTTTGAGACCTCTGCGTGAGGAACTAACTACATCAAGGAAACACGTTAAAATCGATGTCTGATATATGTTTGCTTAGAGTCAGTTTTATTTTTAAGCTAAGTTTGTATCTGACATAATTCATTCTTGAATTTTAAATGCTTGTAAGTGCTCTTGAAATGTTGATAATTCCAACAATAAAAAAAAGTACGTCCACATTTTTTCGAAATTGATCAAGCATTTTACATCAAATATCCTCAAAATATTAAATCTTCAAATATCGGGAAAAGGAGTAAAATTGGTTTTATCTCACGCACACAATTATATGAAATGCAGCAAATAATTAAGGAATCCCTTTTTCCCTTTTCATTTTTTAAGTTAATACCTTCAAACTTCATATATCGATTGAAAACAACGGTAATTTTTAACAAAAAATGTAACAAAAATAATTTTAAATATTTCTAGTAAAAAGGGGGGGAAAAAGAAAATACAATTTCTCGTACACAAAACCCGTAATTTTTAAGTAATTTTTTTTCAATTTTTGTACAGATTATGAATAATATCGTTCTACACACGGAAAGAAAGTTTCGTGAGATTATTTTCATAAATAAAAAAGTTATTAAGTATTTAAATTTTGAGTATTTTTTAAAAAAATCGTAAAAAAACAGTTTTTGATATTCAATTCAATATTTATAGGTGCATCTTCTTTTCTAGAGTAACCTTTCATGAAACGTAACGGGCTGAAAGTTAATGTTTTCAAACTTCATATATCGATTGAAAACAACGGTAATTTTTAAACAAAAAACTTTAAAAAAATAATGCTTAAATATTTCTCGCAAAAAGGAAAAAAAATGAAAAACACATTTTTTTTAAAACCGTAATTTTTAAGATATTTTATCAATCTTTGTACAGATTACGTATAATATCGTTCTACACACGGAAAAAAGTTTCGCGAGATTTTTTTTATAAATAAAGAAGCGTTATTAAGTGTTTAAATAAAATTATGAGTATTTTTTGAAAAATTATAAAAAAAAACAACCAACAGTTTATAACATTTAATTTTTTAAATGCCTGATTCCAAAAGAGAAAAGCATGAATCTTTTTAGTGTAAAATATTTCTTCGTTAGCGTGAAAGAAAATACAAGTGGAACGATTTAAAAATCATACTCATAAAAGCGTATCAATTTTGACTCATTTTTAAGCAATCGTAAAAAATAGAAAATATTACTTTTTGTAAAATAAATTATACCGTATCGTGGCAAAATAAAGGATTTTTCTGATTCTGTAATTATTTTTCTGTCTGAGTCTCATGAAAAAAGTTAGATCGCGTTTTAAAAACGTCTGAAAAAAACAGATCAAAGATTTGGAACTTTGCCGCTTTGCGAGAAAAAATGGCACTAATCACTAAGTTTTTTAATTAATATTATTTTAACTAACTAGAAGATCGGAACATAAATGGTAAAAACAGATTCCTCGTATCATTCCCAAACTTTTGGTACCTTCGGCGAGTTTCTGCGTCATGCGGTTCGTGAGAAGATAGAATTACATACGTTTGTTTACCTACGAATGTTAATAGTGTAGATTTAAATGAGTATTTTTCTATTGAAGGAATTTTTTTAGTCAATATGTCATTTCCTAATGTGTATCGAAAATTTCGAAGCAAGAAATATCCTTCATTTTGAACTTTACGTTAAGCGTTACAGCTAAAGTGTATAAACATTTAATCCTGAGTCCTTATATATATTTGTCTAAAAATCATTACCATTTTAAAAAGCTCTTTCAACTGCGGCATTTGTTCTTGAGCACAGCACAACATAAATTCAATAAGAATATATATTTATATGCAACTTAGACATAATCAATGACAAAATTTTAAGGGATATAATGAGTAAAGGCACTAGTTTCAGAATAACTGTTTCTAATAACAACAATACTGTTAAAACACAAATTAATAAAGATATTGATAATTTTATTACAAAATCTGCAATTAAATATGGACTACCTATAGAGGCATTTGATGAGTATAAGTACAATATTTTAAAAGACCTTATGAAATTTAGCTACCATTCTCAGTATGAATTTACTTTTAAAGATATAAAACAGAATATTTATGATTTACAAAAGAATTTTATCATAGTTTACATTGATAAAGTACCTGGTAACTATATATATATATATGCTGTGATTTGTAAGTATTTTTATTATAATATGCTTAATGAACACTTTTTAAATAATGAATCTTTTAAAAATATATATTTGTCACATAATGAAATTAGTAATCGTATTATTGCTTTTTATAAAAAATTATGTCTTTGTGTTCCTAAAATTAAGTATCCATACAGATTTTTAACACCAAAATTCCATAAAAGTCCTGTTAAATTTAGAACTGTGACAAATGGTTTTAAAACATGATTACCACTGCAGGCAAATTACTTCATAATATTATACAAAACTTTATTAATCAGCACTGTAATAAAGCTATAATTAAAAATAGTAAAGATATTATAGATTTTTTCAAAAATAAAAATATTTATGCAGTTCATAGTTATGAGTTTCGAGATCTTTTCAATTCCATTGATATCAAAGATATTATTAAAGTAATTTTAGAAAACCACAGTATTTATAATCTTAATATTAATTTTAACAAATTTAAAACTCTCATAGATTTTGTCTTAAAAGAAAATTACATTAACTTTTTTTTAATGGTTCATTATATAAACAATACAAAGGACTGCCACAAGGAGGCCCAGCAAGCAATAGTTTGGTTAATTTATACTTACACTTTTATGACTATAATTATATTATTAATAATGACTATTACATTTTTAGATATATTGATGATTTAATTATTTTTGGTAAAAATGATAATTAAAATCCTAATATTAATTTTTATCCGGCTTACCTAAACTTAGTTAAAATTAATAATAATCCAATTAAAACTAATTACTTAGATGTAACATTGTATATTAAGGATTTGAAATTACATAGTAATATTTATGATAAAAGAAATGCCTTTAATTTTAACATTCTTAAAGTGCCTTACTGGAATTCAAATTTATCAATATCCATATATAGAAATATTATTTTTAGCTATATTTATCGTAATAATGTTTTAGTTAGTGATAAAGCTAATATTTATTTAAACATTAATAACTTTATCAAACAATGTATAGGACATGGATATCTTGCTAACTTTCTTTACAATTATATTTCTAATAGTTCTTAATGTTATACAATTTGTATTAATAACTTATTGACATTATGGGTTTTTTTAAACAAATTATACAATTATTAAATAGATGGCACCACATGTTTAATAATTCAATAATATTTAAATATTTCTAGGATTCATTTATATTTTACACTAATATTTATATCAATATATATTTATGATTTTTAAAAGTACATATATATATATATATATATATATATATATATATATATATATATATATATATATAACATTATATTAATCTATCATAATTTAACTTTATGCGGAACTGCTTTCCCTCTCTTGTATTTGGCGGGAAACATAACCAGTTGATACACTCCCGAAGTAAGTCTTACTATCTACGTTTTGCATCGAATTTAAATGTATAATGTGAATACTAGTAGGCTATAATTGTATTGTTATATTTTATTAGTAGATAATTTTATTTGTAATATTTAAATTTCTCCTAATATTATTCTTTCCTTTCCCCGTGGAACTTTGTATAGACAAACTACAGGTGAAGGTTGGCTAGCCCTAAAACTTGTTTTAACCTGCAATCTTGTTTCCTAAGGCCAGGAGTTTGTTATTGTACTATTGTGCCTATTTCTTCCTATTTAGTATAGTTATCTTAGGCTCGAACTATCTGTGTATTTTTTATTTTTATGTTTTAGATTATATATATATATATATATATATATATATATATATTATATGTATATATATAATATTTAGGTTCTAAAGCTATATTCCTATTTATATATTTATGGATTATATAATATACATTCTATTTATATATTTTATGGATTATATATATATATATATATATATATATATATATATATATATATATACAGTCGACTCTCGATAATTCGAAGTTGGAGGGACCAATGAAAAACTTCGAATTATCAAGAGTTCGAATTATCAAGAGGGCAGGAAAAAACTCTCAAAATACACGAAGAGAAGTTTTTTTCTAACACACATTTAAATTTAAAACCATGTAATAAAGCAACAATTGTACATAATTTTTTAAAGTACATTTTATACAGTATAAAAAATAAAACAGAAGTTAAAAGTCCTGTATTAAAAGAATACTTATGTCTTGAAAAGAACTATTAAAAGAATATACATACTATATATAATTAATCCTTTTTGTCGAAAAAATTTGTTATCTTTTTTTTGTTTTAAGGCATTCAATCTAACTTTGTCAATAGAATTTTTTAGAACAAATGAAGCCTGTAAAATGTCTGCATCAACATGATTTTGAAGGAAAAAGTTGCGTAGTTTATTTAGTGACACTTTAGCTTGACAGAGATACCGGAGTCAACTCCTCCGATTCGTCTTCATCACTTTCTGTATTATTGTGGTCCAAAGCCACAATTTCAGCGTCAGATAGAGCTCCCCATATAGCAATGTACATGTCAACCAACACGTAGTCGTCAAACGTCAAATCTTGTTCTGGAAGAGCTTCCCAAAGGGATGGTTCAGCATTAAATTCAGTGAGTGTATTGTCCATCTCAACCAGATTCGGTGAGGGGAAGTCTGACTTTTTAAAACAGCTGTGAATTGTCAAAGGAGTAACAGCTCTTCAAGCCTTGTCAATCATGATCAAAGCTGTTAAAATAGAAGTAGTAGTTACATTCTGCTGATTTTCAAGATTATCCAAAACGCTTTTAACAACTTCAAGCCGTTAAAAAGTTTTAAAATTATGTATGATGCCCTGGTCGAGTGGCTGAAGTTTTGAGGTTGAGTTTGGAGGAAAAAATTGAAGTTTCACATTTGATAAAGTTGGTGCGTTATTGTGCACAGTACAGTTGTCTAAAAATAAGAGAATATGTCGTATTTCTCTTTTCATATCCGAGTTCAGTGAGACCAACCATTCATTAAAGAGTTCGGTGGTCATCCATGCCTTCTTGTTTGAGCGGTATTTGGTAGGGAACGAGTTTATGCCCTTGAAAGACCGAGGTTTCGCAGATTTTCTTATGACAAGAGGAGTAATCTTTTCTGAGCCGTCCATGTTTACAGTCAGTAAAATAGTTAACCTCTCCTTGTTATGTTTTCCTCCATGGCATTTTTCTTTTTTGAATGTAAATGTTTTTTTCTGGCAAACACTTGAAAAATAATCCGGTTTCTTCCGTGTTGAAAATGTTACGTGGTTCGTACTCCTTTATTAGATCCGAAAGCGAGTTCTGCCACTTAGAACAAACGTTAATGTCGACACTTGAGCTTTCCCCGCACATTTTTTTGAAGACTATCTATCCCATTCCTTTTCTTAAAATTTGTAAGCCATCCCTCGCTAGCCGAAAACTCGATTCCTATTTCTTTGGCGAATGCTTTAGCCTTTTCCTTCAATAAAGAGCCACCCATCGGAATATTCTGTTCTCGACACTGACTCATCCATGAAATTAAACACTGTTCAAGACATGGAAAATTACCTTTACTAACGCGTTTTATCACTCTACTCGAAGATGCACTAAAGATTTTCTCTTTGTTCTTCAGAATAGTGGAGAGTGAGCTCAGTAGGATTTCAAATGCTTTGGCTACATCGACCTTCCTCTCACCTTCTTCAACTGATTCTATCACCTTTTTCTTTTCAGAAATTGTTTTAAGCACTAGTACTTTATAAAGAAGACATGTCGTTCCTTTCGCGTGATAAGTCGACACTGAGGTGAAGTATAAAGTAGTGGCCCAAGGTTTATATCGAAATTAACAGGTAGGAAACGTAAATCACAACTTTAGTAAAATAATATTTTTAATTTAAAATGAACACAAGGCGTATTCACAGTTCACACTTAGCTACGGGGTATGCTTAATAGCAGGGGTCGACAACTATGGCACGTGGAGCAATTCTTAGTGGCACATTACCACTCTTTTTTTTAAAAAAAATAATTGAATAAAGTTAAATCCCTGTCTCTTCTGTCTTTGCCTCGTACATTTTTGTATAAAGGTTTTATTTCTCGCTTTCAATTCTCTGCTATAAAACGATTCTCCTGAATTATCTTGGATGTAGTTCAAGTGTACCCCGACGTGTAAAGGAGCAATGTACGTTAAATCTGTCGAGAGCTCAAATGTCCTCCCGTTGGTGGGGTAGTTAAGAGAGGGGGGTGCCAGCTTAGGTGTCGTCCTCTCCATTTGACCGTGGTCCGTCGCCAAAAGACCTCATGTAGCTGAACAGTGTGACGTTAATATTCAGTCATTCATTCATTCAATATTTTTTTCGATAAAAACTCAGCACAATTTTCTGTATCTGTCTAATTTACTTGTGATAAAGTCAAAAGCACCAATGAAAACTGTTTTTTCAGATAACATTCTTCGACATATTGGAAACATGTTCGCTAAAAATTCTGCACTTCATTGTTAAACTTTTCCGTTTTGCCTGAATTTGATTTTATGTCAGTTTTCTTTTTATTGCTAAAGAAGTAATTTTTTTCTTTAAATTGCGCTTTTTATCAAAGGACAAAATCGTTCAAAATAAGAATAAATGTGTTCACCATCAATCTTTTGAATCGTTTTGTGGAAAGTAGATGCCTGATTATGTACAAAATACATTAATATCTTCGATAATTTATACTGTACCAGCACATGCGCGTAACAGTTCCACCTGGCATCTCTGAATACAGAGATTAACAGATTAATTTTAAAATATTGAACAGGATGTATGGACCCCCCGGTATCCTTCTCCTTGATTATCAGCGTGAGCTAGAGGTGTAGGAATAACGAAAGAACTGGAAGCAGACATGATCTTAGTCTGATTTTATTAAGATCTTTAACTTAAACCTCTAACAGATTAGATAATACTATGATATGTGAGAGAATCTACGGTGGCTAAACACACAATATAAATAATTCCGAACTAACGTAACCCAGACCACTGTCAATACTAACTCGCCTAATCTACATTTCTAGACTATCACAGATCCTAACATTAAATAGTCACTCCTACCTTAATGTCAATCAATCAATTCAATCCTACTGGAAGTTGCGTATTTACTGGAGTGCCATGGTATGCACCTTGACCTAAGGGCTCTCTATCACGTATAATTTCTGTTGGCTATCACCTAACCTTTCCAAAAACTCTTCACATTTGAATCACGGATTATCATAACATTCCTCAAATTGCCCCACAGCTTACTCTGACTTCTGATATTTAAAAGCTTCCTAATTTGCATCTTTCCTTCACGTTTCACTTCTTGGGTTTGGTTGGAAAAGAGTTGCCATTAATTCAGGCCCCATAGAACCCAAAGGACATGTTAATGAAAAGACGCGTGAACTCGTCACAAGGACAACAAGTATGACACTTTTCGAGGAAGGACTGTCCTCCTTAAAAGAGGACGATTGGTCACTTACTATTAGCGATGCACTTCATAATTTACAAAACGTAATAGAGGGGGGGACCTATGTATGATGAGAGAAACCACTTCTAAAAAAAATAGAAAAATATGGTAATTTTAAAATTTAAGTTGGCATAAAATGAGAAAAGTACGATCTAAGGAAAGTGTGTGTGTGTTATAAAATGAAATGAAAAAAACCAAAGGTTCAAGATGTAAAATTAGCAGTTTCTCTCTGATTTTTTAAAAAATATATATTTAAAGTAGTATCCTGCTATATTACACAGAAATCCGGCAAGCTCAGTCTTATGGTCATAAATTGCCTCATGTTGCTTTTTTTTTTTTTTTTTTGCCATTTTTTACCTAGAAAAAGGATTCTGCAATCCTGATTCTGTAATTTCTGTTTACACTCATCCTGTTTACAACACAGTAACTTTCGATATAATAATTTGTGTGAAGAACAATAGATGGCACTACATGCATTTTTAGAGCTACAAGTGTGAGAATTGATGATATTCTTTCTATTCTAAATTTATTACATAATGAACTGCGCCATAAATTTCGCAAATGTTGGTGTTTAAAAAAAAATTCGTTAATCACTCAAAAAAAAATTTCAACTGCAACCCCAAGTTCTAAGAAAAAGAATTATATATATTTTTTCTGAGTAATAAATTGTGCAACACTTATATTTAATTCGTCTCAAGTACTTTAAAACTATGGTGCATTAAAGTCCAAAATTCCCTGAGAAAAAGTTATTTTTTTTTTACATTCTGTATTACAATTAATTTTATTTTTACTTACTGATAATCAAGGAAGATGGTTTGTAAAATTATGAATCCCTGATTATGAATTACACGAGAAAATGATGTTTGAAAAAAAAGCTACGCGAAATAAACAAGTTCAAAAGCCTATTGACCAATAATGAATTTTCGAGTAGTCATGTCAGGGAGCTCGTGGTCTGCAACACGCAGGGACGTGATAAGGCATGGGCCAACTGGGCCCGAGCCCAGGGCCTCGTCTCATTCTCGACTCAGTTTTAATGATATCATAATTCGAATAATTTCAACGGCCAAATGTTATTTTCCGTAAAACTGGGAATTCCGAACGATATGTAATCTGGCTACATGTGATGACCGTTGTCCACGTAGAAGCCTAGGCCTACCACTATACACTATCATTTCTTATTTAGTCAAAAGGTGGCAGTCGGTCGAGACGGTTTAAGCCATGGCTACTCAACCTTTTTTTTCTGCTGGGCCGCATACATATGCCAGCCATTTCACGCGGGCCGCATACATATGCCAGCCATTTCACGCGGGCCGCATACATATGTTAGCTATTTCACGCGGGCCGCAACATGAGATTAAACGGGGGGAAGGGTAGAAATGCTGAAGACCAAGAAAACATTGGAAAATTAAAATACGGAAAATTGATCAAAATATTATAACTCCTGTTTTGCTTTTTTTAATTATTTTTTTATATTTTTTATTTTTATCACTAACACTAAATGAAAAGAATTTACGGAATACTCCTTCACAACTTTTGCACCAGTAAACGGTTTCATATGATTATCAATAATACAGCAAACTTCTTAGGATGTCTATGTTACTTACTGTGACATTACCACAAACGAAACACTTTGTTGCTGTTACAAAGAATATTCAATAAAGCCTGTTTATCACCTCTTGAAAGAGGAAAAATGTCATTAAATAATTCCTGTTTATTGGTATTTTTTAAATACACCACTTTCGTGACAAATCAAACAAGATCCATGTTTGTTTTTCACTACAAAACAGTCGACCTCCAAATCATTCGAATATTTTTCGCTTGTAAGGTATGAAAGGTTGTTCCCACACAAAATCAATTCCACCCATAAAATTGTCGCTAATCCACGTTGTCTGTTATCACAAACCGTAACTATTACAAATAGAAAAAGAAGTACGACATCGACAGCAAAAAAAAGCAAAATTGATATATTTGATTTCTTGTGTATCAAAGAATTTCCCACCAAATTTTTATTACATTATCTTAAATAAAAGAATTTCTCAGAGCAATGGCTCATGACCGGGCCACTTAAAAAGGCTCGGTGGACCACAAGTTGAGTATCCCTGGTTTAAGCTATTGTAAGTCATGCACATTTACTTGTTTCGGATTATTGTTCGTACGAGTATTTGACAATGTATGCTACGTAGTTTCAGTCCTAGGAAAGCCCACAACCTTGACGCGAATTATTTTGGTTGGCGATAATTGTGCCATCTTGGTAACCCTACTTGGATACACTAGATATGGTAAACCTAACTAGTTCTGAAATTTTCTTATTTTGTCGGTGGGCATTTCGAATTTCATTTTGTTTGGGGGAACCGGGCTGGAATTGTTGCGTGTGTGAAGGAATATATCTTAGAATTTTTTACTTTGTTGAATGTGAAAGGTTAGAAATAATTGGTTGAATAGTGTATGAAGGAAGGATTGATTGCTTAGAGTTATAAATGTCCTAAATGTAACGATCGGCATGATGTAGCATGGTTGACAACAAAACGCTTTTTTCAAAATTGTACCAACCACGCCGAAGGTATTTTCGCGACCATTACCTCGCAGAATAAAAATGGCGGCGCTCACACGATCATTCGCTTAGCGATGAGACCTTCAAGATTTTTTTAAAATCTGTTGTTATGATGTATCCTCCACTCGGAAAAGATCAGCAGTAAGAAAGTAAGTGCTGTTTTTATATTTTTTTATCTTAAATGTTTGATTTCTGTATTGTTTACATATATTTTCATTACGCATCCACCTTATCTCTCTGTATTCACTTGCCACCATTGTCGGTTTCGCTTGGCGCCATCTCGTTCTGGCTTGGAGCTTTTTTCTTTTTTCGCCAAGGGTGTGGGGTTCTCCTAGGATTTTACCTGCTATGTACTGTCTACTTTTAAGGGTCATAGGTGGGGTCTACATTTGTGTAGGGTTACAGGGCTTACTTTTGAGTAAGGACTCAAGAAGTCTTAAGACGTTCCTGGTAATACGTCATGTAAAGTGGAGTGTTTATTAACGTGGCACTATAAAGCAACGCAAAGACTATTGGCGAAGAACCTTGTAATTTCGAACCAGTCGTGTAAATGAAATCACATGAATGTTAAATCTGTCAGAATTCAGCCCTCACGTTAACTTGGGATGTAATTTTGGGAAGTGGGGTGCTAGAGTTCAAGTTAGATCTCGTTATTTAACTATGGGTTCAAAATATGAGACATTTCCCCTGCTATACGAATAGGAAGTTTTTAAGAATCTGTTAATCAATTTTTAAAGAATCGGTTCACTATCATAGAAAAAAAACTTATTACCGTAAAACCCGGCGTATAACGCGCACTTTTAACTCTAAAAATAAGATCAAAATTTACGGGTGAGCGTTATACGCCGAGTATAAAAATGAAAGCTTCAAAAAAGAAGAAAAAAAGGATAAACATAAAAAAAAGACTTCTGCATAGGTCGGAATACTGTTTATTTAAGAGAAATGACGTGCCTAATGACCTTAAAGGGTTGCAGTTCTAGAATATACTTTTTTATCAAAAGTCTGGGATAATACCTCGAATAAATGACTTTAAAACATAAGAGGACTGCACTTGTACAATTCAGAAAAAAATAAAGGAGGAGCGCGTTATACACCGCACATACGTAAAATCTAAAAAATTCAGCTTGAAAGTATATGTGCGCGTTATACACCGGTGCGTGTTATACGCCGGATTTTACAGTAGGTGTTTTATGGGAGTAAATTGAAATACTAGATTGGTCCGTACGTCTTAAATAAAACAAAATTTCATTTCCTCGTAACCTGTTGTTAGGTTATTTAACAAAAGGTTTGATTGATTGTTTTTAACGTCGCTTTTCGAAGCAACACGAGGTCAATTAGAAATGGACATTACAAATTTGAACCACATGAAAAAAAACCCGGTTTTTTCCGATCCAAAATTTTAATCATAATTAATTGTAGCTTTCGTGTTACATTTCAAGTTGAAGTAATTGCAACTATTTATATCAAACAGGAAATGATAAATTTATTATGAGTGATAACACACCACTGGTTAGCGAATCGAAGGTCATTTTTAACCTCCCAGGCACATTAGGCACTTCAAATTGTTACCCCACCCCCACACACTATATTTCCAGAACACCACCCTCCTTCAGTTCTTACCTTGACAGTTTTTGCTCGGGAGCGATTTTCCCTTAACCCTCTTACTCTTTTCCGTTTCTTTGTTTTTATTGTTAGGAGAGTTTTTCTACTATCCACCATCAGTGGCGCACTCAAGGAAGGGGGTCCTGAGGGTCCGGTCCCCCCCAAAGCCCTTGATATTTTCCCGATTGGTTATAATTCTAAGTATATAATACGTAAAACTTAATTAAGTATGTGTTATTAATGATTAATTTTATTAATTAATGCTAATTATTTATTCAATAATTAGTTTTTTACTGTGTTTTGTTCCCGAAAATCGACAAAATCAAAAGGAGCATGATACAAGAATGGTGAACTTTCGACCCCGGACTCCCCCCTGGAAAATTCCTGTGTGCGCTACTGTCCACTACCAATGGTCCCTCCGTGTCCTGGACTGGCAACCGTAAGGCAAGGATAGTGGCACAGTTTGACCACTCTTGTTAATTTTTTACCTAAAGATATCACGGACCATCCACCCACCCTTTTGTAAATTAGAACAATAAATTAATGAAATCATTTGCAATTATGGTATACAGTGTACATTATTGTATGTAGAGTATACATTATTTCATTCTCAACTTGTTAATTTTCCTCTTTTTCATCGCTTATCATTTTAGTATCCTCTACTTTTAGACATTCTTACTCTTTGTTGGGTCACTGTCATTGTACTTGTACAACAAAGGTTTTCTTTGAGCTTTGATCATTGCGAAATCATTAATGACTTTATTGTAATCCATTTCCATGGTAATATCATTTTAAGTGCATAGCAACATCAAATTTCATCATTTCGAAAATAGTAGATCTTATTTCAATCTTTACTCTCTTAAAGGCGAAAATGCTTCTCTCTTGATTCGCTAGGAGGTGGTACTTTCTCTGTAATTTAAATTTTTTCTCCTTTTTTGACTCCCAAAATCTTTTGCACCCTAGACACGTGTCTAAGCGGAAAAGCGGCCCTGAGCGAATCTTTGTCTTACTGAAATCAAACACTTCATGCAGATATAAAAATAATTTTTAAAAAAATTAAATTTTTTTTTTAATTTGCAATATTAATCTGGGGAAAAGGTTGTTTTAATTGAATGTAATCTACTGTATGAATATATAGTTTCATGTGCACAAGAAATATACATTTTGAACAGATTTAATAAAATAGATTTACCCTTTTTAATGCGCTAATCAGATCTTAACATATTGATAAACATTTTAATTTTACAATTAGAAAAATTGGATATAATCGAACTAATCGATTCTTTTTCATGCAAACAATAGACATCGCATTTATCTAAAAGTTTTCGAATTATTATTTTTAAAAAATATGATATACAGGTAACTTAGATTTTAAATAAGGTGCTTAAATTAAAACTTTTTAGTATATGTTATAACAGTGGCGTAACGGAGAACATTGGGCCCCCTGCAAAGTCAGGTTTGGGACCCCATCGTTGAATTTTACAAAGGATAGGCACTTGCGTCAGTCAGGCTTTGGGCCCCCTAGAACCCTGCCCCCCGCGATGCGGAGGTTTACGTTACGCCACTGTGTTATGAAAATATAAAAAATAAGCACTTATCCCATTTTTTATTTTTCATTTCCTAATAAGTAGTTAATAAAAAAAAATACAAATTGTTAAAAATCCCTCCAAAATGTATTTCACACACTCACAAAAACTAAACACTTATATTTGTTAAATATTTTAAAATTTATACTGTCATTGATCCTTTTAATGTAAATCACACAAAAGTGGAATATGATTTCTTAACTCTATTATTTATAATCATTTGAAAATTTTAAGAAATGAAGAATCAGAAGTTAAGATCTAATCTATATTTGGAATATATTGGTCAGATACTTAAAGAATAAAATTACCTTTATCTATTTGATTACTGTAAATATTATTTTATCCAAAATACAATCTAAAATATATTTTTAAAAAAAACTAAATACGTTACTCAGTTTTATTATTATCAATGTAAAAAAAATTTTCTTGAATTTTAGAAGTTCTTTGGAGTGTGAGTCATACCATCGTGGCACTAGATAAACAACACGACAGCTAAATTGGCGACGGACTCGTAATATTGAACCTTGGTCAAATGGTGAAGACGACACCTGAGTTGGCAAACCCTTTCCTACCTACCACATCAACGAGACGAAATTGAGCTTCAACAGATTTAACGTGCATCGGCCCCCTCTACTAGGTGGGTCTTCAGTGGCCCCATGACTGGAACAAGCAGGAGTTCTCTGGATGAGTAAAAGTGTGAAAATCGTTTATTTACAAAGTTTACTCTTTGAGATAGTTGGGAATAAGTAACAGTTATATACATTTATGAGTAGTTATTTTCCCCCCTAATGGGGCTGCTTTTGAGCATCATAGCCTTTAAAGACACGGCAAGTCCCCAAATACGAGAACCAATTCATAGTGACACCATCTAGTGGCGGTCTCGTTACCAAATTTGGACTCTTGAATTAATTTTTAATTCAAGCTTCTGAGTAATTATACTTCAAAGAACTAGATTCAACGTCTTAATCCCTTAAGGTATCCGACTACGTCCGGAAGCGTGATTTTGCAAAAACGTATAAATGGATAATATTTATGATATTTAGTGCCGTTTAGATTAGAAAATGTATATAAAATTGTTTTAAGAATATTATTACAATAAAAAATTATTTAAGTACAATATTTAGACCAAAAATGAACATAGAATGACCCATTTTCAAAATATTCTCCTTTTGTGAAAAATGCTTCTATTATAATAATATTTTGCCTGTATATAGCTCAGACCTCTGTATAGAGAACTGGAATTCCAACTAGAATTTTTAAAATATATAACTTAGAAGTGGGTTTATCCATGTTTTACCACAACAGAGGGAAGAAATTTTAAGAAAAACGCCGATAATTATTTCAAATGGTTGTAACTCTGAAAATTATGTGAATTTTTCAAAACTCATAGTTGTGCCTCCGTAGAGAGGTCTGAGCTATATACAGGCAAAATATTATTATAATAGAAGCATTTTATTATAATAGGATATTATTATTATAATAGGAGAACATTTTGAAAAAAAGGTTACTCTAAGTTAAATTTTTGCCAAAATATTGCCTTTAAATAAATTTTTTTGTCAAAATGTTCTTAAAATAATTTTATACATGTATTTTAATCCAAGTGACACTAAATATCATGAAAATTATCCATTTATGCGCCTTTTTAAAATCACGGTTCCGAACGTAGTCGGATACCTTAAATTTTTTGTTCTGTTTTGTGAGATATATCGCATAATGTGCATTATTTCTTGATAGAAAAATGCATTATTTTATTCTCATTTGTTTGCGCCTTCTATCCCAAATAATTTTAACTTTAGTTATTATGAAAACCTTAAACACACACTATATCTACATAACATGACAATAATCATTGTGCTATGTCTAAGTAATTTTTTTAGGTAACTGACTATGTTCAGTGTTGTATAAAGAATAGTTGTGACAGCCCCAAATAATAAATGAATATTTGTCGCGATAAGACGCTAGTGCGTTTAGAGTTAGTGTGTGTGTAAACAGAGTGAGAGCACGCGCATGAAGAACACTCGAATAAAATCCTTGTTTTGAATCTTTGCCATCTAAAAATTGGTGTGAATTTTTATTGAAAATATTGAGTCTCGAACTAGCGAAGAAAGAGACTACGTTTGGAACCATGATTTTGAAAAAGCGCTGAAATGTATAATTATTTGATATTCAGTGTCAAGGGAATTAGGATGTATATATAAAATTGTTTTAAGAATATTATTTCAAGAAATAACTAATTTTTTAGTGAAAAATAAAAAAAAAGAATGAAGCATTTTCAAAGCATTCACTCTTTATGGAAAATTTTCTATAAGAATAATAATATACTCACTGGCGTAGCTAGCTCTGAGGGGGCCTTGTATCAAAATTCTTTCAGAGCTTTTTGCTTAAGGGTCCCGTATCATTGGTTACGGCTGTGATGGGTGCAAGCGTCTTTTCATAAACATGTCCTTTTGGGTTCTTTGGGGCCAGAATTAATGGCAACTCTTTTCCAACCAAACCAAAAAGTGAAACGCGAAGGAAAGATGCAAATTAGCAAGCTTTTAAATATCAGAAATTAGAGTAAGTGGTGCGGCAATTTGGGGTATGTTATGATATACCGTGATTCAAGTGTGAAGAGGTTTTTGGAAAGGTTAAGTGACAGCCAACAGAAGTTATCCATGGCAGAGAGCCCTTAGGTCATGGTACATACCACTGCACTCCAGTGAACCGCAACTCCAACTAGGTTCAGATTGATCGCTACTTCATTCGACATTAAGGTAGGAGTGACTATTTAATATTCGGATCTGTGATAGCATTCTGTTAGACGTTTAAGTTTAAGATCTTAATAAAGTCATATTAAGATCATGGCAGCTTCTAATTCTTCATTTATTCCTACACCTCTAGCTCACGCTGATAATCATGGAGAAGGGCACCCGAGGGGGGCCCCTTACACGGCTGATACGGCGGTGGCTATGCCTCTGAAATAGTGCCTATGTATAGCTGAGAACTCTATACCGGGATTGAACGTAATTTTTTGTTAATTTCCTATTATTTTTAGAGTTACGAACAATTAAAATAATAATGGTTCTTTTTTATTGTTGTTGTTGTTAAAATTTCTCTATTCTGATATATTAAAATATGAATAAATCCGCTCCTAAATTATGTATTTCAAAAATCCTTGTTCGGGCTTTGTAAAGAACTTTAGCTGTATAAAGGCAAAATGTTATCATTATGGAAATGCTTTCTATAAAAGGAGAATGTTTTAAAAATATGCCATTTTTCTTAATTTTTTTCTTTTTTTTTTTGCAAAAAAAATAAATAAAATAAAATAAAAATAAATTGCATTTAAATAATTTTTTTCTTGTAAAAATAATTTTAAAAGTATATTCTAATCCAACCGACATTAAACATAAAAAAAGAGTAATAAATAAAAAAATAACCGTTTATATACGCTTTTTCAAAATCACAATTCCAAACGTAGTCAGTCACTTAAATTAGATATTTGAGGTTTTCAAATAAAAAAATGTTTCAGCCCTTGGGCCCCTGCGACTATTTCATCTAGTTAGTAATAAAATCAAAGCATTCGGTTTCCGAAAAAGGCATCAAATTGCCATCTGAAAGTAGTGCAAAGGTAATCCGTTACCTCAAGGTCAATGGCAGCAGGTGTACATTCGAAAATAATAATCGATAATGACGTAGCATTTATCGAAATTTCTTGTGTTGTGCATTTTATTTTATTGTTGAAAAAGTAATTGATTCATGTTTTGAGCTACGTATTATGTTATTAATATTAATCATTTGAACTATTTCCTTGATATCATTTAGGGAGACATGGCAAATTTAAAAAAATACTATTCTCTAACTTAAAAATGATTGCTTACGAAAAAAATATTTCTTTTTTAGTTTTTTTAAGACGTCCTGTGTTTTTTGATTGCGGTACTAATAACCCTTGTGTAAGTCTAGTACAACGCCAATTCAAAAACTAACAAACATGAATCATTTTGGGAGTAACCAGTCGATTAGCATACGTGGGTTAAAAATGAATAATTAGGGAAACGTTTTACTATTTACAATTTCAAATTTATAATTAGTTTCGATTTTTTTTTAAAAAAATTTAATTAAGCATAAAATTTACCTAAAACATTGTGCCACTTCTTGATCTTACTTTGAAGCACACAAATCAATGAATCATTTAGAATTTCGAACTCTCTTAGAATGAATCCAGTATAGAAAACCCTCAATTATACTGATTTTTTTACTCGATTCTTATCCAGACAGTCATTAAAGAAAATTCTAATTTAAAAAAAGAACCATCCTATTTTCAATATTTTTAACACGCTTTATCTTTGAACCCAATTTTTACCCACTTTAAGTGGTCAGATTAATTCGAAATTTTGCACACTTGTTAAGGACACAAGACAATACAATAATTTAATAATTTTCTTCCATTGTCATGATAAGGATCATCAGGAAAAACGATCTCCCATTTCCAGATTTGGTGACTAACTCCAGGTCTCATTTCCTGATTTAGCGACTAAAAGACTGTTACAACCTTAAGAAGACTTGGTACCTTTTGAGCAAATTTCTTTATTCCCGTATTTAAAAATCATATTTTAGCATTTTATACAGTGTTTCTATTCAAGAAAATGTTATCACAGATGAAAATTTTCATATATTATTCACACAATTTTAAAAATTTAAATTTTTTGAAGAAAATTGGGAAAATTTTAAAATTCTACTCCTTTTGTAAAAATTAATTTTTTGACCTGAAATTTTTTTATAATATTCTTATGAATGTTCTAAACAACTTTAGGGATCGACTTTAGAATAACTTTATTCGTTTTCGAGAAAAAAAAATAAAATGTTGATATACAGGCTAAAAATCAACGAAAAAGCCAACATGTCTTACATTTTATTTTTTTTAAAAAAAAGTATTCAGTTTATAGCATAATGGATCCCTGATTTTATTATATGCTTTATTTTTAACACACAGGAAAAAAATGGAAGTGATTGGTAAATAATTGTCGAAGGAGTAGCATTTTGAATGCACTAAAGTTTCGAAAAACACAGAATGAGAAAAACCACTTTAAAGTTTATAATTCTGAAGAAATAATTATTATAAGCTTGATTAAACTTTAAATGCCTCTTTAAGGTGTTAGTTATACATTTTTCTTTAAAATAAATGCATTTTCATATTTTTTCAATTCACATATTTTTATAAATGATCAACTTTTAGAGAGTACTAATTGCACAAGAAAACTCAAGAAAAACTTTAAAAAAAATATTTTTTCGGTCACGACAGAAATTTTAGCTGTTTTTCTTCTTATAATATTAAAGTATTACATTTGTATGAAAAATATATCAAGAATAAGAACTGAAATTATAAAATTATTAATATAAAATGCCTTAATTTAAAAATTTTACATGCACACATTTCACAAAGAAAAAAATGATTGTATGTATTGCCTCGGAAATATTCTGCTTTATATATTGCACATCCTTTTTTTTAATGTTATTATTTCTCTTTATAAATTTGATTTTTTTTTTATCAAAAAGCTTTTTTTAGCTTTTTTTCTAAAAAGGGGGCGTGGCTGAATTGCCTAATTTGTTTTCAAATGAAGTTTTATTCAACTTCTAACTTTCCGACATGCACAAGTGATATATGATTCGAAAGATAATAATGCAAAGAATAAGATTAAATAAAAAAAAACGATTGGTCAGTGATTTTTGGGGTACCAAGTCGCCTTAAGGCGAAAACGCTAACAATAAAGATAAAACAACAAACAATAAAGATTAATTCATCAATGAATAAATTATAGTTTAAAAAAACCAAAAACATGCTTTTATAGTTAATCGAAAAAAAAGTAAAAATAATCCTTAATATAAGAATAAAAAGATTAACGAGAAAATTAATGTCTTTGTGGTAAAAGCAGGGGGTGCTCGATATCAATTGTTATAATTTCTTATTGGTTCTACTCCGAAATGCAGAGTTAGTGTACAAATATAGTACAAAGCACTCCATGCTGTTATCTTAATGACATTAATTTTCTCCTTAATCATTTTATTCTTATACTAGCCGATATACCCGTTCTTCGCACGGGAAAATTGAAAAATTAAACATTACAGACTGAAGGATAAAGAAGATTTGAATGAGTTGATATTACGTGAATTGAATATTAAACAAAAAAAAAAGGTTTTTGCATATCTCAGCTGAACAAAAAAAACCATGTTTGCTAAATTTTAAGTCTGTTAATATATTAGCTGAAAAAAAAACTTTTTTTTATTTATGGCTTCCCGTAACTTTTTTGTGGGTCGATTTTGGAAAACACCTTCCTGCTCGGCAAAAGTAACACATTGTTACAAATTTTGTGTAATAAACGCTTAAAATAGTGTAAATTATTTGTATCTGAATGTGAAATACGTTAATATTAATTTCTGATGCATTTATTTTATGTTAAATAGCTGTTACCCGCGACTTCATCCCCGTGGAATTTAACAAAAAAGTGTCCATTCAATTCGCAGAGTTTTCGAAAACTTAATAATTATGTATTCTAAGTAAAGAAATACCTATGCTATAAGTATAATGTCATTCTTCTACTTTGTGAATCTATGTTTCTTTTTTGTTTCATTTTATTTCTTTGTTTTTTGTTGATCAAGGGGGTAAAGGGACGCATGACCTTAGACACTGTCAATGGAGTGAGGACGGTAAAATCATTAAGATCAAAGGACATGAACGGGAAATGTCGCGAGCGGCAGCAACCTAATCAAACAAAAAAATTGATATTACTGCTAGAAATCGTTGAGACAGAAGGCTCGCGAAATAAAATAATCCCTATTGAAATAAATAATCTCTATTTGAATCGAATCTTGCTCACTATTTCATCGGTTTTAATTTTATTTTCTCGAAATTCTAATTTTTTTTCTTCTCAAAATAAAAGTAGCCTAAGCTAGCCTTAAAACATTAGCAATCTGCCAGTGAAAGTTTCATCGAAATTGGTCCAGCCGTTTCAGAGATTAGCCGGAACAAACCGACAGGCAGATCGACACAGACAAGACAAAATTTTAAAAATTGATTTTTTCATATAAGTACCGTATATACTTTTAAATGCATGTCGTAAAAAGCTGTTAATTTAAAATTACAAACAGACACTTCATTTTTATTTATATGAATAGATTAAGAATTATTTTTTACTTTTTAGTTCTATTTACACACACACACTATAAAGGCATGTTTTTTAGTGTTTTTAAACTATAATTTATTTTACCTAATACATATGTAAGCATTGTATTGACTGGAATTTTATGTTGTGAAATTTATTTACTTCTCTCTGCTTTGTTATATTAAATAATACATATTCCGTATATTGGAGGGAATGTTTAGTTATGTATTCTGACTCATTTATAAGATTTTTTGTTTGTTTTCTTAAAAATCCAGATGATCTAGAGCAGTGTTCCACAACCCCCAGTCCACGGACTGGTACCGGTCCGGGGATCAAATGCTACTGGTCCGCACAAGAAGCATTAAATTATTTCTCTTTTATTTACTGTGGTATATTTTTCTTAGGTTTGAGCTACTTTTTATGAAAATCCCCTAATATTCCTTGTTAAAAAAATCTCTTTATATTCATTTTTTGGTGTAGCTATATTTTATTCAGAAGTCACGATTAAATACACTTAAATTAAAATTATTAAATCAAAACAGTCTAAAATATAAACAATCAGCATCCTCCCCCTCAGTGAGCCGCGGTAAAATTAACAAACATCGACCGGTCGGCGTCGATAAAAAGGTTGCGGAGCACTGATCTAGAGCTCCGGTTAGTTAGTCGAGATTTTACATTAACGAGGCTCTGTTATATTTATAAGATGAGATATAAGGTTTCCCTAATTCGCAGAGAGATGTACGGGGCAAAAGAGGTTATAACCTCTGATCAAACCTCTTTTTCGATTAGATCCATTTTTATTAATAAGAGATTCCTAATTTACCAGGAGTGTTTTAAATTTTTAGAAGGCAATTACTAATGCAACGATGCATTAAAAGGATTTTCTATATTTTCTTTAAATATTCATTGCACAAAAAGTCTGTGCACTTTCCGCTGCTTTTTTTTTTTGTTTGTTTGTTTTTTTGATGCAATAGATATCCATGAGAAACGTAGTACTGCATCAGATCAATGATCATACTTTCACGTTTTCAAGCGAGTCTTAATTGAGTTGTGTTTTAAATTCGAATTCTAATTTTGTCAAATGAGGAAGAAGAACCTGTGCGTGTTAATTTGAGCACTAAACCTCAAATTTTAAAAAGTTTCAACTTTCTGCAATGGGTACTAGCTCAAGGACCCCTTTGTTGCCTGAAACAACTGATACAGAATAATTATAGATCGTAAGGTAAGTGAAAAATTTTATTTCTATTATTATTATTATTATTATTATTATTATTATTATTATTATACAAAGTTAATTAATGTACAGTTATAATAAAGTAATCAAATATTTTGTGAAATGGATAGATATTTCTTCGAACATTTCTTATGTGAGTGAATAATATTTGTTGAAGAAAAATATAACGCGAGAGTATGAAAAAAAAAAGGATTTTTTCGACAAAGCACATTCTTAACAATTTCTATAATAAATGAAAAAGAAAGTAAATAATGCATGGAATAAAAAACTCCCATGTACCCACCAGGTTTCGAACCTGGGACCTTCTGCGTGTTAGGCAGATGTGATAACCACTACACCATGGGTACTTGTTGAAGCGGTAAAAAGTATACTTAATCTCCTAATTCTAGAGATAAATCTAATACACATAGATGAAAGTAATTTATGTGTGCTGCGGAATCGAAAAAGTTATTTTTTCTCCCCTTTGAAAAACTGCAAATAACACTATATTACAAATGTTGCGTAATTCTTGAGATTATAATGAACAGTATCCACACAATGTTTTTTCTTTGATTTTTTTAGCAAGGTGTATATTTTTAGATATTTTTATTTTGTAATATTTTTACAAATTTTCCAATGTATTATTCATGATTCTTAAATTCCCATGATGTAAAAATAAATTAAAATAATAAATTTTACATATTTCTTAATATACAGATAATGGCGTAAAAAATGTCTTTGAAATTGAAATGGTTTTACATTATCACCATTCCCGCCCATTATTTTACTTGTCGGATAATTTTAATTTCCCGAAAAGTGTAAAAAAAAAATAATTCAATAAATTTTTCAGTAATACTTTTTTGTAATATTTATAAGTGTTTCACTTTTATGCACAATTAGCTAGAAGTGCTTTGAATTTAACAAATATTAAAATAATATTACAAATTATTAACAAATACATAAATACTATTTCTATAAAAGCGGTTATAAATTCAATAATGTATAATAAAAATAGTTATTTTTTTGAAAATTTGATCGCTCTTTAAGCGCAGCTCTCACACACACACACAACTTACGACTTTTTTTTATCTCTACTTCAAACATTTTAATCTCTAAAAATAGACTAACGCCCAACGTGGGGCTCGAACCCACGACCCCGAGATTAAGAGTCTCGTGCTCTACCGACTGAGCTAGCCGGGCTACGTTTAGCGTAACATAGCAACGAGTTAGATAGAGTACGAGTAAGGGACGAGCCACATATACAATGATTAGGGGACGAGCTACATATATAATGATTAGGGGACAAGCTGCATATTGCACAATAACTTGAAATTCGTACGAGGTATTACTGGTTGAGGGAAATTTTATCTGCAGTTATTATTATTTTTGACTCTTTCTTTTAAATCGAGATTTAAATGAGTTGCTATATATTGTCTTACAGATGCGCAGAGCTGAAATATATTCTCTCACTGTTAAGGAATTTTCTTTCTAATATTTATTCAGTTTTACAACTTTTAAGGAAAAATTGAAAAAGTAATGCAGTTTCATTATTTACTTTCATAATTTTATAACAGGAAAAAATTTTCAAAAAAATATACGTTAACAGCATAACAAATATCTCATGATCTATAAAGCTATATTTATTTGCCATATAGTTTTTTAAACTTTCTTTTGCCTGTTAACTGCTATAGCTGACAATTTAATTCGTTGTGATAATTCCAAGGACCAATTACATTTTTGAGTTCTTTTTTAAAAGATAATTAATTTCTTTTGTATTTTATTGAATATAATTACAATTCTTTTGGAATGTACACATTTAAAACAAAAGGAATTCGTTATTTAACTGAGGGCTAATAGCTCTTTTATATTTTTTTCAATTCCTACTATTAGTTCATTCTCTCCCTATATTTATTTATTTATTTATAAATTTTGTTCAAATTTTCAATCGTTAATAAAAAACTTTTTATTCATCCATTAAAGTTCAAATACATTTTTTTAAATTTGTAGTGGATGACACTTGATGTCAATACAGTTTTTTTCAAATATTAATCCATTAATTAAATTTTATTAAGTAATTTCAAATTTATTCTGCGTTATTTCGGTCGAAGTTAAATTTATCTCCAACAAAAGGCATCAGTTAGTTTTTCTAACGAAGAAGGAATTGACTTAAAAATATTTTTATGTTACTTGTTTTAAAGTACAACTTTAAACAAGTAATAACAAAATTAAGTCAATTCCTACTTAGGTCAACAAAGAAAAATTTTATTTTAGTTACTTTATATTAAATAGTTACAATGAATATAAATCTAATATAAATTATAAATGCGAAAGTTTGTGAGTATCTTTGTGGGTCTTTCACGCAAAAACAACTGAATGGATTTTAATGAAACTTTACAGTAATATAGCTTATACATCAGAATAGCACATAGGCTATAATTTATAGCATAGACTATAATTTATAAAGATATTGTATGAAGTGTCCAAAATATAACGATATTTGTCAAGTAAGTAAGAAAAAAATTCAGCCATCTGCGAGCAATTCTAGCTTGCGCTGCAAAAAAGCCCACGTCAGCATATATCTATCTTTTGCTTGTGAAAGAACTTTTTTTTTTGGCTACGCAAGGTGCTCGCTTCTAATTAATTCCACTGATCAGCGTAATGCCTATTTTTTTTATTTCAGAATAAAATTAAGTTTTGAGGGGAGAGGTTGTTATAAATCTCTCTTTATTTTAATGTTTTTTTTTATGATTTTATTAAGCACATTTGGTAGTAAGAAATTGATCTTTTTTCCAAATAAATACTTTTATCAGTTCTGATACTTAAAGTAAATAAACTTTCTCTTTCACACTGCATCACTTGGACAAATTTTCAAAATTTGTTTGTGATTAGTAGCTAATTATAACGCTATAATTTTAATTGAATAGGCAGATATAATTATTTTTATACTTAAAAACGCAATAACTACTGTACTGTATTTTTTGGAGTGTGAGAGTGAGTGAATATTAACGTCGCACTGTTCAGCTACACGAGGGCTTTTGGCGACGGACCATGTAATTTTGAACCATGGGCAAGTGACGTGGATGACACCTGAGCTGGCACCCCCCTCTCCTAACTACCACACCACACCAACTTAGAAAGAATATTCTACCAATACTTAGCAGGAATATTCTTTGAAATCCACTCTTCCAAGATATATGGCAGCACGGGTTCCATGATGAGTATTTTAGCGGAAAAAATAGTTTGTCAAAATTTAAGTGTCTTATGTTTTTGTATGCCAATGAAGACCTTAGAAAATTATTTGACTACTTATTTTAAGTGAACGGTATATATAATTAATTTTACAGTGGAATATCTTTAATTAATTTTTTAGCTCTAACGGATTAAATTTTCCAAAGTGGAGTATTTTGTTTATGTATATCCCTTAATTTGTAAATGTAGTGATCCAAAAAAAATATTGTATGAAAAAAAAACTGCAGTAAATCATAATGCTTTGGATAAAGTATTAACGTGCATCGCACCTCTACATGGCGGGCCTTACAAAGTTCTAATAAAGCTCGTGCTGCGAAAGTAGCTAGGCATTTGCCAACTTGACTCTATCGTTAACATTTCGTTATGTTTTTCATTGAATCGCCATTATAATTTAAGAAACGGCGTTGCTTGCGAATATTACAATTTTTAAATAAAATAATACAACAGAAAGTAATATTAATGTATTACACTTTCAGATATAAATTATTTACACTACTTTAAGCGTTCATTACGCAAAACTTTTAACAATGTGTTACTTTTGGTGAGCAGAGATCAGCTTAGGGAGGTATTTTGAAAAATCAACCCTCAAGAGTGTTACGAGGAATTATAAGTAAAAAAATCCTTTTTATCAGCTATTAGGTCTACATACATAAAATTTAACAAAGGTGTTTTTTTTCTTTTTTTTTTTTGTTTAGCTGAGATATGCAAAAAGCTTTTTTTGTTTAATTTGCAATTCACATAAAATTAACTCATTAAAAAAACTTTTTTTTCCATCAATCTGTGTTGTTTAATTTTTCAGTTCACCCGTGCGAAGAACGGGTATACCAGCTAGTATGTATATACATATAACAAAATAACAATATTAAGTGGCCAAATAGAAAGCGATTTTCCTTGAAATTTTCCATTTGGTGTCGGACAAATTTTTTGTTCGTTACTATTTATTCATTAAATAAATTTAGTTACTCTAATAAAATGGTATAGTAAAAAAAACTCGTCTTACAATTTAGGCCATCCCAGGTGGAATTTGAACTCACGACCTTTGTATAAAAAGTCCAACACGCGCTATCCATTGCGCTACAGGGACGCAAAGAACGATTTTCCTTTCTATAAATGATGTTGCTCTTTTTATTTGTTACTATTCATTCATTTTTTTAAAAAAATTTAATTAACGAATTAATATTTGAAAAAACTGTATTAACATCGAGTGGCATCCACTTCAAGTTTAAAAAAATGTATTTGAACTTGAATGGATGAATAGAAAGTATTTTATTAACGATTGAAAGTTTGAACAAGATGTATATAAATATGTATACATATAAGGAGAGAGTGAATGTAGTAGAGGAATTGAAAAAACAATCAATTAACACTCAATGATAAATCTCTTGAGTTTCAGATCAATAAAGGCAAACGAAAACAAGTTCTTTTGAAGGGGTCGTAAGCAGTTAAAGCCGTGCCCCCCCCCATATTTAAGGTTTCTCACTAGAATAATTATCAAAGTCTAGGATCTCTTCAATTCTACTTGTTTCAAACAAAGTCATCATACGAAAAACTTATTTAAAAATCAAATCTTAGAATGCAATATTTCTTCAATGTACTATTATTAAGAAGTAGAGTAATGTTATGATTAATTATTCTGTGTTACTTTTAAAACAAAATTTAAACCAAATACACCAAAAGAAATTTTTTCTAAAGATTAGAATTGATTGAAATGCTTAATAAAAATTTACATTCAATTTTCTTATATAATAATACTAGCCGTTACCCACCCGCTTCACTGGGTATTTCACGATGTTGTATATATGTATACTGTTTACATATATTTGAATTATTGATATCTAGCATTAAGAATTCGATTGTATTGAAAAATATATTTATAGCTGTTACACTCTCGCCCCTTGATATAAAAAGAACATAAATTATAATATCTAATTTCTATTTATATCTAAAATAGAAGGAGAAAGATTTTTTTCGCTCACTTAACCTAATAATCAAGTGGATTTCCACCAAAGCAACTTTCAGTGGATCTCTACTCCATAAAATAAACATGCGTCCTAAATTTCAAGTCTAAATCTAACAGAGCAAAAACGGAATTTTTATCATCAATACCTCTTTGAGAGCACTCTTAGCGGATTCCAATTCAACAAAAGAAGAATGCAAACCAAATTTTATTATCGTAGTCTTAGCAGTTCGAAAACGGGAATTTTGTCTATCAATACGTTCCAATAACTCTCCCCGCTTCCCCCCTGGAGTTGATTTCCGTAAAATCCATTCTTAGTGGAACTCTATTCAACTAAAGAAAAGTGCTCAACAAATTTCAAGTAAATGAGTTAAATTCAAAAACAGGAATTTTTCTGTAACACGCCTTAATCCCTCGCAACCCCACTCCTTTTTCCCGTTTTCGCAAAAATCTTTGTAAAAGGAACTTTTTTCCATGAACGGAACATATCTTCTAATTTTCAAGCAGGTGGTTCTATTAGTTGAAAAGCGGAAATATTTACCTATTACGCCCCTTAATCCCCCTCAGTGAGCCTTGGGGATCAATTTTCCCCAAAACTATTTTGTAGTGGATCTCTACACCATGAAAGGAAATCACTTACCAAATTTTAAGACTGTACGTCTAATAGTTTAAAAATGGAAATAATTATCAATAACGCTCCTTAAGCCCCCGCAACGCCACTAAGGAAACGATTTTCAAAAAACCCCATCTTATAGCGGATCTCTACTTAATGAATGGAATCAGCTTACTAAATTTCGAGATTTTACGTCTAATAGTTTAAAAAAGCTGTTAATTGCCTATAACGCCCCTTAATTCTCTACAACGCCACTTGGGGTCGATTTTCACAAAACCCATTTGGCAGCGGATCTGTACTCTATGAAAGGAATCCGCTTACCAAATTTCAAGACTGTACGTCTAATTGTTTAAAAATGGAAATAAATATGTATAACACCCCTTAAGCCCTCGAAACGCCACTTAGGAAACGATTTTCACAAAACCCATCTTATAGCGGATCTCTACTCAATGAATGGAATCAGCTTACGAAATTTCGAGATTTTACGTCTAATAGTTTAAAAAAGGAGTTAATTGCCTATATATAATGCCCCTTAATTCTCCACAACGCCACTTGGGGTTGATTTTCACAAAACCCATTCTGTAGGGAATCTGTACTCTATGAAAGGAATCCGCTTACCAAATTTCAAGACTGTACGTCTAATAGTTTAAAAATGGAAATAATTATCTATAACGCCCCTTAAGCGCCCTCAACGCCCCTTGGAGGTCGATTTTTGTAAAAATCATTATGTAGGGAATCTCTACTTTATGAAAGAAATCTGTGTACCAAGTTTTTCACGACTTTAGATCTAATAGTTTAGTAAAGGAAATAATTATCTATAACGCCCCTTAAACCCTCGTAACGCCCCCTGGGGTTCGAACTTTGCAAAATCCGTTCTTAGCTGACGTCTACACCATGAAGGGAACCTACCTGCCAAATTTCAAGTTTGTAGGTTTAATAGTTCCGGAGATATCGTGATTAGTCAGTCAGTGAGTGAGTGAGTCGATTTTCTCCTTTATATATAGAGAGAGAGAGAGATTATTTCAATTTTTTAAAAAATATTCGACATTTGTAAAAGGTTTATAAAAAAATATTTTAAAAAGTGATTTTAATATTGGCAAAAGTATACAAATTGCACTTTTTGGGGATATCATTTTTTAAGCAATCGTATTGACTTGTACTTAGAAGAAATGACAAATATGAGTTTTCCCTTTATCGTGAAACTGGTTCCGGAAATAAGTGAAAGAAACATGTTGTTCGAAAGTAACAATGTAACTCGACACTTCAAAAAACAAGTTTTGAAATTTTCGGAGAATAGCAATTCACAATTCACTGAAGTCATTATTTTATTTTTACCAATTAAGAGGCTATTGTTTTTTGTAATGCTTCAACTCTCTGCATTGGTACATTTTTTCCTAATAAAGGGAAATATCTTTGCGGGATTAATTTTATATTTTCTCTTATGTGAATTGTTTCAAAAGTTATAAATATAACGTATTACTAATAATTGACACGCGTTCAAATTACATTTGTTTTTTTCTTTCGAAATTTGTAGTCATAACCACCTGATCTGTTTGTATCATGTGAGTTTAATGTTAATGAAATTAATAAGTTTCTATTTAAGGTAAGGTAATGGTTAAACATTTACGTGGAACCTTAGAGAAAGCTCTATTATTCACTCATCATAATAAGTTGAACAAAGAATTATTTCTTGAAGTTACATAGAAAAATAGATAGCGGTCCACATTAAGTGCAGCGCAACGACGCTGGTGGAGGGGTGGGTGTGAGTGAATGAGTGAATATTAGAGTCGCACTGTTCATCTACATGAGAGCTTTTGGCGACGGACCACGCAATTTTGAAGCATGGTCAAGTGACGTGGACGACACCTGAGCTGGCTCCCCCTCTTCTAACTTCCACACCACACCACGGGAGAACGTTTCAGCACTCGACAGCTTTAAGGTGCATCGCTGCCTTTCACGGCGGGTCTTTAGTGGTACTGGGCTCGAACTCGTGACAAGGTCAGCCAGATCCGATACCTTGACCACTCGGCTACCGCGGCTAAGAGGGACGAGTGGGAAACCACTCTCCCAGTTGATTTAGTTTCTGTTTCACTACTTTCATAGGAAATCGAAGAGAAAATGACGTCACATCTCCATGACAGCAAAGCCCGTCTTTCAACCGTCTGCCGCATCTCGACGGAACGAGTTTCTATTTAATGAATTGCAAATAATATAGATGGTGCAACGTCTGCGTTTTGCAATATTCTTTTTTCAAAATGGCTTCACCGCAATATCAAGGACAAGTTGTAGCATGACTTACGGAATTAAAATCTGCAACAAATGTACAGCGTAAATTTCGGACTATCTGTAATCGAAGACCTCCTTCAGTATATGCAAATTAAAAGTGATATGTGGAATATTTATGAAGATAGGTAGCGTATTGTCAAAAGCAAAATATGGCTGCCCAAGCAGAAGGTGAGATGTCGTTACTTATACAGGCTCGTAGATACTAATGGTGCGCTCATTGAAAATATGCAACAAAGCATCTTAAAATTAATTTGGAATTTTCTTCATAAAACACAAAAAACCGCAAGTGAATATCTCCGTTTGTTTACTTGCAATTAAAATTTGAAAGGGTAATTAAACTATGATGACATCCGGTATATTTAGAGCAGGAAAAAAGGTACTCATCCTTTTTTTCTGTTGGGCCGCATGCATTTGTCAGTTACTTCACGCGGGTCGCATACATATGTTAGTTATTTCACGTGAGCCGCAATATGAGGATAAATGGGGGAGGGGTGGGGGAGAAATGGTTTTAAGACTAAAATAACATTAGAAATTTAAAATGTGGAAAATTGTTCAAAATATTATAACTCCTCTTTTGCGTTTTATAATAATAATTATTATTTTTGTCTCTAACATTAAATTAGAAGCATTTAAGAAACACTCCTTCACAATTTCTGCATCAGTAAACGGTTTCACATGATTACTAATAATATAACTTCATAGGATGTCTTTGTTACCGTTGCGATATTACCACTGACAAAACACTTTGTTCGTGTCGCAAAGATTATTCAAGAAAAGCTATTTATCACCTCTTGAAAGAGATCTTCGAGGAAAAATGCATTTGAATGATTCCTGTTTATTGGTTTTTTTTAAAGGATCAGTAATTGTTTGACAAAACAAACAATTACAAATCCATGCTTGTTTTTGACTATAAAATAGTCAACCTCGCAATCGTCTCGAAAAGATATATATTTTCTTAGAATATTTTTCGCTTGTAAGATATGAAAGATAGTTAAAAATTAGTTCCACTCACACAAAATGGTCACTACTCCACTGTTATCTGTTATCACTAACCGTGTGACAAATCTATACGGAACTTTATCACTAACCTTCTGAGTCGTCCTCTTTAGGGAAATTTAATTCCCTACCTATTTCCAATCAACTCCAAAAAGCGGACAGGATTCCTTGTTATATGCAGATTAGATAAAGTATTTAAGTCAAACGGAATAGTAAAGTTAGAGCAGTAGGAGATAAAGATTGAAGCAGAAAGATATAGTGAAGTTAAATTGAAGATTTCTTGTTGGAGATAATTTACTCTCAAGAAGAGTTGAGATTCCGTTGGTAATTATTGATTTATAATTAAAGTCTCATTAAAGTTTTAAGAGTGAGATTAAAGATAAATGTTCAATAGGAACATTATTAAATATAATTCTGGGATCTCTTTTCGTGGTAATCTCTGCGTGATCGTTATTTAATTGTTAATTAATTTGATCATTAATTAAGTTAATTTAAAGGATATTATCTTTAAAACCTCATAATACTAGTTAAACATATTGTTAATAAGTCTTTGATTCTATTTGGATAAGATAACCAAATAAAGAAAGTTGTTTATAGAAATGGCTTCTGGTTCTTACATGACTCCTATTTATTCTCGTTCTCAAAGTGAGGTCCAAGGAGACCTTCACAACCGTAACCGTTTCAAATAGAAAAAGAATATCAATTCGTACCCGTACGACACCGACAGCAAAAAGCTAAATTGATATATCTGATTTCTTGACAAAGAACTTCCCATCAAATTTGTAATACAATGTTCTTAATTAAGTAAATTTCTCAGAGCAGAGGGCCATGACCGGGCCCCTTAAAAAGACTTCGTGGACCGAAGGTTGAGGATCGCTGATTTAGAGGGTCTCTAATCAACAAAAGAAACATGCCAGCAAATAAATGTCTGTAGGTTTTATAGTTATGGAGACCTCTTGATGAATGAGCGAGCGAGTCATTTTTCTCTTTATACAGATAAATAGAGAGAGAAATGTTACGTGCAATTTGCGGCATCACAATTTAAATCAACACAACTTTAATTAGGTGTTTTTATGTAATTTGAAATTTGATTTCAGAGTTTCAGTAAGGGTTCCATTGAGTCCAGACGATGACTTGTGTAAAAAACAGCGAGTGCCTTACTTCGCAAGTTGGAAAAGCAAAAAGAAAAAGTAGAAAAAGCCTCAAGAGCTTCTAATGCTTTTGGAAAAAGGACCTCGGATTTCTGCTAATTTCAGTTTTCTCAGTGTTAGTTTGATAACGGATTAGGGCAGTTTCATATTTATACCATTAAACTTAAAAAGATTGGATTTGAAGAGATACAAAACAAAAATATATAATAATAAAGCTTGTGCAACTCAGAAGCGAAAGTACTTTACATTTGAAATGGTTGAAAGTCATAAAAGTTAATTTTAATAGCGTGAATAAAGTGAATTATGTATGTATGATATGCACAAGTGTTTTTTCCCAACTAGAATTCAGGCATTTTGGTATTCAATTCAGTCTTCGAAAGGATGAGATGGCTTGGTATGTTTAAATCCGCATTTTATTTTACACGCAGCGAACAGAGACGAAATACAACACAAATACAAAAACTCGTGGGCAACCACACGCGAACACGTAAGACAGTTACAATAAATTGCAATTTTTAAAAAAACTAAAAAACTTATTTTTATAGTTAATCGAACTAAGTTATAACTTAATCTTTTAGTCGCCAAATTTGGAAATGGGATCTGGAATTAGTCTCCAGATGCGCAACGGGATTTGAAAATGGGAAATCGTTAGTCCTGATAATCCTGTTCAGGACAATGGAACAAATTTATTAAATTACTGTATTGTCATCTGTCCTGGACAAGTGAGCAAAATTTCGAATTAATCTGACCTTTTAAAGTAGGTAAAAATTGAATTCAAAGATTCCGTTACATACAGTGAGTGAGTGCGTGAATATTAACGTCGCATTGTTCAGCTACACCAGGGCTTTTGGCGACGGACTTCGTAATTTTAAACCTTGGTCATGTGACGAGGACAACATCTGACACGACACCCCCCTCTCCTATCACACCACACCAACAAGAGAATGTTTAAGCTATCGACAGATTTAACGTGCATCGTTCCTCTACTCGACCGGTCTTAAGTGGTATTCATTACATACAAGTAAAGCTTATAAAAGGGTGTAGAAAACAATCAATGTTCGCCCTTGAGACCTCGTCTGTTTATAGTCTTGTTCAACCGGAAGCTATTGACAACAGGATTTCCGGTAAAGGCTTTTCTGATTGGCTCAAATTCGCATTATCCTGTTTTAAAAACGCTGAAGTCTTGGCAATGGGAACAAAAGGTTCTGGTTAATACTCGTTTGGTGGGTAAAATAGAAATTAATTATCATAAGAAGTCTTGGAGGACTCCAGACAAGAGATACTCAACTTGCGGACCGAGGAGCCACATGTGACCCACCGGACATTTCTGAGTGGCCCGGTCATGACCCATTGCACTAATAAATTCAATTACCGTAAAATCCGGCGTATAACGTGCACTTGTAACACAAAAAATAAGATCGAAATTTAAGGGTGCGCGTTATACGCCGGGTATAAAAATGAGAGCTTTAAAAATAAAAACAAGAGGAGGAGTATACAAAATTAGATTTCAAGGAGTATAAAAAATTCTTCTTCTTAGTGTTTATTTAAAAGAAATAGCATTCCACGTGTATGATCTTAAAGGGCTGTAGTTCTAAAAGGATACTATTTTTTCTATAGCTTCGGGTAATACCTCGTATAAGTGACTTCAGAACATAAAAGAACTGCATACGTCTATGTTAGTTTCTTCGTTGAAAACGGGATGCGCATTATACGGCGAATATACCTAAACATTAAAAAATGAGGCTTGAAAGTAAAGGTGCGTGTTATTCGGCGGTGCGCGCTATACGCCGGATTATACGGTACTTAAGAACAATGTATTAAACATTGAACATGA